>JAESVK010000923.1:907822-965761 GCA_017140935.1 Hamamelis virginiana
AAAAAAAAAAAAAATTCATAGCAAGAAAGGATATTTTTCTGCTCTCATAACAGGGTCTCTCTCTACTCTCCTCCTCCAAAACCTAGGCAACACCTTGAGCATGTTGTTCATAATTTCACATAATACATTACTCCATCGATACTAACATACCATCATACACACCACATCCAGCAGCATTTATACTCTCCTTTTTTTTCCTGAATTATGTTGTTTTTTAAAAAACAGAGCTTTAGTGAAAGATGATATCAACCAGAACACAAGCAGAAATGATATCTGAAACTAAGAAGAGAAATGCCAAAGTTTACGTGTCCTAGTGTCACAAAATATTGAGCTTCAAATCAGTGCTTAGGACAATATTTATTTTTATGCCTTTCCATTTTCTTATCCAAAATAGAGGTTCTTCTCACCATAGATTTCATCGTTCGTATGGAAGGCACTGCTCAGGGCCCATTTGGCTCGAGCTATAGGTGGAATGTTGGAGTGATACCCTATCATGGTACTTTATTGCTAGGGGTTTTCAGTGCCAAGAAGGAAGACCAATAAATTTGTTTTACTCAATTGAGATCTAGATCAGATAGCAAAAGATTCAACCTAATTGAGTACTCTGTAATCACACAATGAATGGAGGGGATTGGTTGGTCAGGATTCTCATCGCATGAACATAGTTGAAGAGACCTTATGTTGGGTCTATTTATTAGAAGGTCTCATATATAATTTGAACAAAATTTACCAATATCTTATTAAAAAAAAAAAAAATTGTAAGCGCTCCAAGTTTCATAACCTCTATTTTTCCTGTTGTCAATATGGTTCATATGTAATTTTGAGCCATTATTCTGGTATTCAACTGAAGCATCACATTTTGGGGAAGGAGCTCATAATATAATTTGAAATTTGATATTGCCTTCATTCGTTCATGTGATTTGCTTATATACTATCTTGTTCTGGTTTTTAACATTTTGTCCTCAAATAAATACAATTTGAAATTTGATATCTTTTCCAAAATTGCAAGAGCTACACTTTCAAGTGCCATATTTTCCTGCTAGTTTTCTTTGTAAATGGTCTTTAACTTTGTTGAACACGATATATATATATATATATATATATATATTATCTTTGACCAATTTGGGGAGTGGTCATAATTCATGGAAGTCTTCAGAATGGATGGGACCTGTTGATCTATCAAAATTATGGAAATTTTCATATCAAGTGCCCTCGATCCTGTTCGACGGTTCTGGTTATAGCGAAGAGAAAGAAAACTAAATGCATGACAAACCCAACTGCTTTTTAATACCATTACAATTTCTTTATTTAAGAGGCTTTACTTTTATATCAAAAAGTTTCTCATTAAATTTAACTGCTTTAAAGAAACTGTCTTATAGTTAAGTTTTTATCTTGAAGGTGAAATTCAGAAGAAATGCTGGCATTTTGCAGGTGTTACACTGTGGCATTTCTTGAAGATAGAAAATACTCTACCTTAGCTCCATTTGGTGGGTTTGCCTTTATTGCTGCTTGGGCGAGCTTGCTTTTCTAACGATTCTACCATCCCCAACTGGTGGCTCAACCCATATTGTCTGAATTCATGAAATCAATGCAGCATCTCTGCTAAGATATTTGATAACAGAAATTGGGTGTAAGCTTTTCGTTCTTGGATTACAAAAGTCACTTGTGGAATTTCAGAATTTAGATCTCTTCTCATTTGTCTTGTAATGTGCAATGATATATATATAGAAGAATGCATGCATTTTACCCTGCCCTGCAATTGATATGATCTTTATGTATATAAACTCTAGTGATGCAGGATTACAGTTGATATTTGTGCAGGGACTGAATACTCAACACTTGAGGAAAAACGATATCTCGTGAAAGGGAGATCCATGAAAATTGATACACTTAAAACCTTTTTCTTATGAAGCTCTGGCAATTAATATACAAAAGATGTCAATCTAGTGCAAATATTATCTTTTGAAGTTCTAAATACTGCATTTCAGACAAAAAAAAAAACCTGGTAAAACAGTTCAGTCCTGCCAATTTTATGAATCTCAAATCATGAAACTTTGAATACTTGTGTTTGGACACAGAAGAATTCCTACTTCATGGAAAACAAATTCTGTAATCCAACAAATTGAACGAAATGGAAATTTATTTTCAGAACATAGACTTGCTATGCATTTCTTGTTCAATTCATACTGCATAATTACTTCACTAAACCAGGTCCAGTATGACTGTCATACTGAAACACCCTCATAAAAAATAAATAAATAAATAATAATAATAAATTGCACTATTAAATTTCAAATCTTCAATTTATTTTCTGTAGAAAACAAAGCCAAAATGATTTCTATCTGAAGTTTGCAGGATTTGAGTTTGTTTCCAATAAGAAAATTAAATCCCGGTGCACTATTACAAGAGAGAAACTACAACAAACTTGCTTGGATTTAGGAACTAATTCTTCTGCCTGAAAGAGAACTCTTTTAACTTCCAATATTTCTGTAGACATTTCAAAAGACTGGATTTGCCTTTGAATCAGGGAATAAATTCAAAGTGACAAGAATTATGACCTGCAAGCAAACATTTAGAAAAAAGGTTATATAAACATACAGAGATGAAGCTAATGGAGGCTCAGATGCAAGATACATATATACTCTACATTATTTTATATACTTAGTGTCATGGCTCTTAACTATAGGGACTTTTTTATGTCAAGACGACGACGAAGACAACAACAAACAAAACAAAACAAATTTCAAGGTGGTAGAGTGAGAGAGCTAAACTTCAAGGAGTTAAAAGTGTAACTTTGGAATAATCAAAGGACCCATTGAATTGAGTGAACCTTGGTCATTGAAAAAGTTCATTCATGTCAAGAGGGGGGGAAAAATACACCACCACTAAGCAATCAAGCATCATTTAGTAGGATCCCACATGGCATGATGGTCCTGATTTGGTTTCTTCTGTTCTTTTTTGCATAATCAAAGGAAAGCTAGCCCATATCTGCATCAGAACCTTAAAAGTTACTCTTATGCTCCTTTTTAAAAAGAATGGCTAGACATGGCCATCCCAAACCACATGGCCTACACTTTCTATACACATGGGCGAGCCCCTTTCTTCACTCAACACCATGTGATGATCTCTTTTGTGACCAAGATAAAAAGAGCAGAGTAAATTAAGAATTTTCTTAAGGGCTGTTTGGCAAATATAAAAATCTATTGAGTTAAAAAAGAGTTTAATTGGTTTTTACTTTTTATTTCACCACCGTTTTGTAAGTCCCTTATTTTTTTTTTTTTTTTACAAATCTGTTCAACCTTGTATGAAAAATAAGATATAAAAAACACCGATTTTTTCAAACCAAGTGTAAGCTAGTTTATTTTAAAATGTAGATAGCAATAAGAGAGTAGACCTAACCTGATCTAATTTTTAAAATTCCCAAACATGTCCTTAATTACTTACTGGGGTCAAGTTCTGTAGTCATGGCTGCACCTTTGAAGTAGCAGGTTCCACCTGTTTTCTTGAACTTCTGATAATAGTTGTTGAAGGCATAGGAAGCATGATCTCTTACAGTGTTTGGGAGGTAACAAGGCTTGTTCACCTGAATCTTACTGCAATCTGCACCTCCTCTTCCACAAGCCCAATCCAGGGCTGCCTGCAGCTCATCATTTGAGGTCTGTTCATCAGCTATGCACCATTGCTCCAATTCCCCATCTAATTTATATATTCATTACACAGAAAAAAGAACAAGATTAGAAAAGGAGCATTCTAATGGAATATTTCATATCAAAATGGGTAGAGAGAGATTAATTTCTGTATGCATAGAAATTCGAAAGAAGATACTACACAATGGATTGACAGAAACAGCTAGAGATGTCCGAAGGATGACCTGAAAATGGGTATTGGTTATTCTTATTGAGTGATAACTCAAGTGGGTATTGATTATTTTACCTGACTTTTGTGGAATTATGGCCAGAAAGAGCAGAGCAAGCACTATCCTCAGCAGAACAATTGACATCTCTCTCTCTCTCTCTCTCTCTCTCAATTGTGTTCGGCAAAATGACCTATCTAACTGGGAGGTCTGATGGGCACAAGCAGTTAGCCCCATACGTGGTGTAAAAAAATATGTAAAAAAATTCACACATTCTCACAAGTTCTGTCACTACACAAAGAAAGTATAAATCCTTCACAGGTAGCACATATGGGATCAACTAGTTAAGTGGGCCCTACCTTGGCTGTTTCCAAAATTTTCGTCTTAGTCATAAATCTAAATTTAGCCCCTATATGATTCAATAATCCCCAAATCATCTGGAGCTGTCAAGAATATTGCAGAAAGAGCACCCACACATCATGCATATGCATGACCGTAAAGAATTATTCATTGAAACTCATCTTCCTTGTGAAAGTTAAACAAGCACTTCCATACTTCATTTGTGTACAAAGACTCACTGCTCACAACAATATAGATAGGGCCATCATCACCACTCTAAGCAACATGGATACAGCCACAAAATTACTACACAATACGGGCACACGTTGATACAAAAAAATTGAACATGCAACATCAAATGCATCATTTAAAACGCATCCCTTTGTGCCATTTTTTACAATACTAGTTATATTGTCCACAAAGATTATAATCTTCTTGTAGAGCACCTGCTATTTATGATCGAAATTGATGCATTTAATTTTTTATTCTTCACGGGTGTTTTCCTTTGCAAGAGGCTTGCTTTCCATGGTTGTTCTGGTTGTATGTTCTGAACAAGAAGAAGATGCAGTGGCAACCATAGCAGAATTTCTTTGAGCAGGAGCTCATGGTTTACAATTATAAGAAGATATGAATTCATGCAAGAGATGGGCATTAAAAATAATAATAATAATGCGAACACGTTCATGGCACTGAAAAGCGACAGCGAAACTGCTTATCTGAACTGAGCAAGTTAGCATTCATTCATATATCATACCAAAAAAAAATGTTACAATTCAGTTTACAATGAAGCCACATAGGGTTCCAACTCTCTAAAACATGACCTTATTCGAAAAAATGAAAAGATATAACAGCACTAATTCAGCACCCTCCACTTCCATCTACAACTCATTACAGCAATTCATGATGAATACAAAATCTCCTAACAAGGAAGCATAGCTACACTGGAACATTGCTAACCAAATTTCATTGTGAACAGGTCCCTTCACCCCTTGTACATATACTATGTACTCCCTTGAGTTTTACTGTGTTCCCAAGCATCAATCTCTTATGGTATTTTGTTTAATCTCCCTTGAAATAACTAGGTTTTTAACTTAAAATGATACGATGTCAAAATGACCATAATCAACTCTAATGAAGTGAATAATTCACTATTTGCCGTCTCAGGATTTGGGCTTATCTGCAAGCTTTCTTCCTGTGCAAACCCGAATAGATGAGAAGATGACTCATTCATCTCATTAGAGTCTGCAGTATGGGTATTTTAGCATTGTATCATTTTATGCCATCAACCTAGTACACTTCAATGAAGAACACATAAGAATATCAAAAATAAAAAATAGGGCACTTAAATACAATCAATCGAATAGGGGTATATACAAAAGAAGCCCCCCTTTACTCTTATTGTGCCAAACCGGTGATTGCACGATGTAGACTGGATGACAACAAACTGACCACAAGCATCATTTGTCCCCCACGGCCTCCATGTATCCACACAAATTTGAGTCCATTAATCATGATTACAAGCCCAGCATTCCTGAAAATAAAAACCAATCAGTAGACATTCACAATTGAATGGGGCATTTCTAAATCAAAATTATTAAGAGATGCCATATATTCAAATCCCCCAACATGAATTTAAATTTTTGTTTATCTTCATTTATGTAATATGGGCACTCCTATTTTAGCTTTATTGTTGTGCCAAACACAACATCAGAGAACTATTTCATAGTTCATTTTATCTTGAATCACATGTTGAATACCATTTGTAAAAAAGCCGAAGCCCATGCCTCTTTGACTATGTACAGCTTGTACATTTTATGCAACTTAAATTGAGAAGACTTCATTTTTTTTTCTCTCTAAATGACTTGAAGGAAAAGCAAAATGAGCCTTAGATATGCAAGAGTTTAAAAAAAAACAAAAAAAGCCTAGATTTTTACCCCAAACAGATGAGCGAGGTAGGTAATAAATTACAAGAATCAAAAGGGGTAGAGTAGGAAAGGAGTTAGGAGGAGGCGCTTTCTTTTGGCATATGAAAGAAACAATAATGTGCATGGTCAGACATGACACATTTGATTCCCACAAGCATGTCCACATACAAAACATAAACTAGAGTAATGTTAAGCAAATACCTTACTAGGAAAGGCAAAAAGAATGCAGTTGGGATTAGTTTATCAAGCCACCTCATAGCAGCAGGGCTTGTTGCCAGTTGGAAAAGCACGTGGATCTCGGGTCAATACAGATTGACCACTTGGTCAAATCACCAATGAACAACCACTGCCTTGTCAGTCCAACTATATCAACCAGACTCAAAGAAACGCGCCACAGCCGAATAAAGCTGCTCTTCTTCAAAAGGCTTAGACACATAATCATCCATCCCACAGTTCATACATTGATCATTCGTTGCTTGAATCACATCAGCAGTCATTGCTAATATTGGAGTGTGCCAATGAGTCACATTAATAAACATCTCAATTGATGCTTCCCCAGACTCAATTTTCTCATTAACCTTTTCCTCCATACAGCGGATTCTCCGCGTAGCTTCAAATCTGCACAATTGAAGTAGAATTTAAGTGTAACCCATACTTACAAGTTCAGAATACTTATTAGAAGTGAAACTCATCCTAAGAGATGTCCAATTGTTCACCAATTATCTATCAGTTTTCTTCTGGCTCCTTGTACAGAAGGAAAAACTTGGCAGACCATCAATTGGTCCATAACTCTGCCAGAGGAATACGGTGCCTTCCTAGGCATATAAAACTTGAAAGGGAATTAGAGATTAAAGAGGGAAGCAGGTTTATTACCCATCCATTTCTGGCATCTGGAGATCCATGAAGCAAGCATCAAAGTTGTGGGGTGGCTTAAGCATTGTTAAAGCAGCCTTTCCACTCTCCACACAGGTAACAATTGCTCCATACTTTTTTAGAGCGCCTTCTGCCACTCTTCGGTTAACAGCATTGTCATCCACCACCAGAATTCGCTTTCCTTTCAACAGACTCCCAAGAGTCAATGGTTTCCCTCTGTTTGCTAGCCGCTTCTTGCTAATTCCAAGGGCTTCTTGGAAACATGTAATTAACACACTCAACCGAAGAGGCTTTGGCAGTATGTTGTCAACAAAACCATCTGATTTGAGCTTATTGCGCTCGGTATGGCTTAGGGAGGTAGCCAATAGGATTACCTTTGGAGGGTTTCCTGGGACTTCCATGCTTCCAGTTTGCCTGAGCTCTTTGAGCAGATGATAGAATGCAAGACTAGTTTCTTGATCATAAACATCTCTGTCAATGAGAACCATGGCTAAATGCGTGGATGCACTGCGAACAAATGATTAACAACAATACATTAGAAAAATCAAGCATGAAGTGTATAGTACCATACCAAAAACATTTCATAATTCTATGTTCCAAATATCAATTACCTTCAACTATTATTAGTATTGAGAGGACGCAAAAAAATATTTTATTTCAACATTCGCACAGACTTTGACAAGAAAAAATACATCTAGGTGTAGCTAAATTCAAGCCCAAATAATCGATTGTGTAAAAGCTTATCAAACAAAGTCCTCCAAAATTTTCAGCTCCTTCACCGTGAGAAGCAAATTTTAAAAATAAATAAAATAAAAGCATTGAGTCTTTAACTTTTCAAGTTCAAGTTGGTTTTTTAACGGTTCATCTGCTGCACAAATCCATAATCCATTTATTTTTCTAAAGAAAAAGAATCATTAGGAGGTGGTTGACAATTTCCAAGGTTTCCTTTCATATTATGAGATTCTTGGTAATTAAACCTGGAAAAAAAGATGTAATCTTTCCATCATTCTTATAAGTCGGTTCAATATTACTGATGCATATTAAGGCCTTGCATGTTCAATGGCTTTGTTTCAAATTCAAGTCACTGTCAACTTTCTAATAAAAATGCTAAGAAAAGAGTCATCTACCTTGTGCTGCAAATACTATGTAAATAAGAGCATGCAGATTCCAGATTGAAGGGTATATCCACTAATATCCCCAATCTCTGAAGATGATATCTTGTGACCTCAGCTCGGATGCTTCTCTTATCAACCACCAACGCCCTCAATCCTTGGAACTCTGAAACAGCTGGATCGTAATGCTGCCACTTCTCCATTGAACTTGTTTCTCCTTTTCTGAAAGCTGCAGTAAATGAAAAGGTACTGCCAGTGCCAGGTTCACTCACAAACCCAATCTCACCACCCATAAGATCCACCAAGCACTTGCTAATGCTCAATCCTATTCCAGTCCCACCATATGTTCGCGAAGTAGAACTGTCAGCCTGCATAAAGGGCATGAAAATGCGGCTTTGTGCATCTAGAGGAATTCCAACACCTGTATCCTCAACCGTTACCAATAATTTGATCATTTCAGTTTCCTCTGTTGAATCTGTGCTACTTAATTTTTTAAAATTCTCCCAACTTTTCCATCTGTTGACCACAGGGAACCCACTCAAAGTGTCTTCAGAATTGATTGACCTATCTTGCAAGAAATTCAATCCTTGTCTCAGAACTTTGTCCCTAACATCGTGTAGGTCCCTCACTTCATAAGCCAGGTGAACAGAAACAAATATATGCCCTTTGTCATGTGTAAACTGCAACATAAACATCTAACAAATTAGTGAAAAACCCTGCAACAAATGGCATAATTTTGGACAAGAAAAACTGCAGACTGCAAAGAATAGATGGTTCTAACTATAATCATCTAACCAGACTGATTTCTGGTGCTGGGTAAGCACATTGAAATTGACAAAATTGTAGCTCCCACACCATCAACATGCTCCCTTGTACTCCCATGCGTGGTTAGTAGACAATGCTCGGAGTTTATTACAAGCATAGCAGTTTTAACTTTTAACATTATCAATAGATTGAGAGATTTGTTCTTTACTTAGTAACTAGATAGAATCAAGAATTTTGTAAGGACGATGCAATGCCGCAAAATGGTGCTCAATATAAGTAGATGGTGCTACTTGACAACTGAATAGGAAACCTGAGCCATATTTTCTTATCATAATTGACTAAGGATTTAAATGAACCTACTCCCATTCTATTACATACTAGAGAGACGCACCACATTCTCCCTCTCACGGAGCATTTGTTGAATGAAATAAATAAGACTAGCACTTGTAGAAAGTAGATCCTGGAAATTGAATAGGATCGTTGAAAATTTGTCTGAAAATTCCAATTTTGTTTGGGAATCCTTTTTATAGAGATTGATTTTACAGAAACTTTGTTTTGAGTTTAGTTGTAGAAATAAAATTTAGTAGACCCTGTCCAACGCTGAATTCGATTTTGGACACTATAAAAAGGGATTAGTTGTTGGAATTTGAATTTACTTAGCAGTCCTTCCTTCTAGGGAGTGCATTTTGAGGAAGGGCAGTATGATGGGGCTCCAGATGGAGTAGACTTGTGAATTAGGCAGCTCATGTTGGTTTCTTCTGTACTGTATTTATCTCCATTATTTTACTTTTGCCAAACATAAAATGGAGCCTGAGAATTTTCAAAATTGGACTCCTTGGTAAGCCCTCAAGCCCATTCATTAGTCTTCTGGTGGCACAGGGCATTTTTTATTTTTTATTTTTTGAGAAAGAGAGAAGAAGATGAAGGATCGAAAGAACCAAAAAAAATCTTGGGGTCCTTCCATTTACATACCGACCAAAAAGGCAGGAAACAAGAAACGAAACCAACCTTAATTGAATTTCCAACAAGATTTGATATTATCTGCCGAAAGCGTACAGGGTCTCCAATGACAACTTCAGGCACCTGATCGGAGACGTATACAGCCAACTTCTCTCGCCCAAAATAACACCCAGAAACAAGTTTATATAAGACATGATATCAAGTAACTACTCTACATCTAACCTAGAACCAAAAAGATCAAATAAGTGAAACGAGGGATAACTTTGCTTTTACCTCAATCCCTTTTTCATGAGATTTGCCCGAGACAAGTGATAAAATGTGATCAAGAACAGCACGCGGATCAAAAGCTACAGCTTCAAGCTCAAGCCTGCCTGATTCTATCTTAGCCTGATCAAGAACCTCATTTATCAGAGATATTAGATCTTTCCCACTAGCATGAGCAGTTTGGGCAAAATCCTGTTGGTTTGCATCAAGTTCTGTGTCCATCAGCATTTGCAGCATACCTGAAACATGATTGGAAGTAGTCTTTCAATTAATTTTCCAAGGTATCAGATATGCATATTAGTAACTGTGAATCTAAGACTTCTCAATTACCTAGAACACCATTCATTGGAGTCCTGATCTCATGGGAAACAGTTGCAAGAAACTACAACAGAGAAAGAATTCTTCAGTGTCAGGATCATTGCAGAAATATTATGTAAATAAAAAAAATAAAGAGGATATTATAATGGAAAAAAATTATTATGTTGTATGAATTTTTCTTAATCATTAATGACAGCAAAGAACTAACAATTTAACCAGAAATAAATTGCACCTGGGATTTTGCCACATCTGCAGCTTCAGCACGAACTTTGAGCTCCATCATCTCACGAAAGTCACCCTCCACCTTTGCAATTCGGTTTATGGCTGCATGAAAGATATGTCCCAGAAGCAAGGTGATAACTAGGACTCCCACTGATGCATTTATTGCTGTCCAAGGTAAAGGAGGCTTCTGCTTGAACCTGTTACCAAACAAAAATAACTTATAACTCAGAAAAACTATGTGATTCCACATATTGGTGTTGACATGTACACATGATAACATGAGGGCTAACCTGCAATGCATCTCATGCTTCCGTGAAGGATCCCCAAAATCTAGGTTGCTGATGCGCAACAGGCCAGTATCAATCACGTCAGTACCATACATGTTGATGGGCGCAGATGTATTAGTTGTATCATAAACATTCACAACAATGGTCTGCTTGCTGGCTAGTTGGTGCAGAAGCTTCTCCACTAGTGATGGAACATCATAAGATGCACCTAGATACCTTTTTAAAAAGTGAGCCCCAGTATTAAATTCAATTTTATCTTCTTGAAATAAAATATAACACACTTTACAACTATGAAAATTTTTTGTTTCAGGCCATGTACAAGAAATCAATTTTCCAAGGAGATAAGCATTACCCCACAGTAGCTTCAATACGTTGCTTTGGTGTAGCATCTGGAGGGAGGTCAGTGTTATAGACGGCAAATGTAAGCACAACTCCCAGGTGATTGGACTTCAATAACTTAAAAGGAGATGTCAGTACTCCCTTTCCAGACGCCCTTGCTCGCAATATGTTCTCACGGTCTTCCTGTATAGCAATTAAAATAATAATGAGTTAATGACCAATGTTCATGTTAGTGTAATCAGCTTGATGGATGGAAATTACTCAAATTAGTGAATGCTCTGATAAGAAACATTCCTAGATATAATCTTGATCTGTAATAATACAACTGGTAAAATTACATTGTAATTTGTAACCAAGAGGCCAAAACTGTACAACAGTCCAATAAGATTCAAACCCAATTGCGCATATAAACACAGCCACCCAAGTTTCGACTGTTAAAACTTAACCACTCTATAAATGTAACAGTGACAACACAGCACATGTCCAGTGAACCACAACCAAACTGGTCAACCAGTAAAATTCCAAGGCAAAGCATATATTCCTAATAAAAAAATTTCACCATGTTTTATTCCTCAACATCAAAATTAATGCAATAGGTTAGAGGGTCCCAATCATCTAACTTGGTCAATATCCCAATCTATGGAATCTACTAGGTTAGCATTATTATGCAGGGCTTTGTTATTAACCCTGTATAATACAGGGGAAGCTTTCTATTTCATCGATTACACAATATCTTGGATTTCACCCCAACTACACAATCAGTGGATCTATAACCCCCGCCCTCCCAACCCTTCACCCTACCTCCCAAGAAACCTACAGTTACAATTGATTCCTAATACAAATTTTAATTGACAGGTTTGGTGAGAACATTCTCATTGAAAAATAAACAGAATAAGGAAGCACCATAAGATAAATATATCACACCTTTCCAGACATCATGTCAATAGAGACGATATGGGCGACAGTTTCTTGAGAAAATATCACTGGTGCATATTCATCCTGAATGGGTGAGGGATCCAACTTCTCTGGACTACAATCTTGGACAAGAGTCTGGTCCTCATTTTCCATTTTCTTTATTGTCCATCCATGCTGCTTCTCAAACTGATCCCTCTCTGAGTCGAGAACTTTCAAAGCATAAGCAACGCCACTAGTGAGTGGTCTTTCAAAAGCCGTTCTCTCTGTATATTCACCAAATGTTTTCTGCGGAAAAAGAGACATAATTTTCAAGGTTAATATTCTCGTGACAGAAAGTGGGACTGCAAAAGACTAATAGTTATGATTTCTTTCTTTTAGTAAAGCCATTAAAATCCTTAACCAATTATTGTGATTTCTTCCTTCTACTAGTGTTTTTCATGGCTATAACCGCAACGAGAGAACATACAAAAGTCAACACGAGTTTCTTTCATTTATGTACAAGTTATTCTGCACACCACACACAGAGAGAGATTGTATTTATAAATTCTTCTGCACACCATACACACACACACACACACACACACAGTTTTTCTTTTGAGCACCCACTAGGAGATGAGCAAAGCTACCCATCACAGTATGAGGTGGGTAAATGGTTGGTTGGTTCTGGTGTCAACATTGGCTCTTGTTCTGTCACTATGGCTGAGCTTTGGGCCCTTTTTCATGGCTTGTCTTTGACGTGGGAAGAAGGATACAGGAGAGTGAGTGTTGCTGTTGATTCATCAGTGGTGAAGATTTTGATGGATAAGGATTTTGAGCCTTCTAACCCTCATTGCTCTTTAGTTAGAACTTGCAAGGATTTGATGAGTAAACCATGGGATTGTAGAATTGAACATACATACAGAGAAGGAAATTGTGCTGCTGACTGGCTTGCTAATGCTAGCCATGCTTGGGATTTTGGTGTTACCATTCTTAGATCTCCTCCTCCTGAGCTTTTTAGATTGATTTGTAATGATGCTATGGGGGTGTCTACCCCCCGCCGTTGTTGTTAGTTTTCTTTGTTGTTTGGGGCTTTTGCTCCTCCTTTGCACCAAAAAAAAAAAGCTACCCATCACAGTAAAGTACTAAAGTCCCTTCACAAATTTCACAAACAATGTGGATGCCAATTTCCTTTTTCATTTCAAATCCAACTAAACATCAGCTTTCCTATTATTTTCCAACATTCCATTGCTACAACAAAATCAAGAGATTAGTGAAGGGAATATCCATGAAGAAAAGCATTTTTCATAGAAAGTATGATCACCAACTTAGAAACCAACTCATCATAACAGTGTTTTATTAAGACTATTCAGATTGTAATAAGATCCATTATTTAATATATAGACAGCTGGATATAAAAACTGAAGACGCGATAGACTAAGAACAAAACCATGTAGATGGTTACATTACCTGATCAATAGCAGAAGGATGTTTTCCATGGTGAAAAGTGGAGACAAGAATAGCTAAGGCATGAACATGGTTCATGCTCACATTGAACTGATCCTGCAACATTCGGGCTCTCTCATCACACATGTTGGCAAGTGTTTCTTCCCTCCTAAAAATGATATCGTTATTCAAGTGCCAAAATAACCAAAAGGATCCAGTCACCCCCAGCAAGACAAATATTATTAGGAGCTTCTTCCTCCATTTCCCAGCACCTTTAGGAGGGCTCTGGGATTGCTGTTGCTGCTTTTGCTGCAGTAGCAACTGCTGCGGCTGCGGCTGCAGAGCCAGAGCTAGTTGATCCTGCTGATCCAGCTTCTGCTTCTGATTCCTCCTCAATTTTACTCGAAAACCAGACATCTTGTAGCTTACTATCATTCCAACAAGAATCCACCAGCAAACTATCACCGAACAAAGAAAAAAACTCTCACAAGACTCTTTAGCACTGTCTCTAAATGCCCTTGTCTGCAAGATGTTCTGATCACAGACAGAAGAACCAAACAAACCAATTGTAGGATATCATCATTCATGGATACAAACCTTACCAATATGTAAATTATTCAGTTCTCTCAGCAAAGATTTTCAGATGAGGAAATATTTGAAAGAGTGATACAAAATTACATGATTGATGTAGGAAGTTCAAAATTCAAGTTGAAGACACAAGTGTGGACGTTTGAGTGATTGATAAATGCTTGATCCTGACTGAATCTTTCGCTACATAACTAAAAGTAGAAAATGTCTTATGCAGTTGTAACAAAAAGCTCCTATTCGAAATCTACTACAGAGCCTAAAGGTAAGTCAGAATTACAGTAGAACATATAATAATGAATGAATCTCAGCATTAAAGAATTAAATGCATATTTGTTCCATTTTCTTCTTTACAGATTCTATTTATTCTGTTGCTAGTTCCATAAAGATAATTTTTTTAGAGCATACACGTAGCCAGTAAGCTCTCCTCTCACTATCATACTCACTTGTAATACAAACAAAATCATTTGTCTCAGTCGAAGTGTCTTTAATGTTAGCAATCTTGCAGGAAATTGAGAACACATATATGACATAGAAAAAGAAATAAACGGTTTCCTCTTCTATCTCCATTTAATAACCTTACAATTATCCATTTTTCTTTCTCTGTTTTTTGTTTTGTTTAGTGAGGTCGGGGGTTGGTTATAGCCTAAGCCTACATATCTCACTCAACAGGCATTCTATGAGAAACTTTTTCAACAAAAAATTAAAGACTTGAATTTCCAAAACTTTCAGGCCTTTTTTTATTTTTTACAAGACAAAACTTTCAAGCATGGCAAACTCAAAATCAACAATTTCAAGCAACAGAAGACAATGTAAAGGAACTAAAAAGAAGCATTACACATTTTCCAAAACATGGGTGTACCTTATTACAATTTTGATGATTGGGTGAAACTGATGAGAATGTAGACTGCAGAACAGATGATACAGATTTGTCCTCTAACAATGTGTCAAGCTTCCTTGGGATGTTCTCATCTCGAACCGGACATTGATCTTTAGGTTCAGCAATTTCAGCAACCCACGAATGTTGCTCATCAAACTCCTTCCCCAAACATAGTACCTTCAAAGCACAGGCAATGCCATTACTTGGTAGCATTTTGGGACCCAGTTCTCTGGTACATTCCAGGGATGCTATCTGCCATATCAAGACCAGTGAGAAGAACTATACATGCACAAAAGGAAATAATTGAATATACTATCTTTGATCACTGTAACCACCTAATATTTTCCTCTTAATGTCACTGTATTAGGAAAAACAATCTCAGGTTCTTTTGCAGTGGCTTTGGTTTTGGTTTTTTGTTACCCTCAAAGCTTTTCTTTGTATATGGTATTCCTCCACCTTTAAGTGAGCCTTTTTAATAAAATTGGAATGTTGACTTGAAAAAGAAAAAGAAAAGAAAAAGAAAAAAAAAGAAAGGAAAAACAATCTCAGCACTTTATCAACATTTACTTTCCTTAAACTAAAAATCATCATCTGAGAGGAAAAAGAGTATGGTATATTTAAATTGAGCAGAAGTGTCAATCCTAATGTTTAATCAATAAAAATGGTGTAAAACACTCTTAAATGTTACCGGTGAAAGGGGTAACTGTGGACAAAAGATGATCACTTCCAGTATTTGAACTATTTATTATAAGATAAACCATCTCATTCATAAACCCTACTCAAACCAATAAGATGGCCTTCTTCTTTCCTATACCTGTGAGGAGTTGGCACATAGTGAGAAAACACGTTGCCATTTACTGTGAGGGATTTCACAGTATGTCATAGTCAGGACTGTAATATGTTGTCTAGTAGCTCTTGTGATTTGTAGAAAATCCAGGTTTATTATATACAGTTCTACGTGGTTCATGCTGAACAGACAGTTCAAATTTGTTGAAGAGAGATTTGTTTATGAATGTCTGATATGTGTGGTATCGTATGAAGTTTTAGCCAGGGAAGAGATTTATTAATGTGCTTGACCTGATTGAACTTTGGATGGGTGGGGTGCCCAGTAAGTTTAGGCGACTCTGTCTAAGGCCTATGTCCGTACCCACTTGCCACAAGTGAACAATCAACTTTCGGAATCCTATTATCCCAATCTATAGTAACAGGATTGGAATATTTAGTTCAATTCTCTAGAGGAGAAACGCTAAAAAGAAGAACTACAATGGCAGTTCAATGGAAACACGATAAACTGATATAAATAATTATTTTACTAATTGTTATAAACTCTTGTGGGACAGATTTAATTTGTATGACTTCATCTGCCATGTTTGGTCTATTCAGATATGGCATGTGCCTCGCAATTACAGTGTCACTATCCAAATCTAACCAGTAGACAAACAATAATCAGATATAGAAAGTATAAAAATCCAAAAGTTCATAGTAACAAGCTTTGTTTCTTCCAAATGGTGGCAAGAATTAAAAATCACTATACAATGACTAAACAGCAAATTCAGAACATATATGCTTGTATTGCCCTTTGGCCCCCCTTTCCCAGAATGAGCTTGCCATCCTTATCTCTCTATTGAAAGGTCAACTCCGCTAAACTCTTGTACTTTTGTAGCTTTATTGGCAACAAAAAGTGTCCTTTCCAAGGATATGCAACAGAATGGCATTTGCTGTCAATGTATAGATTTATTATTAATTTCCCAGCATATATTGCTATTTATTTGTTTCTTAATTTTTCCTTAGTACATATGACTTCAACAATGTTCATCACATTATTGAACATAGATCATATGATTTATAATACTTCCAAAACACTGAAGCACATTCAAAATAATGGAATTATGAAGAAAAAAGGGGATAAAAGTTGTCAACTTTACTCATTTTAATCCAGATTCTAAGTTTGAGCATTTGATATTAGCATAGGTAAGATTGAATAGGGTTGAACTCAAGTATAAGAAGATTTCATTGAACACCAAATTACACCCAATTCCCTCTCGCAAGCTACAACTGGGGAAGTTTCAACCCTCAATTATTCAAATGTATACTAAAACCCATAAACATACAAGGAAAACTCTATTTTATTATAAACCCTATTTCAACTTCACTTCATGTCTTTCCTGCACCTCTCATCTTTAACTAATTATTATTATATTCTGATTCCAAGCGTAAATAACGCGGAAGATCATTTGTTTACAATAGAACAAGTCCTACCAGAAAAAAATGTATAGCATTGAGCTACCATATCCTAGTTTGAACTATTCTCAATGCTTACTCAACTTATTAAACAATACAAGAATTCACTAGACATAAACAGTTGACTTGTCCAAAAACAGGAACAGAACAGAGCTATTAAAGATTTAAGATTAAAAGATATAAACATAGCACCTGATCTGATTCAGAGAATAAAGAAGCCAAAGAATGAAGTTGGTTGTTGCTGACATTGAAATGCTCCAGCAAGATTCGAGCTTTTTCTTCACACAAGTCTGGAGTCTTCTCCTTCCTCTTCACAGACCCATCATTCAAACCAAAGAAAAACCAAATGAACACAATAATAAGACCTAAAAAGCACAGTAACAGATGCTTTCGCCTCCACTTCCTAACAAAATTAGACACATGCAAAGGCTCCTTTGCCTTCTTCAGCTTTAAACTTGAAGACATCTTAACCAAAACCCACCTACATATCTTCAGAAAGAGCCTTGAAAGCTTGAGAAAAACCCCAGCTACAGCAGAAACACTCATCAAAACCAGACCTTTAGAGAAACCCACTAAGAAAATTCAGCTGAAACCAGAAGAGTTTTCAGAAAACCCAACTCACGAAACTCATCACAAAAAAAATCAGAAATTTACGAGAAACCCACGAGGAAGATTCAACTAAACAGTGTAATTGCAAGAAACCCAGTTGATTTTTCATCAAACCCAGCTCGAATTACTCACAAAACCAATATATGTAGTGCTCCAACCTCAATGGTCTCTCCTCTGCCTTCTATGTTTCTGGCTCAATACTTAGTTAACTTCTCCTTACTCTGTGGAACATTAACACCCAGCAGAAGCACGCCTCTTTTGAAGAACGCAAAAGGAGAGAAAATCGTACCAAAGCAGAAACTGAACCAAGCCAGCTGCAGTTTTAGCAACCTGTGATGGAATCATTAATGGGATACAAAAAAAAATGGCTCTTTCCTATATCAGGGTCTTTCTATCTCCCACAGCTCTGTATAGCCAAAAAAGACGCATCAAAACTTGAAACTTTTTTGAAAAAGAAATCATCACCAAGAAAAATTGGACGAAACCCAATTGGTTTCTCTGCAAAACCCAACTTGAATCAATGATCAGAGTGAGATAAAAAGAGGCGTCTCCCTTCTTTTCCCCTTTAACCCCCCCTCTCTCTCTCTCTGTGTTTGGTGTCCAGCAGTTGTTATTGAGGCGTGTACATCATTATCTCATCATCTTGTGGGGAAGGCATTGGTGAAGCAAACAAAAACCCAGGATCAAAATCAACAAAAAAGTATATTATATTATCTTATATATATTTTTAAAATTTATATTTTTTAATTCCTTTTTATTTACTTCTCTTTGTTCTTCTTCCTCTCTTTTGCTTTTGTGAGAGTGAAAGAGACCGCACCATTCAGCGTTTAAAGACGGGGTATTTGTTTTCTGTCTGCATTTTCTGTCGTTGTGCAGATAGATATACGGATGCATGTATTATTATTATTATATAATATATAATATACTCAAAGATATATATATATATAGAGAGAGAGAGAGATGGGAAGAAAAAGTTAGAGAGAGAGAGAGAGAGAGGGGGGGCCTAAAGAAGGGGTTGTGGCAAGCCAGAGTCTTTCAGTTCATATGTCAGTTTGGAAGAAAAAGGGTGGCATCCATGCAGTGAATAAAACTAGAAATGAAGAGAAAAAAAAAAAAGAATCGGCAATTAATTAGGAAACAAGGGTGCTTGCTAACGTGCGCCGAATGTTACAAGATTCTTAATCTACACACTGTACTTGAAAAATATTGATGATGTGGGCATCCATGACCATGCATTGTCGGCTACATGCCTTACCCACCATTGTAGAATATTGATATTCATTAGGCACAAGCAATGGGACTAAATAAAAGCAAAGCATTAAACTAATCACTTATATAAAAACCATGATTAGTTTGACCATTATGTGAATTATTTATCTATTCACTAAGACATTCTTTAAGTGTTGAACAAGCGCACAAAAAAATATATCATGAAATGTTCAACTATTATCTCGTGTCAACCATTCGATTAAGATCGATTATCTCTGTGTTCTACACTTCTAATAGGATCTGATCCAATATTTATAATAGATCATTAAGTTTTTAACTCACAAATGAAACCAATATTTTATGGTATAATAGTAAATATCTCTTTTACAAGCCATGATTTTTATGATATCACACCCATAAGCATTGATACATTTCTTTTAGAGTAAATTGCATAAAATCCTAATGTAATATAAACTCCCTAAAATTTGAAAACCATATAAATAACTCCCCTGAATTATATATCAATCTTACAAAAATCATCTTTAAATTTCATAAATAAGCAAACAAGCTACCTTAACAATGAATTTGTAATATTTTTATCATATATATCTCATTGATAATTTAAGAAAATTTTATAAAAGTGACCTATAGTTCAAAATAATTATTCCTTCGATTTTTATAGTTAAGTGGAGTTAAGGAGGTTATTAATTTTTTACCATGTATCTTTTACCATTCGAGTAAAAGTATTTTTTAAGCAATGGATCAATACATAAATTGGAGAAATATTGAATTAATTCAACAACTTCACTTTACATCGCTCTCTCTCTCTAGTCTCTATCGCAATATGGATAGATACATTATTAATTAAGTCTTAAATGTGGCTTGAAATTGTATTTAATCACGTCGGGTTGAATATTAATAAATATGTCTCATTCACCAAACCCAAATAGACTCACGACCCTATCACAGAATAAGATTTGAATAGTGGATAATTAAAATAATTTGAAAACCTTATTCATAGATAAAGCATATGATTATTTTAATTAATTCACAAATAAAGTTTTTGTGTCTTAGTCCCGTTTTCGACTCCCACTAGCTACTAATATCCGGGACACGGACCGTAAAGCATAAGTCTTATTTCGAAAGTCTTGTTCGGGGTGCAGGATTTAGTCAGGTGCGCGCAAACTGGCTCATAATACTTGTATAGCAAAAAAAAAGAAAAAAAAAATTATAAAAAGAAACCAAATTAGAAAGGTTCATTTTCATAGTGGCAAATTCATGTCACAAACAATGGAAAATGTGGGTTCCATCATTTTATATATGCTCAATTTCTGTCATCTATTTAAAGAAAGACTTGTGACCCAAAACCATAATGGTTGGTGTCCATTCACCAAAGAGCTTTTCTTTTTCACCCAAAAAATCCTAACCATCCATTACAAGAGTCAAAGGGAAGGTGACTGGCTGATAGAATCATAGAAGTTCAATTATGTCGTGTACATTTCCTATGGGTTAAAAAAAGATTGTGGTCCCATGCTCATTTATAAGCCACTTCAACATCATAACCAATGGAAGCTTTTTATTACTTCTCCACTCTTGTCCATTCTTTCCTTCTCATTTCAAGCTAAAGTACATGTAACTAGTGCTTCCTTGCATGGGCCATATCAAGCAAACATTTAGGTTCAATAATTTCTAGATCCTCATGCACTTAGACCGACCACTATATGTGTATTCTTTTTCCATGGAAGACTATTGTTTTGAAAAAAATGTAAAGCTAGGCTAGTATTTTAAACATTTGATTTTATATATTTTTTTTAATTTATTTTTGTGATAAGGAAATAATGAAAAAAAAATTATAAAAGTAGTAATTTGCAAAATATTCATCTATGACTATCAATACTGAAACTTAAATAGAATCTCTTCACTTTCCCTTTTCAGAAAAGAGAGGTTAAGGAAAATAAAGTGGAACCTCATTTATATATATTAAAGAAAGCTACTGAAACTTATATAAGGTATAATATATGATATGACTAGTAATGCAGTATATTAATTATCAGAAATGATCTTATCAGCACATGAAAGTCAGCATGAAGCTCAAAAATGATCTTATCAGCACATGAAAGTCAGCATGAAGCTCATAAGTGATTTATGGGATGTATCCTTTGAAGAACTGACCGTTGGATTAGATATTAAGCATATATATGTCGGGACTCTCCGTATGTGTGTTTTTATCTATGTATAATAGTAATAATAATAGTAGTCACTTATGGCTCGATCCTCTATGACTCATACAAACTAACCAACTATACCTTTAATTAATCAAAAAGTCTAACCCATCATAAATTATACGTTAATTATACGACTTGTCATTATGAAAGTGTTGAAATGCACGTATACACTAATAATTTAAACCAAATTTATTGTCATATATATGATGATGGGTGTTTAATTAACTACGGGGCATTATTAGCAATGCACTTTTATGATTAATACCCTCATCATTTTGAGTACCTCTTTAATTACCTCGTATTTTCAAGCAATCAATTTTATTTGCTCGAAATCTAACTTTGGAATTCGAGTTTAGGGTTATTACATCACCTAATCGAATTTTTAACCCTTTTAAATCATGATATTGGTTCGATGACATGAATGCTTATTTACTTTCATGAAAAAGTTAGAGTAAGGCAAGACAGCCCTACCGGTAGAGACTTGCGACGCTAAAGATATGTTGAAAGATAATTTTAATCATAAATATCCATTAATTAATATGCTTCTAATTCTAAAATGTTAAACTATATATATCTTCAACAACAAGTTTTTACAATTGTCATTAAAAGTGGAATTACATACCACTAGCTAGGTCAAGAGATCGATAATGATCCTCATGTAATAAGTTTTATATTTTAGTTTTATTAAATTATAAAAATCTACTCTTATCTCAATTTCTAAACAAAAAGGTTCAATAATTTCTAGATCCTCGTGCACTTAGACCCACCACTATATGTGTATTCTTTTTCCATGGAAGACTATTGTTGAGGAAAATGTAAAGCTAGGCTAGTAATTTAAACATTTGATTTTTTTTTAATTTATATTTTTAGAAAAATGCTATACAATCATAAACTTTAACCCGAAATTAAAAAATCACCCTGATGTGTCATGTTTTGAGTTGTTTGTGAAAAGATAGAATCTATTTGAGAGAAAGATTAAACCATTCAAAGCATGACACATCAGGATGATTTTTTAATTTCGGGTTAAAGTTTCTGATTGTATAGCATTTTTTATATTTTTATGATAAGGAAATAATGAAAAAAATTTATAAAAGTAGTAATTTGCAAAATATTCATCGATCTATGTCTATCAATACTGAAACTTAAATAGAATCTCTTCACTTTCCCTTTTCAGAAAAGAGAGGTTAAGGAAAATAAAGTGGAACCTCATTTATATATATTAAAGAAAGCTACTGAAACTTATATAATATATAATATATGATATAACTAGTAATGCAGTATATTATCAGAAATGATCATATCAGCACATAAAAGTCAGCATAAAGCTCATAAGTGATTGTGAGATGTATTCTTTGAAGAACTGACCGTTGGATTAGATATTATGCATATATATGTATGTCAAGGCTCTCCGTATGTGTGTTTTTATCTACGTATAATAGCAATAATAATAGTAGTATCTTATGGCTCGTCTATGACTCATACAAACTAACCAACTATCCCTTTAATTAATCAAAAAGTCTAACCCATCATAAATTATACGTTATACGACTTTGTCATTATAAAAGTGTTGAAATGCACGTATACACTAATAATTTAATCCAAATTTATTGTCATATATATGATGATGGGTGTTTAATTAACTACGGGGCATTATTAGCAATGCACTTTTATGATTAATTACTTTAGGGTTATTACATCTATCAACCTAATTGGATTTTTAAATCACAGTACATGTCATTGATATTGGCTCGATGGCGCATGAATGCTTAATTACTTTCATGAAACAGTTTTTGAGCTTTAACGTATAGTATGCAAACACATTAATATTCAAATAAATAGCACTTCTCATACAAAAATAATACATAACTGTGTTTAATTACACTGAAGATATGTTAAAAGATAATTTTAATCATAAATATCCATTAATTAATATGCTTCTCAGTCTAAAATGTTCAATTATATATATCTTCAACAAGAAGTTTTTACAATGTCGTTAAAAGTGGAATTACATACCACTAGCTAGGTCAATAGATCAATAATGATCCTCATGTAATAAGTTTTATATTTTATTTTTATTGAATTATAAAAATCTACTCTTATCTCAATTCCTAAACGAATAGGGATACATGCCCATAAATTAGGTTTTTCTTTTTTTTAATTTTATTTATAATTAAGGTGTCCGAACCAGCTTATGCGCACTTCGACTAATCTTTCGGGTGACCGTTATATCCTACTAATTGCGGACACTGGGTAAGAAGCAAAGCAAATATCCTGAGTAGGTGACCCAGAAGACTCGAAACAAGAATCTTGGACTTGGTATGCCGAAATCCAACAACCATTTGAACTACCCTCTTGGATGTACATGCCCCTAAGTTAATAAGTCATCCATAGGCGGCACAAAATGATTCACCAATAAAAAAAATTAACAGAATTTGAAGAAATTTGATCCAATTATGTTGGGTCAAGCTTCCATTTGGTAAAAAATAAAAAATAAAAAGTAATAATACGCATCCCTACAAGTATTTTCTTCTTTGGAGCGATAGTTTATGTATACATCCATCATTTAATTTTTCAAAAAAAAAAATCAAAGAATACAAAATTTGACATGCAATTAGTGTGTGGTATTTTTTAAAAGTGAAGATAAAATTTATGATTCGTCCTTGGAAAGAAAAACTGGAGCGTTCGGAGACAAAACTCCGAAGTCCGTCCAAAAGTACATTGGTTTTCGTATATTGACATTGATGTCCCAACTCATAACATCTCTCTCTCTCTCTCCCTCTGCCACTGTGATGGTTCTACATTCTTCTATCGTTAACCGAGGGCACATCAACTTAAAGACCAAACTGCCCTTCTATCAAAACCTTCTTTATTGGACTGTCGTCCTCTTGCTCTCTGTTTGGCTCCAGAGAAGTTGGAGTAAATCGAAAGAAAAAGTGAAGCCCTATATTTCATTTTTCATTTTCTTATTTTTGGACTTATTGGAAATGTAAAATTCACCTCAACAAAATCATGTAGAATGGTTTCAAAATGCATATATCAATAGTGAAGGACTAATATATTTGAAGCAAAATATGTAATTAATATTAAGCAATCCTAATAATTCACGGTTGAATTCAATTGGTGAATCGGGTAGGAGACTTGATTTAAGTTTAATTAATTTAAAATCTCAAAAACACTCTTAAATTTTATTTATTAATTTATTATTTCTTTATTTTTGTTATTAAAAAGAGTTGAGAAAGACTTTTCGTCTACACGATAGGATAGCCCAAACTGTATTGTGTAGCTCAATATAGCTCGAGCTGTTAAACTAAATAACGAGTGATTCATTTCCTTTCTCTTAAATCTTTTTATCCATAATTTGAAAATTAAAACTCAAAACTAGGGCTATAATTTGGAAGGGTTTAGCTCACCCAACTCGAGTAATTCAGCTTAGGATAAATTTTTGCAAGGGTTTAAGGTTTAGTTTGGGTTAAAAAATCTCAATCTCATCACAATTTGGATTTAGCTTTGGATTAAAGTATTTTACATTCCAACCCAACCTAAAAGAGTTCATTTGTGTGTGTGTATATATATATATAATACTATTATTATTTAAATGAACAATTTTATAATAAAATTAAGAGGTCAATCAAGAGTAGATTTATTTATTTTTTATTTTTTTGAGAAGTCACAAAGAGATTTGTACCATGTAAAATCTACCAACTCCATGGAGTAATTTGGAAATGAGATGGGATAAGACCTCAACCCATTACTTTTTAAGCTAGATAGAACATCCCAACCACCCCAAATATAATTCCACTTATTTTTCTCAATTTTCCCACTAACCAAACATAAACATTAATAGCGGCCTTTTAAAAAAAAAAAACAATCAATACATTAATAGCGCACACACGCAACGCTAAAAGCCCAAATCGGGCCCCACTCAATTTTTACTCCTTGCAAGTACCTCGGGAGTCGTGACCGAATACGAAGGGCCCCATGACAGCTCGTTCTGACAAATCACGTTTCCCCATCTTTTCTTACTTTTGCAGCGGGATTTATATATTTTTATTATTTAAAAAATTAAAAAAACTGCCAACATACCATCGAACGACACGTCATCATCGTGACACGTAGGACCCACAAAAACTTCCGTTCTGTTACGACCCATGTGGGTGCCTGCCTAAGCGCTACCCGACAAAAGCCCGTAGCCGTATCTACTGTTGTCCTAGGTTCCTCAATTTACAAAAATGCCCCTATTCTTTTGAGACAATATTCAATGAGTGACGATAATCAAGTAGTATTCTTATTTTTCGGAAGAAAAATGGTATATATCATTACAATATATTATAATAAATATTGCTAAAAAAATAAAAAAAATTATTAATATTTTAAAATATTCATGAGTGATTTTTCAAAATTATCTTCATTTTCTTTTTGTAGCAATACTAACTTCCAGTGATTCGTTGTAACGATATATTGCATTGCTGTTATCAGAATTAACTTTCTGCACAGTAACTACAAAAGTCAAAATTTATCTCACCATCTGGAGATATATATGTATGTATATTGTATATGTAAATATATGGGAAGTGAGGATGGGATTGATTTTGATTTGGTCCCACAAGAGTGTTTTTGTTTGTTTGTCGTTTTTATATTTGGCTCCAACTAACCTTTTGTTTATTTATTTATTCATTTATGTCCACTTCCCTTGCTAAAGATGTCTTTTATAGTTTTATGGCTTCTAATTTTAATATATTTTCAGCACACAAAGTGAAATTCATATAATTAGCTACACATGAGTTGGTATCCAAAGTTGGTACTCAAAATATTTTCTTTACTCTATCAGGTGAATTAATCCTAGCTACTCGACATAGTCAATCCAAATCTTTAACGCCATAGATAGGAACCAAAATATTATTTTCCGAAACCTCCCAAAGAAAATGGCAGAATGGGCACGAGGTAATTTTTTTAATTTTAACATGGGAGTTATGATTCATTTAGTCAGTATTTACTGGCTTAGTTAAAAGTAGTAAATACTTGAATGAACATTAATAGATCACTTAAATAGTTTAGATCATCATTTAAGTAACCGAGATCTAACGGTCATTTGACTGTTTGCTCATTTTTGTTAAATGGTACGGAGAATAATTTATATATTCCAGATTTCTAGCTAATTAAAGTGTGAAACCATTTATGTGTACATTAGCCAAGCTTTTATATGGAGAGAGATGATGGGTAGAATTTGTGGCATGTGACAATGGGTAGATGGGCCATGCATGTTTACAGTCTAGCCAATTCTCCTACACATAGAAAGCAACAGTTTAGACCCATGCACGATTGCGTGCACACATGATGATAATATGGGGGCATGGTTGTTCATACGAATTGCTCTTGGAATGAATTATTAGCCCATTTTGATGCTTTTTTAGGTTGCAATATATGCATAGAATATGAGAAAAATAGCATTATATATATATATATCTCGAGCACCTCCCTTAAAAGAGCAAAATAGATACCAATACAGTTATAAGGGGTTGTTTGGCAAACTTAAAAATCAGGCAAGCGTAACTTAAAAATCTGGTCAGTTGATGATACGTCTGCCTGATTTTTATTCAGTATTGCTCGGTAAGTGCATTTTTTCTGCAAATCAATTCAATTATGTCTAGAAAATAAGGCATAAACACAATTTTTTTAAAACCAGCTAGAAGCTGGTTTACATAAAAACCATATAGTAGAAAAAGATCAAAACTGGTCAGACCTAGTTTTCAAAGTTCCCAGACCCTAAGGTAGGTAATGCAGTTACAAGGTAGATGGTACGTATACATCTTGTTAATATGCATAAAATAAATTTTCCTACTCTTATTCAAATTCATGTCTTGACTTATATTTTTTTTCTAAGTAAATTGACGTGAGATTAATTAATAAAAATACTATACAACCAAAAACTTTAACCCGAATTTAAAAACCACCATGATTAGTCATGCTTTGAGTGATGTGTGAAAAAAATAGAATCTATTTGAAAGAATGACTAAACTACTCAAAGCATGATACATCGTGTTGGTTTTTAAATTCAGGTTAAAGTTTATGGTTGTGTAACATTTTTCCAGTCACATAAAATAAGACAGAAACCAATCATATGAGTTGGGGCTCAAATAGTGAGATGTATAGTATTCTTATACATCCCCCAGCAACCAAAAGTGTTTATAAGAAGTCCAAAATTTGGTAGCCCTAGCTTTTAACAATTACTTTGGAAATATCGCCATGAATGACAAGATATGATCAATTGAAACAGATTTTTGTTTTGTTTTTGAATGTTTCTTTCTTAGGTTGGAGCTGAGAAGTTAGTACCAAAGTACAGTGAACTTGAGTGAGTCACGTGGTTGAATGGTGGGAGAGATAGAAAGATTCTTTGCAATCTTTTGGATATTATTAATCATGATTAACTTAATATTTAATATTTTTAAATTTTATATTAAAAAGGTATATGTCATAGATCACTATATATATCCACTTTAGGAATTGATGAATAAAAAATTGTTATACCCATCTGCTTTAGAGAGAGAATTCTCCTTTGGGTATAGCCATTTTCTCTCCAAGTTTTGATGGGGAGGAGCTAGGGTTAGGGTTTTTGATGCCCAAACAAAGAACATTCATAGTCTTTATTTCCTCTTTCAAATTAACTATAAGAAAAAAGAGGAAGTTTGTGGTCCTAGCTTTGTGAATCAACCAAAGTTGATCTCAACATCAATTAAAATCCGATCTTGTAGTAATCAAATATCGATTAAAAAAAATTACATGATTCCTTTATCCTTTTTAAAATTGATCTAGATCAGTCCCACTTACATTGTTTTACATATATTGGGTATAATTGAAATTGATAGTGACAATGATAACCACAAGCATATGTGATATATATAAATAAATAAGCCGGCATTATTTCTTTATCGATGAAGGCAAATATTGAACCCATTCAACATAAATCATAGTAGTCTTCGCTAAATGTAGTAAGCGATATAAAACCAATAACGACGTGTCTCATGGTGCTTTAACTTTTACTTAAATATATACGTGAGAAATTGTAAAAAAATAAAAAGAAGAGAAAAATGTTCAAAAATATTTTAGAAAGATATCTATTTCTAATCAAATTTCAATATTTTCCTTTACTCTCTCTCATTTTTTTTTTTTTTTTTTTGACTAACTTGCGCACACCAGATTAAATCCTGCATCCCGAATAAGACTTGCGTCTTACGGTCCGTGGTCCCGGATATCAGTAGTTAGTGGGAGTCGAACTCAAAACCAAGGGATTTGGTATGCCCTTAGTCCTGCTTACTCGACCACTAAGCTACCCGCCCTTGGGTTAAGATAAGTTACATGCAACATGTTTTTGCATAGATGAATCCATTTTCACACGGTAATAGGATATGATTATGTTGCATCACATCTTTTAATATATAATATATTAAAGATTTGGTGCCTAAAAAGTTTAGAATTTTTTGAGTTATCTAAGTAATCATATTTGATTAATAATTAATTAAATGTGGACCGACCACTAGAATCTTCTATTTTTTTTTTTTTTTTCACAATGTTGCATTTGTTTGATGTGCTTATAGATCGATTTTGTTGTCTCTGACTAGGTAAGGAATGTCGAAGCCGGACTAGCAATAGGACAAAGAATAATTATTTTTAAATTCATGTTTAATAATTTATTCTATTTTTTTTGTAATTATATGCATAATATATAGTTTACTTGACAATGATTCATGTTCATTTACTTAAGGAAAGTTCATTATATTTTCTACTACGATAAGATTGTTAAGTTGTAATTAGATCGATAAAGTCTCCACATAAGCAATATAAAATTGTGTGACGCCGTGACGGTTATTCGATCTTTTTCTTCCCAATTGCATAATTTCTAAGTTATTTTTAAAAATCTCAACTATATATTTAATTTTTTTAGCATTATTAAAAAATAAGATATTAATACAATATTTATAATTTATTTAAAAATTAAATAACATTAAAAAAAAAAAAGATTTAACCTAACCAAAGTTTCACAAGCAAGCTCTCAAACTTGAAAGTAAGCAAAAGCACTGCTCTTAATTTCTTGTTAACATGCCTAAAAAACAACAAAGGCATAGTCATTAGCCCAGTAGGAGTATGACATGCAATGAAATAGGTCACATGACTCTTGGTATTGTGGGCCCGTTTACAACTACAGGGGTAGAAAATCAGCATCCATTCACAACTACAGGGGTAGAGAATCAGCATCAAGTGTAGAGAGAGGAGGGAGAGAGAGAGAAAGAGGGGGAGAAGGCGACAATCCAATGAGTGTAGAGACAAAAGATGCACCCTGGGATATAGCTGTTCACCAAACGAGTTTTTATTACTCGGGGACACCTCCGTTGATTGGCAGCTTCTTAGACGTTGACAAGACCCCTGAGCAACTCTGTGTTCTGGCATATATATGGTGTGATGTATTTAATATTTATAGCATTCTATTATGTTGTTCCATGCACCCACACCACCATCGTTCTCTACCATTCAATGCAATTACCTGAAAAAAAAAAAAAAAATAAAAACCATTTTTTGGGATAGCGGAAATTTTCTATCCCACTTGTATTTACCACTTTTCTATCACCTCTTACAAAAGTCCACTTTTTAAGAAATATTCGTATTTAAAATTTCAAGGTGGACTTTTGTGAGAGGGAACAGAAAAATGGGACAGAAGATGTCGACTTCTTCTTGCATGGACATTCCATGCACATCCTCATTTTTCCAAACTTAAAATCATTCTTAATTAATAGTTCATTCAACAAATTATATATTTACAAATGGTTAATATCCATACAAGAATTGTGCTTGGTGAACACACTAATTTTACTATCTTAGGGATTGTTTGGCAAATATCATAATTTAGTCAATTCAATTGATTTTTATTTCAGTAATGTTTGGTAAGTTTGTAAATCTACTCTATCTTTGTTAAAAAAAAAAAAAAGAAAAAGTATAAATATTTTTTCTTTCTAAAAATCAAATAGTAGTAAGAGAGTGAAGATAACTTAATTCAATTTTTAAAATTTCCAAACAGTCCATAAAATACAGTAATCTAGTTATCCGAAATAAGTTTGATTAATTTTTATTTTATTATTTTATTATTAATTTCTTTTTTCCTATAAATCTATTTAATTTTCTACATTTTTTTTCCCTAATAAATTGTAAATATAAAAATCAAATAATATTAAGAAAGTATTTATGAAATTTTTAAACAAACCCTTTGCAATTAATTACATCGAGAGAGTTTGTTAAAGCATATTTTACATTTCTCATGAATCATAGCTGCTATGATTATGTGAATGTTTTGATTATTTAGCTGCACTTTTGAGTTACAGGCTTATTCTTTGCATGTTTATCGATCAAACGATTCAATTCAATTATTGACCATATGTAGAAGAGGTAAAGTATCATCAATTATTAGGGTTGCATTAAAGACCTGAGATCGAATCTCGCCTTTAAACTTAAGAATATGAGGAAGGCTATTGCCATTGTGTAGCTCATGGCCTGAGTGGGCTTTCCCCTAAGGCTTTCCCTTTGCACAAGTGTTTTAATTAAATCTCTAATATGGTCCATAACATATGATATGGTCATTGTTTGATCATAGTTAAGTAAACCAAGTCATAATTGGTTTGATTGGGAAAAAAAATTGTATTTATATCTTATTTTTTGCATAAGGTCGGACAGATCTAGAAGAAATGAGAAATCAAAACTGGTCAGATTTATTTTAGCTCGAAAGATTTTTATGTTTTCCAAACATCCCCTAAAATTGAACAATTTTCGAGAATTCCCACCCTTAACATGCACAAACTACTCTCCAACCAACCTGCGAAACACAATGCAAAAAATACCCTCCAACTAACCTACAAAACACAATGCATGTAACAAAGCATTGCCTGCACTTTCTTTACCTGCAGGAGTTTATTAAACAAGAGCATGAACTGTTGCCAAGCCATAAATTCCAAAGTTGAATCCCTTCCAAGTCTATCCATTACTCCCAGTGCAGCAGCAGGAACACAGCTTAAAGAAACAACTCAACGCACACTCCAAATGAGTCTCTGGCTTTTCATTTTTTTCCCCCTCATTGTAGTTGGTGATCCTCCACCCAAAATGCCAATTAACCAAACTTACCTGCGGGCGGCGATGGCTGACATGAGAACAAACTCGTACCACGGATTTGTCATCCTCCTCAAGATCTTGATCGACCAACCCAACACGCTCAGTGACAGAGATGTAACTTTCTTGGTGCCAGACGACGCGCATCTCTCTAAACTAGCAGTATCTATGGAGCAACTTGACGATTTCATTCAAAGCTATTCAATCCCGACACCTCTACTGCTCAGTACCCTGTTACATTTTCCACCTGGTACTCTGGTTCCTTCGAGCCACCCTAACAGGATGATCAATGTCACCAACAATGGAAGAACAACTGTGTTTGTGAATAATGCAAGAATTGTTGATCCAAATGTGTGTGTACGTTCTTCTTCAATAAAGTGCCATGGAATCAATGATACTCTCGCATTCGACGAAATAAGAACAGCTACTTTCCCTCCTCCTGCTGCTTTATCTGCCAATCTCCAGGCTCCAGCAGTTGTAGACTCTCCCAACAAATATAACCAAGCAAGATCTTCCTCATCCATCGACCTGAAAAGAGACCTTTTGCTGCACTGAACTTCAACATTTAGTTTGTTTGAAGAAATTTCGGTCATTGTTGTCAATAATAGTCACAAAAGGAAACGTCTGTTCACACATAAAGAAGTGTTCTCACTGGTAGCAGAGAGATGTCTAGAAGAATAAATCAGCTTTCATACATGATGCATGCACATGAGAATATATGCACACACGAGCCACAGACGAAGCAAATTTTCATGCAAACTGGCAAAGAAACAAATTCATCATGCATATCTATGCAAATGCACATTCATACAAATGTCAGCTTATGCCCCCAAATTGCTTTCACCTAATTTTCATTTAACCTATATAAAGGCCAGAGTAAAATGTTAAACAGTCAAATAAAAAACAATAGCATATCATTCACAATTTGTTCAGAAATGGAGTGACACTCCTATATCATATAGTTGCATAATTACATATACAAAAAAGAAAAAGAAAAAGAAAAGAAAAGAAAGACAAGTCAGGGATTTTTCCTCATAGAGTGACGTTCATTTTGCTGGGAATCTGCTTTTGGGGATACATTGTACACATTTTTTAGCAGGTCCTGGATTTTGGAAAACATCATCATCTGTGAAGGGTCACCCCCACCGTTGCTCTGTGATGGACGTGAACTCTCCTGAAGTTTAATCATCTCTAACAGATATTGCTTCTCAGCCTCTGCCTCACTCAATCGGAGTTTCAGATAACTGCTGGCATAATCTTCCTCTGATTTCTCTGACTTGGCAAGAGCAATCCTCTGGAGCCTCTCAGCCTCTCGCCTTGCTTCATTGGCCTTAAGCTGGAACATATTGGCCTCCGCCTGTTTAAGCTTTACAATGCCCTCCAGCTCATCTACCTGTTGCTTCTTGCGTTGGGTGTCTTGCTTTAATTCGGTCACTTCCCTAGCCTTGTCTTCCAGCTCACGTTCGCAAGCCTGAAAAGCTAGACGGGCTTTCTTGAGCATCCTCATTTTCTCATCTGCCACCATTTCCATCTTCCTTATGGCCTCTTGCACCACTTCAGCTATTCGGTTGCATGCGTCCTGTGGGGCTATTGGCCGTCCACCATCACCATTTTCCAGGTTCTTTGGTGAATCCACCTCAAGCTCTAAAGGTGATGCAACAAATCAGAAGGAAAAGAGTTAATATATATATATATATATATATATATATATATATATATATATATATATATATTTTATCATCCAAATTAACACTAAAACCGTTGTTGAACATTGAAACTAGCACGTTGGGTTTAAAAAAATAAAAATAAAAATAATAACAGAAGTGGGATCCAAGGGGAAGTTAGATCTAAGAAAAAGAATTGAGATGACTCAAATTCAGGAAAGAGAGAAGAGAACGTAAAGTTTTGCCAAATAGGTCAAGCACAAAAACTAAACAATAAATCAAAACTGAATTCAACAATTTACACATACAAGGCAAAATATGTACAACATATTAAAAATTAGAACGAGAACCTGGTAGCCAATCTGGTAACAAGTCAATTCTCTGACAAACAATGTGTCAGACCAGCAGATCAAAGATAGTATCTACGTAGACTGGACATGAAATACGGATATGCTGACATAACAAATCCTAAAAAAACAAGATACAGATACTGTTGTATCCTAAAATAAGGATACAACAATAAATCATTCTCATCCTACACAGAAACAAATAGAGAGAGAAAGGGGGGACAACAATGATGAGAATGAAGCAGCAGCCAGAGCTAGGCCTCAAAAGCAATGCAAGCAACACCTCTTCTACTTCTCCTTCTCCTTCTCCTTCTCTCACCCTCCTCTCCATTTAATTTTTTTTGTGAACTTAGATAATCTCTATGAGGCATGTATGACATGTATAAATTAACTCCAATGACAACCTATGGACTCAAATTGAATCTCTCAAATACAAAAGCAAAACTCTAATCCTTTGTTGACCCCCTTTAGTATAGTAGTCATCATCGTTGTCTTAAATCTCTCTATTACAGAAAGCATTCTAACATCAAGTTGGTGAAAAAGCATTTAACAGATTAACTCCAATGACAAAACCAAGGAACCTTTCTACCAAATCCTTTCAATTTTGCGTTCTCAGCTTCCTGACCTAATCTTTCTACCAAAGGCAAAACTCTAATCCTTTTAACAGATTAACTCAAATACAAAGGCAAAACTCTAATCCTTTGTTGACCCCCTTTAGTATAGTAGTCATCGTAGTTGTCTTGAATCTCTCTATTACAGAAAGCATTCTAACATCAAGTTGGTGAAAAGGCATTTAACAGGTTAACTCCAATGACAAAACCAAGGAACCTTTCTACCAAATCCTTTCAATTTTGCGTTCTCAGCTTCCTGACCTAATCTTCAGCAGTTAAAAGCTCGAGCTTTGATCAAAGCAACATGCCATTCCTTCTCTTCATAGATGTCATGCTCAGCTTATGCTCATCCATTTACTTGTGAAAATGCTTCTGAATATGCATAAAAATGATTCTTCTATTTGACAAATGACATGGATGCAGAAGCAAAACAAGGACTGTTACAGTAGAGCATAACACATTCAAACAAATGACCATGACCATGACCAAGAAAAAAAAGGTTCATGCAATAGGAGTGTGTACCTTGGAAAAACATCAATATTATTCTGCAAGCCGTTGACTCGGCAACTCCACCTTTCAATTTTTCTTTGAGATCCTCACACTTCCAGAAAAGTTTTCTCCCTCTAGGGTCCTGGCTTCCATGGAAAATTCTACTAACAAAATCGAGTTCCCTGATCAAAGCCTCTCGGTCCCATACTGGGGCACAGTGTTGGAAAACATCTTTAACCCAACCCAACAGCTCAGATGTCCTATTGCAAGCTCGGCAGCGGAAAAGCATCTCAGCTGGGCCTGCTCCACTCTTAACAGTAGGGCCCATACAAATTAGTCCATCAAGAATTGCACAATCTGTATGAGTCCAATGAGAACACAAATCACAACCAACCCAACGGCAAGTATTTACTTCAAAATCAAACTTGTTACAGATCACACACATGCATAGATTGCAGAAACCATTTCTATTGGTGCATATTTCACATGTACAATCATCTGCTGGAAGCTGGTTGTAGCATGCTATATTTCTGCATCTCTTATAAACAAAAACCTCAATGAGGGAAGTTTGAGATAGACTAATATTTGGATGCAGGAACCCCTGAATTCCTGTGTTGATCGCAACAAGAATTTCCAGCTGTACACGGTGTGCTCTAATCAAGGTTTTAGCCGTCAAATCAGACCTACTCTGAACAAGCTTCTGCAAAATCAAAAACTCATCTCTATGTTGTGAACCACCATTTCCTTCAAGAATAACACGGAGTCCACTCTTTAGTTCCTCTAAAAGCTCATCAGGCTGAAGAAGCATTCTGTCAGAAATTGTATCAACTCTTTCGCTTGCTATATCGCGGACAGACATCTTATCTGAAATAGAAACCCGGCGAATGACTGACAGTTCAGAATGATCATTCTCTGCTCTCCTATTCTCCAGCTTCTTTGCCATGACAACATCAGCAGTGGGCCAGGTTTCTCGAGAACTGGCACTCTCAGATGGGGACTCACGAAGGTGATCAGAGTTTGATTTGGGATCATGGGGATCCGGGGGCACACAGGCATCTGAAGAAACTAGGGAAAGTGATGTTTGTAACCCTCCAGGTCGCAGCTGCTGACGTGGAGGCAGCATTTTCGGTATGTTAGAATCAGATGATGTTCCCATTATAAAATCTCAGTTATTCCAAGACTGACCAAAGAAAAAAAAGGAAAAAAAAAACAAACATGATAAGTCACTGCTGCTTAAAAAAACCAACCCTAGAATGCTACTTTCCTTTACAAAAGGAAAAAAAAAAAAAACCAGAAGAAGATTGTGAGCAGAAATTGAGTAAACTTCTAGAAACAAAAAGACAACCACTCCAATGAAACACTCAACAGAATGGAGTTTCAATTCCAGCAGTAAGGACTCACTGCTTACCACGGAAAAAGCACCAACCCATTTTTCATTTATTCAAATAAAATTAACAAACACACACAAAGGGTAGAAAAATCAAAGCTCATGACAAGTGCTATTCTTTCTTTCTTTTCTCCATTTTGTTTTCAGAAAGGGAACATATAAAAGCAATCCAAAATAGAAATTGCAACTTTTGAGCAAGTATTAAACCATTAGTCATACCAAACAGATCAGAAAAATCATTTTCAGTCGGAAATAACTTCCCCAAACAAAAAAAAATCTTTCTTTTCCATCAGAGAGAGAGAGAGAGAGAATCAGAGAGAGAGAGAGAGAGAGAGAGAGAAGCTTGCACCATTAGAGCATTTCTAGCCAAATGCTTAACCAATTCACTATAACATAGCCAAAAAATGGATATGTATTAGGTTGCACCATTTCTCTATAACTTATTCAACTCATTTTTTCTTCACTAATCTTCATTGGAATCTTGGAAGGTTGGAGGGAAAGGAAAATGTTCAAAATTGCTTAAATCGGCTTCTTTCTTAAGCAATTTTGATAATTTTCCTTTCCTTTCCCTTACTCTTTCCGAGATCCAAACAGAGGGTATGTGAATTAAACTTTGTAAATCAATTGTGGGCATAGGCTATAGTGCTGAACCATGCAAATTAGTCTCTCATAATGAGGTTTTTCCTTTCTCTCTTCTGTTGTCAAGTGCATTTTGATCTTTTGTACTTTATGGAAACAAACATTCAAAACAGTACTAGAAATGTCGTTTCATGTCTGACTCAAAAGCTTAAACAAAATCTCAAAATCCAAACACCAAGCACATAACAGAACCAGATCAACTACTACTCCACCAAATCGAAACAAAACAACAACAAATTCAACTATATACCATTAAATACACCAATAGCACACCTATATCCAAAGCAACAGAATATTCACAACAACAATTCTCCAACCCAATAGCATCAGTAGATCACAGAGAAAAAAGATGGAACTTACACAATGACCTACCAGATAATTATTTTTCACACCGTTAGGTTGCTGAGAAAATGCAGAAAATTTTCTGAACCCTAAGCAAGAAATGTCCACTCAACTGAACCTAACCCAACTAATCCGCTCAGTAATTTTCAAATTTGGAAAAAAAAAAAGAAAAGAAAAACAAACAAATACAGCCAAAAACAAGACTTGAAATTTCATTTTCTTCTCTTTTCCTCCATTTCCTCAGGAACCAAACGGAAAACTAAGCAAAAAAAGAAAAGAAAAGATTACTCACCAGAAGGCACGAAATCCAAGAAAACTCGATCGGAGCAGAGACTGAAACAGAAACAGAAACAGATGATATGATTTCTCATAAAGCGTGTTTTGTTCCCATTTTGCCCTTCGGAAACAGAGACGAAGCTTCCGGCTCCCCCTTCCTCCTAAAAACCCTAATGAAGTCCACCGCAGACATGAGTAGACGACTGTATTTTTCAACGATGAGGTGACCGGTTCAGCCGGTCGTCTACCGAGTTGACCGGTTGTAAGAAGCGTCCGTTTTTTCTCTCTGTGTCGCGTGCTGACATGTCAGATCGTACTGTCGGGGTCAAACTTGTCATAGAAAACTGAGTGACTGGACTAACGTACAGTATCTTCTTTACAGTTCGTTAGGTCATTATTGATTAAAAGTTAAAAAAAAAAGAACTTGTATTTCTCTTTTATTTTCAGGAGAAAATACACTTTGCACCCCTGTACTAAAGGCCAAAAATAATTTGCACCCCTGTACTTCAAAAGTGAACAATCGACTTCCTGCACTTTCAAAATTTGGCAGATTGCACCCCTCCGTTACTTGGACGTTTATTTTTTTAACGGTATAATGTCACGTGACATCATGTGACTTAAATTTGACTACAAAAGGACAAAAATGCCCTTTGTCAATTTTATTTTATTTTAACTTACTTGACCCTAAATTCTGACAAGCTAGTTCTGTACTCACCATGTGAACAATCCGCATGCTCTGTTCTTCAGAGCACACATCCAATAACTTCTGCATAGGGTAATTTTCCAAATCGATTCATCATAAGTTTAACAACAACATGATCAATAATTTCTTACCATGACGAGCAAATCTTCCTCTTTCTTTACCATGCACCCTTCTCTCTCTCTCTCTCTCTCTCTCTCTCTAAAGTGGCATAACCTATTACTAAGAATCAAGACCTGAAACAAAATGGGGGTAGGTTTAAAGCTAGAAGGTTCCAGTTCTTGTTATATCAGAAGAGATGCATGACCCCTCTCTCTCTTAAAAGTGGCATAACTTTTGCCTCCTATGTTGCTTTGGTTCATGGTTTAACTGAAACGGAGCATTATAATGAGAGAGAAAGAGACTCGTGAATGGTGTGTATATATTGTGGAAAACTGACAAAATAACATTAATTTATAATTATAATTAAATTAAATATAAATGAGATTTTATTGATACTTTGATTGTCTTGATGTAATTAATAATCACTACAAAATGAAAAGCAAGGTAGAGGAGTTACAATTTACAAATAGCTCAGCCATTCTTTGATCTCCCGTTTCGTTCTTCCTGCGTCTAGGCATAAATGCATAAACAGAGTAGAGCGAGTCCTCGTCTATCGGATCGGGGATAGTATCTCCATCATACGATTATTCAGAGAATTGATTCTTATGTAACTTCGACGTTGAGATATGGTGCCCAGACCCCCAAACTATAATAGCTAATCAAGAATTCTATCCAATTCACCCCCAGGGAATTCTAGTTGTAGGAAAGCCATAAGTGGTCTCTGTCTCTCTTTCTCTCTCTTTACTTTCCTCAAATCCAAAAGGATTAAATGCATTTAAGAGAGAGGGAGATAACGGAGGGAGGTATAGTTGTTGAAAGGGAAATTCACTTAATCAAGACGTGAAAGAGTCAGGCGTTGGAAAGGATTAGAGATTGGAGAAGTTGTTAGTTTGGTTATTGGGAAAAGCTGAAGGTATGGACGGAAAGTGAGCCAGAGAGAGGTGGGAGTGGGGTTCGAGAGATGATGGGAGTGGGAGTGGGGTTTGACGGAGAGTGAGCTGCCTGCGCCGGTGATGGGAGTGGGGTTTGCGAGATGAACACTACTGTTGGGTTGGTCAATGAAGACACCGGCGCCAAGATCTGCATTGACGACGCTGTACGGGGCTTTGAGGAGCGAGTCATCCTCATCGTGGCTGATGCTTTCAAATCGAAGAAGGATAGTAACATTAGAGATGAGAATCAATATAATTGTGATGATCAGAATTAGAGTAATAGTGAGGAATTGGGGAATTTGAACGGCGATGAGGAAGAGGAGGGATTGCTGGTACAACATGGGTTGGTTAGGGTTTTGAGAGAATATTGAAAGTGGAAGAGGAGAGAGGTGGTGGGGTTTGGGGAGTCGTGTGAGAGGGGATAGGGTATATTAGTAAAATTATAATAAAATTAAACGCCGTAAGCCACAGTAAGTCCCTATGTCATATTTTGAAAGTGCAAGAGGTTGATTGTTCACTTTTAAAGTATAGGGGTGCAAAGTGTTTTTGGTCTTTAGTACTGGGGTGCAAAATGTATTTTCCCCTTATTTTTAAGATTAGATAAGATGATGGAAACTCACATGCACAACCCTTTAACCAAGGCTGTGGAATTGATGATAGCAATGGGACTGATTTGGTGACCTAATCCAAACTTAGCTTGATTATAAGAATTTAGTTTTAAATTCTTTTGTACTTTACATCAAAAATATATTTTTATATGCGACATAAAACAGAATCATCAATCAAGTGATTGGACTCCGTTATTATGTTTGCATGATTGAGAATTTGAGATTCCATTTAAAATAGCTTTGTCTAAAATTCTATTTAAAATGGGTTGGGAACTTTAATAAACTGCAAACCATAGAAAACTTGCATTGTTCATCAGATAACAAATGCCTTGAACACAATTCCTTCCACAAATTAGGGAACAATAGTTGGAAAATAGTTCTACCAAAATTTATGAAACTAAGCTCTAATGCCATCTACATGAATATTTTGTGTAAAGAATTATGATCATAGAAAAGAAAACTGCAGCACTTCTCATTTCTGGTCGCCTGCATGATCAACTGGCTCGACCACCTCTGCTTCTAATGTTTCTGGGTTGCGAGGTTGGGCTACCGGTTGCTGAGCCTCAAAAGGTGTTGACCATTTGCCCGAAAGAGCCATGCCCATCATCTCGTATATCTTCCCGCCAAGCTGCGCTGGATTCTCAGGCTGCATGATATGAATAAGAAATTTATGTTATATAACAGAAGAAGATTATAGACATCATATACACAAGGACATCAACCAAGATATAATATGGATTACAAGGAACTCTTTAGTGAAAATGCTCAATTGTTGTTTGGGGCATCAAGGCCCAACCTTGCTACCGAAACCTCTAAAATTGAAATTTCAATTTGTGCAATATGCTGTATTTTTTACGATTTATTAAAAAAGAACATAATGAAAAACAAATTTGGTGCAGAAGTCATGTGATGTGAATCTTATTAGCTAACAAGTACTCCTACATAGAGTAGGGTGAATCGGTGATGTTGCCAGAGATGCATTTAAACATCAAAGTAAAAACTTCATTTTGGAGAGGCCTATAACTTCACCCACAGTGCAGTATGGGAGGAGCATGCTGATATAGCCAGAGATGCAATTTAAGCATCAAAGCCAAATGACAGTTTAGAAAGAACTTTCCATGTAAACTAAAGTAATCCTTCATTTGAAAGGAATTTATCCCTTGGAAAGCATAGAGTCCGTTGGACTAACAAATGCATCACAATATCAGCCACCAAACTTCAATAAGCCTATTCCCTTGATTGTTTAATAACAACACATCACACTAGTTCATTAAAATTTCTGAAGCAGTAGAGATATGAAGATAAATGAAATACTCACAGTAAAACCACTGGATACTAATGCTGCGTCGTATAAAAGATCAATAGCTCTCAAGGCATCTTCATCATTCGGGTTACTACTGCATGCAGCCTGCATTACCAATATACAAAGTTAATGAAGTAGCATTAGATTTCTATTATAATTTTATTAAAATTAAGAGGGAAGGAGTGGATTTTTTTTATTATTCATCTTACATTCAAGTTCTTAATAATTGGGTGTTCAGGATTTATCTCAAACACCCGCCTGCCTCTCATGTACTCCAGGCTAGAGGTATCACCAACAGTTTGTGCCTTCATCAATCTGAAAGGAATTCAATTTTCCATTATACATGTTACAAAATACACTAAAACCATATCACTGCATAAGCAACAAAGAGCACTTTACCTCTCCATGTTGGCAGACCAACCAAACTTCCCAGATACAAGAACACAGGGCGATGAGCTCAGACGGTTTGAGATTTGAACACTGGCAATTTTGTCACCTAAGCGTTTCTTAATCCAATCACAGGTTTGGCCAAACTCCTGCTTCATCTCCTTTTCCTTTTCCTCATTTTTATCACCTGCCAAGATTTTAATAAAAAGAAACATTCATCATTCCCTAGCTGGAGACCAAAGTTTCTAACATGATAAGATGGAACAAAGGGAAGGATTCCTTCCATACAAGGTGGTCATAGCCAATATTACATTACATGTCTTCAGCCTAAGAACTGTTAAGAAAACTAACTAATTAAATTTACAGACCCACCCACAAATGCACTAACATCAAGCTGCTTTATCTTATTTTCCAAACCACACAATTATTAAAGGCAAATCAGCTCGCTAATATCATCAGTCTTGACAATTTTTTGAATAAAACAATTGGATCCAAGAATCAGTAGTCCTCACTCCTAACCGACAGAAAGCATAGATGGAAGGGGCAAGGAGCGCAACTTTTACAAGTCCTCTTAACCTAGAAATTTTTTTTTCAAATTTTAGAAGGTTTCAATAAACTTACCTATATCCAAGTCTTCCTTGCTAATATCGACAAAATTCTTCTCCTTGTATGACTTCAGGTTTTGGACAGCAACCTCATCAATTGGGTCAACTAAGAACAGCACCTACAGCAATGACAGCATAAAGACAACCATAACTACACATGAACAGAACGCAACATAATCAACTTAGCTCTAGACTATCTAAAGATAAGCGCATACTTCAAGATCCTTCTCAAGAAGTCTCTCTAGGAAGGGCGTGTTCTTTGCACTTGTCACACTGTCAGCAGCAATGTAATAGATATCCTTCTGCTCAGCTTTCATGTTCTCAACATACTCATCCAAGCTGATCATATCTTCTTCACTCTGGGAAGAGAAAAATCGTAACAGTGGAGCAATGCGCTTGTGGTTTTCACGATCTTCAATGCAGCCCAATTTCAAGTGTTTGCCAAAGTTCTCCCAGAACTTCTCATAGTCCTGCAGCAAACAGAAAAAAGATAAGTTCAAAAGATTAAAAAAAAAAAAAAACAACCAAAAGGGAAATACGACATTTACAGATGGGTTGGTGAAGACTGGATGCCAAATTCATGGTATAAAATCATGGAAGGAGTATATGCCAGGGGTATAACATTGGCACAAGGATGAACTTGTAGTTCCATTGTTTACCCTCTCTCTCTCACACACACACAAACAAGCGTGCGCATGCAAGCATGAGAGAAAATGGAGGAAGGGGGAAGAATTAAAAGCAAGAACAAAAACATCCCTGTTCTCACTCATGAACACAAGCATAATCAAGTCGAAGCTTTTACAACACATAAAAGAGAAAAAAGACAGCATAAAAAATTTCAATCATAACACACACATCTCTGTTCTCACTCATGGATATGCCCAAAATCATGTCAAAGGCCTTCCTAACCAATCGCTTCCTCATGATCCGAACCTTCAAGGACAGCATTAAAACAAAAGTTAGCCAGATAGAGCAGATATCAAAGTCAATTGTACGATCTCTCAAAAGGTTTTAGAAAGAAAAATGTGCAGTATTTACTTACAATACGACTCTCTTGGAGAATCTCACGTGAGACATTAAGGGGAAGGTCATTTGAGTCGACAACACCTCTGATGAAGCTTAGATATCGCGGGAACTATTAAATAAGGGAAAGAAAAACCTACAGTAAGCTTACATTCGAAACCCATGCATTTCTCTCTCATTTAAAACTTTGCCATTCTTCTTACCAGTTCTCCATCAAAGTCATCTGAAATGAACACCCGTTTCACATACAGCCTTATATTCTTCGTCTTGGGATTAACTATGTCATCCTTTCCCATCGGAGCAACGGCTGGCACATAGAGTACAGACCTGAACTCTACCTCACCCTGCAAGAATAACCATCATCAGCTCAAAAGGCAAAATAAAGAGACACTGCAAATTATGAGTTGACGCTGTTTAAAAATTATATAGTTAGCCAAAAGCAAAAACTACAGATGGACAGTCTTAGAGGACAACAAAGCTGAAACTTTCCCTGTCTTTCACACACACAAACACCCACACAAGTAATTAATTTCAGCAGCAGATATCATGTGGTATGCTGCTCAAATGTGAGATTTTCTTAATTGCAGAATAAGAGGAAGAAGTTAATTAATGGAACTTCATTATCCCAGAGTATAATATTCATCATTACCTCTGTTGTAAAGTGTGAAGATGCTAAAGGCTCCAAGTATTCATTAAATGTATTCTTATAGAACTCATTGTATTCCTCCGTGGTGACTTCCTTAGGGTTGCGAAGCTGCACATACCAAAATAGTTTATTTCTGAGTTTTCCTTGAAATTAATGGCATTTTAAACACACAGTAAACATGAACATAGCACTTCAGAGGCTCACCCATAACGGTTGGGTCTCATTTGTGAGCTCCCAATCCCAGTACTTCTCAACAACAGTCTTTGTTTTCTTCTTCTTCTGTTACACAAAATCACAACAAAAAAGAAAGAAAAAGAAAATAGTCAGCCATAAGCCGCTCTATGGTATTTTAAGTTCCAGTCAGAAGATATGGAACCCATGCTTGATAGTTTGGAAAATCCGTTAGAAGCAGAGGATGACCTCAACTTTCTCATCTTGTTCATCCTTTTTGACTTCAGCTGGATCCTCATCAACCTCAACCTGTAATGGAGCCAAATATTAGGAAAGTACATGACAAAGAAGATAGAACCCTAAACTTATAAGCAGAATCTATTAGTGATTTGAAAAGAGAGTTGACTAATCCACTCATGAGAAACAATCTGTTTCATAAACGCTGCCCTGGAAACTGAAAAGACACTGAACAAGCAGCCATACCTCTTTAGTGAATCCTTTTTCCTGCCAAGTGTATATTGGAAATGAAACAAACTGCGAATAGTTCTTCACAAGCTTCTGAACCCGTTCTGGATGTGCAAAACCCTTGTCATCACGCTGAATGCAGAAAGAAAGAGGAACAAGGTCAGTTTTGAAGTTTAGTAAAGAGGACAACAAGAAAGTCAAAACACACAATATTGCTTCACTGACCTTGAGATATAATGAAAGGCGGGTTCCTCTTGGAATGAGTTTTTCTGGATCTGTCTCCTCTCGAATAGTATAGGAGCTAGCATTAGCCTCCCCTTCCCATACATATTGTTTGTCGGATTTTGGGCTCTTTGTTGAGACAACCACCTTCACATAAAAGAGATTCATTACTAGTGAACACTACAACAATTTCTATAATCACGTTTTGAAAAGATGAATGTAGATAATGATAAATACAGTTTTCGTTACAGAACATACCCGATCAGAAACTAGAAATGCAGAATAAAATCCCACACCAAATTGACCAATTAAATTGTTGTCAGAACCAGCATCCTTGCTATCCTGCAAAATAATACAATTTCTTTAAGTACATGAAATGACTTTGACAAAGGCAGTTGAACTGAAAAACTAGAATAGTTTTCAGTAAAAATTAGACCTTCAATGCCTTCAAGAACTTTGCAGTTCCACTTTGAGCAATAGTCCCCAGACAGTCAACAAGTTCTTGCCGTGTCATACCAATGCCAGTATCACTGCATAAATCACAGAATGTTGCAATGTTGCCATGGAAAGAAGAGCGGGAAGGATAAGCATTAGCCAAAACAGTTTTGTAGATCCTAAAACTTACGTTATATGAATGATTCCGTTATCTTTATCTGTCTGGATACGGATATCAAGATCATATGTATCCTTCATAAGATCAGACTCTGTAACACTAAGAAACCGCAGCTTGTCCAAGGCATCACTTGCATTGCTGTGGATACAAATAAGTTTAACAATTCAGATATTGAAGAAATCAGCATAATTTATTTCAAATACAACTAAAAAACTCAACAAAGCCTTAATCCTAAAGTTGAATCAAACAGAAATTTCTGAATTGCCAAAGTCCAATACCAGGGAACAACTACATGCAGCACTCACCCTTAAACCCGAGCATATAACATATCATAATTACAAACAAACAACTTACGTCATCTCACACTGAAAAATGAAGCCCAGGTTACATGGGTCGCCACTTACTGTACAATCATGAAACAAGGATCACAGGCCCACAAAATGATGATAACTCTTTCATTCCTCTCGACCGAATTCATTTTCTCTTATATCACTTCATTATATTACATTTATTAATATGTTTTATTTCTCAACTTGGGTCTTCAGCCAATATATTCATCAAGTTTAAGGAATTAAAAAGAGATACATTCATAGAGACTTTAGAACTCCAAAGCTCAATAAAAAGCAATTTCCCAGGAAATCAATAGATGTTATACGAAATATGAATAGGTATTAATTTGATTGATAGATTGAAACATGCCTGATAAGCTCCCGAAGAAACACCTCTTTGTTGCTGTACAAGCTGTTAACAATAAGGTCCATGAGGCGACTAACCTGCCACCAAGCAGAAAACAATAACAAACATTAAATCAATCGAACCCCATATAATGAAAACTCAAATTACCCAGCTGAGGAATTGGTTCATCGTTCAAGTGGCGCACCTCCGCTTGATACTCATATTTCTCGGCTGGAGGTTCTGATGCATCAGATGCTGCTGCAGTCGACTCATACCGGTTGCCCAGAAACAGGCCATTTCTCAGGTTAATCTGCGTAGTGGCGCTCGTACTATTACATCGCCCAACGGCTAACGCTGAGTACCATCTGATTTTCGTATCACTCTCTCCCGCCTGCCCAGTATCAAACAGAAATTATGCATTACGCAGAAAGATCATTTACGCATATATATATATATATATATATATATATATATAATCTTTGTCCTATAGCCCAAAAATTCTAAAAATATAGAATCGAAATTGAATTTTCTACCACTTCACAAGACATGAACAAATTTAAAAAAGTTATTTTTTTTAATTTTATACAACAGATACAACACTTCTTTGTCATGATTGAAACAAACCAAATCAAACTATGGTAGTGTGTGGCATCAGGGTTTCGAGGGTTTACCCAATCGTTGAAGGGAGAGGAAGAGGAGATTGGAGCCGCGGCGTTTCGGTAACGTGAGCTACCGTTTCGGAGGATAGTGGAGACAGAACGCCGCGAGAATCTGTGCATATTGGAGAACCGGAAATGCGGCAGAGAGAGTTTTAGTTCTGCGAGTTAGTTCAGTGAGCTGGTGACGTTTAGGGTTTTAGTAGGGTTCTAGCAAAGGGCTTGGAGAAGATTCTGGAAATGAACATTTCTGATTTAAAAAAAAAAAAAAAATTATTTTCAACGAAATGCGGGAGGATTTTGGGTATTTTGGTCATTTTGGATAAACATGGTAGAGAAAACCACCTACTCTGTATTATGTGGATGGTATTTTGGGTATTCTATATTCTATTTTTCGAATTATGAAAATAGAAATCTATTTTTGAAGCATATGGCCAAGCACGGTTCTAGCTTTTATTAGTATTTGATAATTATGTGATTCATAATTCTAAGTATTTTTCTTATGATACATCGAGACTCTGAGAAAATCATATCATATCATATCAATATAAATAAATATATCAACTCGTGTGACAGTCCACGTAACAATTTAATGGCGTGTTTAGATAAGCTTCTACTTCATGTTTTTTTACTTTTCAAAGTAAAAAAATGAAATTTTTTTATAGTGCAAAATTTTTGTAGTTACTTTTAAAAGTTGAAGAAGTAAGAATTTTTTACTACCTTAACTTTTTAAAGTAACTATTAAATTTTTCACATTCAAAACTTTTATCTTTTTACTTTTAAATGTAAAAAAACAGAAAGTAGAAACTTATCTAAATGGATAATAAGTTAACATAATAAGTAACGTGACAACAAATATTTATGATATAAACTATCATGTTAGGAAATAGTACCATGATTATAAAAATGTACATCTATACATGGACGAAACCATGTGTAAGTAAGGGGTAGCAATTGCCCTCCTCAAATTTTTTAAAATTCATTTTATATCCTATAAATTATAAAAATCTTGAATCCGCCTCTCCTCAATTTTTTTTGATTCCCTTTATTTTATTCTCCTACCCCACCTTTTTAAAAAAAAAAAAAAAAAAAAAAAATTGTTGTTATATACTTGGTAAATGGAGTTAAGGTTTGATTTGCAACTATTAAAATTAGACAAATCCTTAATAGCTTCATAGATGAGATATCATGGTTTTACTTATTTGAGAGAATGGCATTTGATAGTCTTGATAAGAGTATTTCTAATGATATGCGACTTGAGCTACCATTGCCACCAAAATAAGTTGTTCCAATGATATGTCATTTGGAATGCCAAATTTTGGCAATCGCACATAGGGCTATCAAATTTGGCAACTCAATTGGCAATTTCCATTTGTGCTAAATTATATTTTTTTCTTAAAAAATGAGAAATGTCAAAATGTAACATTAATGCATTGAAGCATATATGCGCCAAAATTTAACATTGATGCCATTTAAAGTGTCAAATTTTGGCATTAGCATATCAAGTTAATGGTATGAATGCATTAGAGATGCTCTAATGAAGCTCGTCGTCGATCATCGATCGAGGACAATGGTAAATGTATTGAATTAAAATATTATATATCAAATATCAAGGAATTATACTTTTTTGTAATTTTTTTCTACCTCAAACTAACGAGATAAAAAAATAAAAATAAAAATATTTTCTATTTTTTAAATTTTATAAATTATTAACAATTAATTAAAATTCGCTTCCCTTCACTCGAATTCCTGGTTTCGTCCCTGCATCTATATTAATAAGCTTCACCTTGTATTGAGTACTTCACACCTACATGGATTAGGAGTAGGATTTGAATGTGTTGGTAAAGATAACTTAAATAAATAACTATAATAATTTATATGATATTTTATACTAGTTTCTGTATTAATACAATAGATTAATACAATAACCGATAAAATTAATATGTCATATCAATTATCATGCATGCCAGTTTATGATGAAATGATTATAAAAGTAAAAGTATATACCACTAAGACTTAGAGAAATTTTCAAACTCTTGAATACTCAGACATCCATCATTGTACCACACGGTGGGAGAAACAATGGCAAAGGGTTGGGACAAAACATTTGATTGGGTTTAGTGATATGATTTAGAAAACAAGCATTCAACTATCAAATTCTACTATTTGTTTCAACTTTAAAAAGGAATTAATATCAAATTGGGATGGGGGCCATCAAACTGCCCTGTATGGATGGGACCCAACTCTCAAGTGAGGCTAATCGATTGTTTTTTTTGTATTATTTTAAAATATTAAGTTTAATAAAAATTGTGGCCTTCTAACTTTTGCTACAATCAGTTCTTGTCTGAAAATTTTGATACGTCAAAACATAGTTTTGAGCTTAACTTCTACTCCGTACAAAATATGTGAAGAAATTAAATTATTATCCAAAAGTAATTTTAGAAAAAAACTAACCCAAACGAAGCATAAATGGGAACAGAATTTCTATTTTCTAGAAACCAAAAGCCCGTTTATTTGGTGACTCGGAAATTGTTTTCAATCCGGAAATGAAAAATGATGAAAACTCGTGAAAATGCTCTGTTTACAAGCCATTTTTAGTCATTAAAAAGCCTATGTTTTTTATTTTAAAAAGGAATTTTTTTATAAAACAGTTTTTCAAAACACCTCGCCAAACTATTTTTTGTTTCTGCTGTTTTCAAAAACAGTTTTTGAAACGTCAACCAAATCGGATCAAATATTTTCCAAGTTACTTATGACCTTCTTACCTCAATTTTATCTAGTAATTAACATGCATAGGGGTAATATTTACCCTTGGATCATGCTATCGAAGGTAGAGGGTTTTCCAACATATTTCATTAGCAAGTGACAACTAATAATGCAAAATCTTGATCTTAGCTTTCCATTGCCCTACTTAAGATATATTAGGTGGTCATTAATCTTTGCTCTTAATTAATAATTCGTACGGAATTTATAAATAAAAAGATTAATTTGCATGGAAAAGGATTCTCGATCACTTGCAATTAACACGTAGTTAGCTAGAGTTTTGCTACATGGACCAACATACGATTGGACCGTTCTCTCATAAGTGAGTGGGGCTCGATAACTACAGAGATATTATTCGCATGATTCCCAAAATCATGAAAAGGAAAATGAAAGTAGGAATGATGAAAAAAGTGTAACCCCAGGAGAGACTAGAAAATGGTCTCTCATTGATGGGCTCTCTTATGATTTCTAAACACAAACTTGTTCATGATAATATCAACAAACATCAGTTACATTCCTCCTCTTCCTCTTCCTCTTCCTCCTTCGTACAACCTTAAAAAAGAACCAAAAATAAAATTTGATCTACAGATGAAGAGACGTATCGACATCCGAATATTCTGAACTACTCGACGTGCTTACGATGGCGGCCGTGTCAGCGTACCACAAGTTTGTCGAGGGCGACGTCTTGATGGCTCGAAAATTGGCATGTTTGATCTGTGAGTTGAGTCCAAGAGAGAGTGAAGAATCATGATGAAGAGGCGGCAGCGGTGGCCTAGGCTGCTGCTGCTGCGGTTGGAAGGACAACTTGGGAGCTGCTGCCTCAAAACACATGGTTCTGTTGATCTTTTCAGGCTCTGAGAAGAGTTTCAAAAGCTCCTTTTCTTCTCTCCTCTCCCTCACTCTTTCTAGTTGTCTAAACCTTTCTTGCAGTAAAGCAATGGATGAACCAACAGCAGTTGGATCACTGCTTTGCCTACCCATTCTCTGAGACCTCTAATAATGTCCTGTTAAGACCTTTAAGAGTTAAAAGATTGATGGGAGTTGGCTTTAAAGGAAGTTGAAGGGCTATATCTCTCTATATATATAGAAAGAGAGAGAAAGAGAGAGAGAGTAAGGAAATGGTTGCTTTCTATTTGCCATTTTTTATGCAATTTACAGCCTCCTAATTGATTCTGCATGATGTAACAAGGAGGCGAATCGGCTATCGTGGAAGATAATCCAAGAAGAAGAGGGTTATAAGGTTAATCTAGAGATACTTAAGAGAAGGAATGGGTTGGTTGTTGTGTAGGCTGAAGGACTTTTTAAGGAGAAAAGGGTGGGAAGATAAGGCCAATGGAGGTTGGAAAGTAGCATTTGGAAGGGTATTTAGAAGGGAATAAAAGGTTAGGTGATGCTTTGTTGGCTTGTCTTTTAAACACTGTTGGGTCTTGGGGAAGGTGGTGCCTTGTTTGGTTGGATTTGGAGGGATATTACTTCTTTTATGGGTTGTCCAAACTTACTCTTATATCTTTAGCTATCAATGGAGGTCAGAGACAGAGGTCCTGCTGTGCAGAAAAGACAAGTATTAGAAGGAATAATTTTTTGGAGTTTGATGCTTGGATTGAACCTTCTTTTCTTTGTGTTAAGGAGAGAGGGAGGAAACCCAACAATATGGACCCACTTCCCTCAACATTGCATGGAGATATATAGCCCCTGTTTCAGATAGATTTTCATTTATTTTATTTTATTCATTTTTTGCTATTACACAATAACATAAGAAAATTACAAGTCATTAATCATAGAAATGAATCAATTTGTGTTTGGAAGGCGGCTTTTTGAAAAATATAAAAACCTAATCAGTTGAAGATGAGTCTGACCGTTTTCATTTCACTACTATTTATAAATTTTCATTTTTCTATAAATTAGTCCAATCTTATATGGAAAATAAGATATAAACATACTTCTTTTTAAACCTATAATGATTTGATTTATTTAAAAACCAAACAACAATAATAGATTGAACCTGATCTGATCCATTTTTTAAAATTTTCAAACAAACTTTTAAGTTGTTTACTGATTCTAAACCAACTTTTAGGCAAAAGTTAGTGGAAAACAGCGTTGAACCAAAAGCACATTTTGAACCCTTAAATCACTTTTAACCTTTTATCCAAACGCATCATAAAATTAAGGAAAATGCTTTATGTCCAAAAAAAAAAAAAATTGTCCAAAAGTGAATCCCAAATGAAGTGGCCCGTAATCTAACCACCCTATTTTTTAACAAATTCTTTATTGATAATAAATGAAGGCTTATGATTCGTTTAGGATGTTTTTTTGATCTAACCCTTCTCTTTTTTAGTAAATTCTCTCCATTATAAATGAAAGGTTAAGATTCATTTGGAATGTCTTTTTGGGACAATTTTTTGAGATATATGGCATTACTGTTTCTACAATGGAGGAGTTATATTGCTGTTGAGTCCTCCAAATCATCCTTTACGATTGCACCTAGGCTCCGGTTGGTTGGGTGGAAAGCAAATGAGTCATGTTATTAGAGACAAAACATCCATCAAATAGAAAGGATGCCAAAATTCAACTCCCTTCAATGATATCAGAATATCATCTCAATTTTCCGAGCATTAATTAATATGGGGTTGACAGTGAAATTACTAGCGCTAAAGTTTCGAATAAATCAGGAAAAAAAAAAATTAAAATTCAAAAAGTGAGGCTTATGGTTAGTGGTTATGTTCACAACATCCCACCTAAAAAAAACCCTAACAGGTTTTTATTTTTATTTTTTACGGACGAAAGTATCAATTTTCTTTCCCTGCAAACAAACAAAAGTAGTTGTATACAATTAGCATCTTGCCTGTTTTCCCTTAAGCTAGTTAGCTAATTTAGGCGAAAGGTTCCATGAGCATCTAAGTAAAGGAGGGAAAGGCTCTCTGCTGTGTTTGCAGACCGACACACATGCAACAGTCCATCACTGCATCCAGACCTACTTGAATTCAAGACGCTCCCCAATTTGGCAAAAATTCAGAAAATAGGGTCCACAACTCCTGAAGTAGACACTTCATATTTTGGAAGAAATTCAAGCAAAAAGGATAAAAACAACTTCCAATCGAACTTTATGCCAGAAAAGCACGAAGAAAAACGACAGGAGGCTGCCTGAAAAGGCAGAGATGCATCTTAACGAGTAGCCAATTGAACGGCGGATTCACTGCAGGAAAATGATTTTTACTAAGGCTTCAATTATTTAGTAGGAAAATATGACGGCTATGCTATCCTCATGACTACTACTGTAAGGAGACAGAAGAAAGGTTGAATACAATAAGGTGGTTGATGTGCTCCACAAAATTAAAACAGCATCCAATCGGATTTCTTAGAAAGTTTTCTACTAAAATCTAAAACAATGAGAAATTGGACATTACAATACAATACCTATGAACCATTTCATGTCGGTGTAGCTTCTCCCAAAAAGCATTTCATACCAACTTTTACCATAGAATAACTTATAAACGGTTATCTCCAAATCAATGAAGCAGTAAATTCTTTTCATTATCTTAAAGAAAGAAACAGAGTAGTGAACTCCAGTCAGCATAATAGGTTTTTCTTTATCAAGAATGCTTCCTAATGCAACCAAAGAGCATTGATTCTCACACATAAAACAATTTTTTTTTTAAATTTTTGCAGAACCTGAAGGGTGTATAATCAAAGTTACCTACCAAGAGATACCAAAGTGCATGTGTAGGATTAAACCTTATCCAACTGGTCCGAAAAAAATTCTTTAAGTCAAACATTGTTTGATAGGAATACCATGATCATACATTCAAACTACTTTAATCATGAGTTATTTATAAATGTCAAAATCATAGAATAATATTATTAAGATTTTAGTGGTGGGAACCAGAACAAATTTAGATAATGCTTACTGTGATCCCAACTTTGTGGTCAGGTGGTTCTCCCCATTAACCAAAAAGGAAACTTTTTGTTGATAATTTACAAGTTCAAGGTTACAGTGTTCAAGGTTACAGTCGAAACAATGAATATGACTTAAGGGGTGCTATGAAAATTTTCAGTAAAAAGAAGTGTATAATCTATTAACTGCTTTTGGTCAGGGTAAAAAAATGAAGAGGTATGCAAAAGAAAATTAAACCGTTGTTGGCATTATGATAACATGTACCTTAACATCTCGTAGTCATGATTACAGAGAAGAGTTGAAGACTTGAAGGCTATGCATTGGCAACATCAAAGCTGCACCCTTCAATCCTGCAAAAAAAGAAAAAATGGTGCCAAGCATGTCAATTCTCTATATGTTCTCACTAGTCAAGCAGGCATTTGAAGGAGACACCCTAGGTCATGAAGAAAGACTGATGAACATGTTGTTTCATAAGTCATGTCTGAGGAATGTGCCTAATAAATTGATAAGAAAAAATAGATTAGTTCTGTTGCATCAACTCATTGAACATGAAATTCTAGGTTTTTAACAGAGAGAGAATGAATGAACACCAAAGATATCTTCTAATGAAAAATTTCAAGCTAAATCAACTAAAATTTACCTTTAGCAATAGCTTCACACAAACCAGGCTTTTCAACATATATCAGAAAATGATCATCTTCTTCTACTAATAGGCAAAATGCTTGTCCACCTGCCATTTTTACATTATTCCAGAATGAGACTTCAGAAAATATTCAAAGTTGAGAGTTTTATCAGGAGTAAGAAAAAAGAAAAGAAAAAGAGTTTCAGAACAAAAGCATTGCAAAAATGGATTAAAAAAAAAAAAAAAAAAAGTAAAAGAAGAAACAAACAGACAGACAAACAAACAAACAAAGTGAAAGAAAACAACGAATGGTTATAGGGCGTAAAGGAATTGTCTGCTCACAATTTATTAGATAAAGGAGCTGAAAACTGATCACAGCTCAGAAAAAATCACATCTCAATCAGTGAATTACTGGGTTTCCGTTTGACAGATAACCCTATATTTTGTATGCTTTGATACATCAAAAGAAACCTCAACTCAGCGAAGAATCCCTCAAAATTCTCAATTTATTGTCAATTTGATCTGTTACTATGGATTTGTCTACTTTGGACAGCTCCCTGGCCAAGATTACATAAGTCTGGAAGTTGGGAGTGCAATTTCTAGATTCCATAATGTGAAGAAGCTTCATGCATAAATCTACGTTCCCTTCCTTCAGTAACCCATCAATCAAGACCGTCCAAACAATCTCATCACTATTCCAGTGTTTCTCAAGCATGCTCTCAAACAAAGCTTGAGCTTCTTCCACTCGACTTGCTTTGTTGAGAGCACAAATAAGTGCTCTATAGATTGTTAAGCGAGGCTCAAAACCTCTATTTGCCATCAAGTTGAAAATTTTTAGAGCAGGGTCCAATCCTAAATTCTTACAATAAGAAACTAATAGAGAGTGATAGATCTCTTCGTTAGGACACAAGCCTTTCTCTTCCATGTTTTTTACCAACTGATCTGCCTCATAAATTCTGCCTTCTCTACACAAACCAGTCACCAAAGTACTGTATGTATCGACTGTAGGTTCACATCCACTCTCTGACAATCTAGCTACGAGATTACATAACATTTCAAAATTGATATCTCTATCATCTGAACTGCAACTGTACACTGCTTCATGTTGGACCACAACCTTTTCTGTGAGCAACTGGAATTCTTTTTGCAACCCTTTTACCAACACGCTATAAGTTCGGTAGTTGGGTTTGCAGCCTGCATCAACCATCTGCCGAAGAAGCAAGAATGCATGATCTAGCCTACCCAGGATAACAAAACCATCAATTAATGAGGTGAACGTTACCTGATCAGGAACCAATCCTTTCTTCTTCATTTCTTCAAGTAACCTTTCTGCATCATTGGCCTTGCCCTCCTGACACAGCCCATATATAAGTGAACTATATGTGTGCAAATTCGGCAAGCAATTCTTTTTTTTCATTTCATGGAATATCTTGGATGCAAGATGGGTCCCACCATTCTTACAAAGCCCGTCAATCAAAGTTGTGTAGGTAATAACATTTGGTAGCAGTCCTTGCTCTGCCATCTTGTTACATAATTCCTCCACTTCAGAAAAACGATTCTCTTTTGACAAACCATTTACAATGGCATTATATGTCTCAACATTTGCAGCACAACCATTTTCCTCCATCCTCTCAAGTAATGACAAGGCAGCATCAACCTTCCCCTCCTTGCAGTGACCATCGATTAAAGAGGTATAAGTGACCTGATTTGGACTTAAACCCCGTTCCACCATTTCGCGAAGAAAGTTAGATGCCAAATCCAACTTCCCCCCCTTGCAAAATCCTGAAACAAGCTCAGTGTAAGTCCATTCATCTGGTTCACATCCATTCTCCTTCATGAATTCTAACAATCTTCTGGCATTGTTCAGATTTCCACGTTTGAGGTACCCATTAATGAGTGTGTTATATGTTACCACTGTAGGGGAGGGACCTGCCTTAAGCATTTTGTTGAAAATAACCATTGCCTTCTCAATGTCACCCACTAAGCACAATCCCTTCAAAATTTCATTGTAGGTCTGAGTATTCGACAAACCATCATGTCCCCCCATCCAACTGAACATCTTTAGAGCAGCATTGAATCTTCCTCCTGCACACAATTCATTTATCAAAACATTGAATGTGGCCGTATTTGGAAACAAACCATCCTTCAACATTTTGTGGTACAACCCAATTGCCACCTCAAGTGTACCCGATCGAGACAACCCACTAATCAAAGCCGTATATGTCTGAACATTTGGACGACAACCCCTCTTCCTCATGCGGGCCACAAGCTCAATAGCTTCCTTCACACGCCCAACTGCACATAATGAACTTATTGGGACAGTGTATGTATATACCGTAGGTTCAATCCCTTTCTCAGTCATTTCTTCAAGCATGTCGAGTGCCTCATCTACCCTCCTCTCTTTGCAAAGCCCATTAATAAGAGTTGAATATGTAACCGAATTCGGGTCACAACCCTCCTTCACCATCCTGTCAAAAACCCCGAATGCTGCATCTAAATTACCATTCCTACAATGCCCAAGAATTAATGACGTATATGTAAAAACATCCGGTTCCATATCATGCTCAAAAATCCTACTCAAAATCAACTCAGCTTCTTGAACCTTTCCCTTTTTACAAAATACATTAATAATTGTATTAAACGTCAATAAACTTGGTTTGATCCCACTATTCAGCATTTGATTATACACGTTTTGAGCAGCACCAACCATCTCAAACTTACCCAATTGAATCAAAAGCGTATTATAGCTATACAAACTAAACCCCAAACCTTTCTTACTGATTTCGTTCAAATACTCGATTGCCCATCCAATCTCTTCCTCACTTTTACAGGCTTTGATCATCAAAATCCTAACATGATCTGCAGGCTCGAAGATCCGTTCCCGCACGAGCCTATTTAACATCGATACAAAACAGTTCGTGTCATGTTTGTAAAAATGCTGCTTAGAGACCCAGTAAAAGAACTGCAAAGCCGATTCCGCATACTTATGGATATCGAGAATCTTCGCGACGTGATGGGGTTTGAGTTTAGGACTCAAGCGCTTGAGTTCGGAGCTTTGTTGCCATTGATGAGAACACAAGATGTCACAAACTTTATAGACTAAAGAGGGAATGTGCTCGTTAGAGAGAGAAGGGGGAAAATGGGAAGAGAAGTTGGGGTTTGAGGAGAAGTTGAGAAAATGGCAAGAACCCAGTAGAGGATGGAGCCTTTGGAGGTGAATGAGGTATGGGGTTTTGAGGGGCTTTACCATTTCGAGGGATAGAGGTTCATGAGTTGTGGAAGATGAAGCTGTTGTGTTTATGGGTTTTCGAGATCAGGAGATGGGAAAGGTTTGGTTGGTGGGATTGGGGTGAGTGGACTCGGCGAGTCAGTAAACGTGGTCATTGGAAGACCACAGCACAGAGAGAGAGAGAGAGAGAGAGAGAGGGATGGAAGAGTGGGCAACCTGTAAGTTTTAACAAGGACCTGTTTGGAGGAAGACAAATATGAATGACACAAATAACATATTACAAGGCTATGTTTTGTATCTGGCCAAACGGCCCGTTAGACTGTTGGGGCCATTAGGGTTGCTGAAACTTTTTCAAACGATGGTTTGTAAAATTATATTCTATTCTATGCATGGGGAGGAAAACTAGCGCACACACAAAAAATAAAATAAAATTAAATTAAATTAAATAAGATTTATATAATTAATATATGCTAATAAGGGAGTTCATGTTCGGGAATTTGAGGACTAACCTCCCTTTGAAGATCAAGATGTGCATGTTTTGAGATCTTTGCATTTAATTTTTGTCAAATAAACCATTGCAACATCACCCCCATTACAATTCAAGTTGTTTAATTCTCTTTATGACTGAAATTATCAAATCAATTAATCTATTATTTGGTACACCAGTCATTGTTTTTAATGTTAGCACAGTGAGAAATAATTGATTATTGAAAAAAGAAAGAAAAAGATATTAGCGAGGAACAAAGCTTGAAAATCAAGGATGGTATGTAGCCTTATAGTTAGTATCAAAGGTGTATGCAGTTTTATTGCCTTCCGCCTACTTTCTATAAAAGGAATGAATAGAAAAAATTATTTAGTAGGCAAAATATTTATTTGCCATCTTAGACACATTATATCCACTATGTGATAGGCATATGTGCACATAGGGAGCGTATACGCTTGGTTCGCTATGTATTTTTTATTTTTTTTTGCTTGTGAGAGAGAGATGGTAAAACTTTGAGAATGAATAATGTTTTTCTTCTTATTATGGAATGCTTTTGTCCATGGATCACCCAATTTCCTCACAAGTTAGATAAAATCA
>JAESVK010000923.1:971494-1002918 GCA_017140935.1 Hamamelis virginiana
CGACCCGATTTGGACATGCAGTTCAACCCGACCCGCTTATGTTAATTAGGGCTTCAGTATATAAGAGAGTTTTAAGGGTTTCTTTATCACGGTTAGGTTTTGTATTTGCTTGAGCCGCACAGCTCTTCTCTCCACATAGTGAAATTCTCTCGTCGTCGCTACCCCGTGGATGTAGGCTATTTGCCGAACCACGTAAATCTTGTGTGCATTGTGTGATTGATTGATCTCTTCTCGTTTTCTTATTTTGTTTGATTATTTCGTTGCGGTCATAAATCTCGAATCGTTTGTCTATTTCATAACATATATATATATATATACTCCTATTAGCTCGACTATCTTTTCGGTAAATGGCATTCCAACGGTAATAAAACAAGGAAATTGTTTTCTATCATTTTGAAGGAGCTTAGAATTGTGATATGGGTTCTTCCAATATATTTTTTAGAAACTTGAACTTTGACTTAGTGGTTTATATCTTTTCTTTTATGAGATGAGATTTTATTTTATATTCCAGAGTCAACCAATCGGCCCATATGTTGCTCTCCATTCCACTAACAACTAACTACTAACCATACTCATATTGAGGATTTACTTTTCCCATATCATCAGAAGGCTTACTTTGGATCTCGATCAACAAGCATAATGAAAACATTATGTTATTTTATTTATTTATTTATGGTCATTATTTTATCATTATAATGCTTATAATTAACATTTGCACCTTTCGTATTGTTAGTTTATCTAATCTTAATATTCTAATGAATATAGAATAAATAATTTCATGTCATTAACATGATATGATATATGCAGACATCGATCTCATCTTGAAGCCACCATATGCTCTAATCCAAAATTAAAGAGGCTATGATCCAGTAAACTGTTTAGCATGCACACCAATAGAAATGATGGGTTAAATACTCAAACATATAAATCACACCAATAAAATTATATTATCATCTTTTGGCTTTAAAAATGATGGTTTGTTATTTTTTTTTTTTTTCTAAATTTATATTAGAACTTGTAATTGATTTGTTTTCTATTTTACTAATTAATTTGTCCTATTTTTCTTCTATACGATTCATTTGTGTACCTACCCTGTCTAAATATTGATTTGTATAATTATTTTGTTCCATAATTGTATTAGTTTCTTTAATAGTAGTGGTTCCAAACTCATTTCCTATACTAGGAATTTTAATTGGTGAAGCATTTATTTCTTGATCATAAAGATGGAAAATTAATTTGTAGTCCGGCCAGCCTTTGACCCGAACAAAGGTTAATAAGGTCACATGCAAGTTAGAGGCTCATGAACTCGTTTAGACAAAGAGAAACCTTCTTATTTTATTTTATTTTATTTTAAGAAAAATCAATGCAAACATGGCTAAAGAGATAGGTGATAATCACTCTTAAACAATTTAAGAGGTGATTGGATAATTGGCCAAAGTTAGGCCTCCTCGAACTTGTGCAGCAGTAACTTCTACTATAAAAATTTTGATACGTGAAGAAATAGTTTGGACATAACTTTAAAAAAAATATGTGAAAACATTCTTCTCCAAAAGTAATATGTGAAAACATTCTTCTCCAACATTCACCCCATGGTCTACCCACTTTATCATGCGCTTAAAAACTCTCCAAATAAATTCCGCAATTTTAACACTTTGCTTCCAACCTTTGGTAAAATTGTAGGCTCTTAGGCTCTCCCTAATGTACGAGACCACAATGTTGTAGAGAAAGAAGGGTTGTTGACCTGTCACAATCAAAAGGAATTTGGTGAATGGATGAGCTCTTTTGAGAACTAAAACAAAATTAAGCTAGATCATGAAGTCGTGTCCAGTTCTTTTGGTTTGTAATAGCAAAATGTCTCAAGTATTCTTTAAGCAAACCATTAAATATTTCTGTTTGGCCATCAGTTCGAGGGTGATAGATAGATGAAAACCGTTACTTTTTTGTTCTTTAAAAAGTCACTAGTTTTTTATAGTTGTTTTTCTTTTCAAAAACCAACCATTGGATTGTTGTGATTTTTGGCATATGTGACATGCATAAGAAGGGTACATAATCCAACGGTCTGTTTTTCCAAATTTGTTTTACAATTGTCTCTAAGAGGGTCACCTTACTCAACTTTGCATAAGGTGCACCTTATAATAAAGGGGGAATTTGCCAAAGGTCCCATTTAAAAAGATTGTATTTCCTCTAGTTCTCTCAAAAAATCTTTCATGCCAAAAGTGGTGGACGAAAATCAAACTTCAATGCACCTACCTTCTCAACCCTGAGTTCATTACGGTAGATCCTGAAGTTCATTATGCCGGAATCAGAGTTCACCATGCCAGAAACAAAGTTTACTAAGCTAAAAATGGAGTTCACTACGCCGAAAAAAAAAATGAAAAAAGAAAAAAAAAAAAAAAAAAAACATATTATTTCCTTTGTTAATGTATATAGTAGTTTCCATTTACCATAGTTTCTAAATTACTGTATAGTTTCCCTATTCTGTATAGGGTCTAGCCTATATAAGGCTCTCTTTGTACATTGATTAGGTTAACAAGTTTAGTACAGAGTTTTATACTTTTCTCTCAATACTTTTCTCTCAACATGGTATCAGAGCACAGTACCTATGAATCCTAATCTCCCACCACTGCCCCACCATCGCCTCAGTCGTCATCCCTGCCTCATCAAATCACCGCTGGACACAGCCACCCACCGCCGTCACGGCCTCCAAATCCGCCTAACCTTTCCGCTCAAACCTGTCAAACCCCGACACTCAACCTTCCAGCCACCAAGACCTATTGATCTACCACTCAAAAGATTCAACTTCCTCCGATCTACAAAACCCCGCCGGAATCAGACTCATCGGACCTCACACGCACCCTCATGCGCCGCTCCCGTCATCGCGCGTCAGATCAACGCGCAACGCTCCAGCCACGCGCCGTCATGCGCTGAAAACCCAGTTCCGCCTCGCTGACGTCAGCCCTACCTTGTCACCGCATCCACGTATGCCCTAGCAGCCCAGTCAGCAGTCCCGTCCCTCTCAGCTGCCACGTCAGCACTGTCACGTCATCAACCCGACCCGACCCGACCTGACCCGTTGACCTGAACCCGACCCGACCCGGTTTGACCAGACCCGTTGACCCGTTACCCGCCACGTCAGCTTCCACATCACTGCCCCACCTGCCACGTCAGCCTACCCGCCACGTCACCTGCCACGTCAGCCCTACCAGTTGACCAACCCGTTGACTCCAGGATTTTGCAAAATTACTGTTTGCCCCTCCATCTTCCTGGCAAATAACCATTCTGCCCCCTGGAAAATTACCGTTCTGCCCCACTTTTTTCTGGAAAATTACAATTCTGCCCCCAAGCCTTCCCAGCATTTTTCGACGTCCTGAATCCGTTTTTGCGGTCCGTTTTGTCAAATTCAGTCTTCTTTTGATACTTTCAAGAGCAATGGCCGATTCAGACGTTTCTAAACCCATTCCAACGACTCTCAATGGCCGTAATTATTTTATTTGGGCTCATGCTATGTCGCTCTACCTTAAAGGGCGTCTCCTTTGGAAATATGTTTCTGGAGAATCGGTTCGACCTGTGCAAGATGACACGGAGACTGAGTCCAAATTTTCTGAGCGCCTTGAAGCTTGGGTCGGTAAAAATAGTCAGATCATGTCATGGTTTCACTGCACCTGTGATCCATCTATTCATTCTCAATTTCCTCGCTTCACAACTGCTAAAGAGATTTGGGATTTTCTGCGACACCGCTATTCTACTTCTGATCTCTCTCACCGCTATCAGCTCTTGACCAGTCTTCATCGGTTGCATCAAGCTCCAGGTCAATCTATTGACAGTTTTGCCTCTCAGATGTATGGAATTTGGAATCAGCTCGACAATATCCCTCATTCCTGGTCCACTTCGAAAGATGCGGAACTCTATGCCTCTATTCGGAGGAAGACCGCTTGATTCATTTTCTCATGGCCCTTCGAGATGAGTTTGAACCTGTTCGTGCTCAGTTACTTAATCAGGAACCACTACCTAGTTTGGACATTGCTATTTCCAAACTTATCTCTGAAGAGACTCGCCGTGGTCTTTCCCAGTCACTGACTCAGTACTCATTACCCACCAACCCAGGGAAGAAAATGATGGTAAATCCTCCTCTGTTGACACAGCTCTTGCTACTCATCATCCCAGCCGGGACTCACGGGACTCGAGTCAGAAATCCTGTCGATATTGCCATGAGACTACCCATGCTCTTCTTAATTGTCCGGTTCGAATTTGTAAGTTTTGTCGTAAGAAGGGGCCTCGTCACTATCAGTGGGACTGTCCTAGCAATCCCACTCCCAACAGCCAACCCCAGTTCAACCGCTCCAGAGACCACCAATTCCGACATTCAGGACAAGCCTCACACTCTACAATTGCTTCCGCCATAGAGGAATCTTCTGCTCGGGATCCTACAGCCCCTATCACTATTGCTGATCTAGCATCTCTGCTCCAACAGGTTATCTCCCATTCTGGTACTTCCCTCTCTACTGCCCTATCTGCTACACCATCAGGTAATTCTTCTTGGTTCTTTGATTCTGCCTGTAGTAATCATATGACCTCTGATCCTACTATTTTCTCTACTAAACAATCTACCTCTCATACTCCTGCCATTCATACTGCCGATGGGTCTCATATGCATGTCAGCCATATAGGACATATTTCTGATTCAAGACTATCCTTGTCTGATACATATCTCATTCCTAAACTAACCTTGAATCTTCTCTCTGTGGGTCAACTCTGTGATTTGGGTCTCACTGTTATTTTTTCTCGTTCTGGTTGTGTTGTACAGGATCCACGGAATGGACAGACTCTTGGGATAGGCCGTAAAGTTGGTCGTCTGTTTGAGCTCATCAATCTCCACACCACTTCATCCTCACCACCGATTGCTGCTCCTGCTCACTCTATTTCTTCTTTACATTTATGGCATTCTCGTCTTGGACATGTTTCTCTTAGTCCTTTAAAGTCTTTAATTTCTATTGGTTGTTTGGGATCAGTTAGTAATGAACATTTAGATTGTTTATCTTGTCAACTTGCTAAACAGCCGGCTTTGCCTTTTAATAATAGTGACTTTATTTCTTCTGCACCTTTTGATCTAATTCACTCTGATATCTGGGGTCCTTCTCCCACTTCCACCATGGGTGGATCGCGATATTTTGTGATTTTTATTGATGATTATTCTCGTTATACTTGGCTTTATCTTCTGCATACTCGTTCTGAACTCAAACAGGTGTATTATGATTTTGCACGAATGGTCAAACCTCAATTCTCTTGTGATATCAAAGTTTTTCGTGCCGATAATGCCATGGAATATCGAGACTCGGAGTTTCTTTCCTTTCTTCGTGCCAATGGCACTCTTCCCCACCGATCTTGTCCCGGCACTTCCCAACAAAATGGGCGTGCTGAACGCAAACATCGTCATTTTTTGGATACTACACGAGCTCTTCTTATCTCTTCATCCTGTCCAGAGCATCTTTGGGGAGAAGCTGCTCTTACCGCCGCTCACTCCATAAATCGTATACCTTCCCCCACCACTGGGAACCAATCTCCATATGAGCGTCTCTATGGTCGTCTTCCTGACTATCAGACTCTTCGAGTTTTTGGTTGTGCTTGTTTTGTTCTTCTTCAGCCTCATGAACGAACTAAGTTAGAACCACGAGCTCGTCTTTGTTGTTTTCTGGGTTATGGGATAGAACATAAAGGCTATCGTTGTTGGGATCCTTTATCCAAACGTCTTCGTATTTCTCGTCATGTCGTTTTTTGGGAACATAAAATGTTCTCATCTCTTTCCCAATTTCACTTACCTTTTTCTGCTCCTCCAGAACCATTCTTCACTAATTCATCTATTTCTTTATTTTCTGATGATTCTCCAACAAGGTCTGATCAACTTACGACTTCTCCTGAGGAGCCTACATTACCTGCCGATCCTGTTCCTGACTCAGCCACTCCATTTGATCCTGACAGTGATCCTCCACTTCGTCGCTCTACCCGGGTAAGGGAACCACCCACTCATCTTCGTGATTTTCATTGTTTTTCTACTATCCTCTCTCATCATGAACCTCAAACATATCATGAAGCTTGTTCTAATCCCCTGTGGCAAGCAGCAATGTCTGATGAATTGCAGGCTTTTCGCAACACTCATACTTGGGATCTGGTTGATCTTCCCTTGGGCAAATCTGTAGTGGGTTGTAAATGGGTGTACAAAATCAAGACCCATTCCGATGGTTCCATAGAGCGCTACAAAGCTCGTCTAGTGGCTAGAGGCTTTACTTAGGAGCATGGCATTGACTATGAGGAGACCTTTGCTCCTGTGGCTCGCATTACCTCAGTCCGCAGCTTGATTGCTATTGCTGCTATTCAACATTGGCAACTGTTCCAAATGGATGTTAAGAATGCTTTCCTTCATGGCGATCTTACTGAAGAAGTTGACATGCGCCCTCCACCTGGATATGATCATCCACCACACAAGGTCTGTAAACTTCGTCGTGCTATCTATGGACTGAAACAGGCTCCTCGAGCATGGTTCGCCAAGTTTAGTGCTGTTATTGGAGATTTTGGCTTCACCTCCTGTCCATATGATTCAGCTTTATTTCTTCGTAAGACGGATCGCGGTCTTACTCTTCTCCTTCTCTATGTTGATGACATGATTATTACTGGCGATGACCTTGGTGGTATTTCAGATCTCAAATCCTTTCTCCATCAACACTTTGAGATGAAGGATCTTGGCACCCTCAGTTATTTTCTTGGTCTTGAGATCAATTCCGGTTCACATGGGTACTATCTTTCTCAAGCCAAGTATGCATCCGATCTTATCACTCGAGCTGGCCTCACTGATGCCAAAACTGTTGCTACTCCTCTTGAGACAAATGCTCGACTTACTCCTTTTGATGGCAATCTGCTGCCTGATGCCACACTGTATCGTCAACTTGTTGGCAGCCTTATTTATCTTACTGTCACTCGACTAGATCTTGCCTATGTTGTTCATCTTGTTAGTCAGTTTATGTCTGCTCCACGCTCCACTCATTTTGCTGCTGTTCTTCGTATCCTTCGATATGTCAAGGGTACATTGTTTCATGGTCTTCATTTCTCTGCTACCTCTTCTCTGGAATTACGTGCTTACTCAGATGCTGACTGGGCTGGGGATCCTACTGATCGTCGTTCTACCACTGGATTCTGTTTCTTTCTAGGCGATTCTCTTATCTCCTGGCGCAGTAAGAAGCAAACTGTCATTGCTCGATCTAGTACTGAAGCTGAATATCGTGCTCTTGCTGACACTACTCAAGAACTTATCTGGCTTCGTTGGTTACTTGAAGCCATGGGTGTTTCTCATTCCTCTGCCACTACTTTGTACTGTGACAATCGAAGTGCTATTCAGATTGCGCACAATGATGTCTTTCATGATCGTACTAAACATATCGAAATTGATTGTCACTTTGTTCGTTATCATATTGGTCAAGGAACTGTGTATCTTCTGTTAGAGATATGCCCTAAAACCAATCCTAAAGTGCATATCTATTTCATATTAGGATAAGAAGGTACTGCTTATCGTTTGTATATTCAATTATATATACGATAATGTCCATGAATAAATGATAAGAGAAATGTGTATCTCAAGTTTGTTGAGATATGAAGACTCATATTTCTCATATACATTTATTCTTAAAGTGTTCCTGCTCATAGGTTTATTAAAGAGGACATTTATTAAACCGGCAAGAGTGGCACAGATTTAAACTAACTCCAATGGGAGGATAGGTAGTCTTTCCCATCAGTGTAGAGACACTTAGGTTAATCTGTGGGTGCATATTAGAGAATATGTACACTGAACATGATCTACTAGAATATTCCTATGGATATTAAGTTAAAGGAATATTCTTATGTTACGTCCATTTGGTAATCCTAAGACCTGAGACACCATGGATGTCTTGTGCCTGAGTTATTAGGGTTTGATAGTGTTTTATACAGCCTTGATCTTAAGGTTGTAGTCAGCACTCATTGGCTCTAATAGGTCTTGCATGAAGGCATATGAGTGGTCAATAAGGAATCATCACTCTCAATGTTATGAGAGAGAATGTCAGGGTCAGTTCTTAAATATAACTCTCAATGTGAATCTCTGGCCAGAGTGATAGATGAAATATGAAAGAGTTTCATAGGGTTCATCTTATTGAGATTATAATTTGAAGAACATATGACAAGAAAGTTAAGATAGGGTTTTGACTTATATCCATACCCTAAATATCTTAACTGTGACATTAGGGGATGAAGGATTAAGTAACAAGAAGGGTTCACATAGTTCTACTATTCACCCAAACCTAGGGCATGTCATGACACATTGCTAGACGTCACTCATGACCAGTGAAAGCCTATTGATAAGTGTTATCAATGAGGGCATAATTGGAAAAGTTTCAATTAAACCTTTAAATAGAAAGTTTCTATTTTAGGAGACATGGAGATGTCCCTAGTCACTGCTAGGTTGGGGTGAACCCAATGGGTCACACACAAACAAAGAGTATAAGAGAGTCTCTTGAATTAAAGAGAGAGAAGGGAATTTCCTAAAATTAATTCTATTAATAACCTTGTGTTATATAAAGAATTAAGTTATATATTAATTAGTAATATATAATGAGAATTAAGTTACTCTTGGAAATAAGTATTAAATAGAAACCCTAGGGGTTTTCTATAAATACTAGTTGATGAGACAAGCTAGCACTAAGCCTCCCATCATCAAATTAGAGAAAGAGTTTCTCCCCTCTCCCAAGCTTGATTCTTCCATTGTAGAGAAGTTTCAAGGATTCAAGCGATCTTGTATTCGTGTGGATACCGTTGGAGACTTCATCGCGTTGAAGTTCAAGATCAAGGATTGCAAATCGAAAGGCGAATCAAGTAAGATTTATTTATGTTTGATAAATTTATATATGCTTGTAAGTAAATCAAATGTCCCTATGCTTGTTCGATTCTTGGTTAGGATCATTCGATGATGGAATCATCAATTTAAAAAGTTTTATTTTGTCTTCCGCTGCGATTCCATGCATTTCGATCGTTTCCTTTCATCTTCTTCCTGTTTCGTCCGCTGATCAAGTTGCGGATATTTTTACTAAGGCTCATCCTTTGGGACGATTTCAGGATCTGATTGACAAACTCAAGTTGGTTTCTCTTCCACCACCTTGAGTTTGAGGGAGGATGTTAATGTATATAGTAGTTTCCATTTACCGTAGTTTCTAAATTACTGTATAGTTTCCATATTCTGTGTAGGGTCTAGCCTATATAAGGCTCTCTTTGTACATTGATTAGGTTAACAAGTTTAATACAGAGTTTTATACTTTTCTCTCAATACTTTTCTCTCAACATCCTTGTTTATTTCATTTTGTTTTACTGAGAAAGAGGAGGAAAGAATGAGAAGCAAAGGGAGAGAGAAGAGAGAGAAGACAAAGAGATGAGAGCTATGGCGAGAGGGAGAGAAAGAGAGAGAATAATATAGCTATGGAGAGAGGCAGAGTTTTGACAGGTTTAAAGCCCCTATCCTCTTCTCTATCACCAGCGGAGCCACCACCACCACCACTCCATAATTCGCCATACGGAGGCTTCTCCCGAACGACAATCTTTACACCCAAAGCTTCGCTAGAAACGTCCCACACGGGTTGGGAAAATACCTTTGGATTGACGGCATTATTTCTTTCTGGCTCCACGGTGGTTCGATAGAGACCCCTAGCATGCTCATCGGCTCAACGGTAGATTTTAGTGCATTCGATCATTTAGATCTGGCTTGACGGCAGATTTCATCGCATTGAAGAAACAAGGATTCTCTGGATCTTAGATCAGTTTCTTCAATCTAAAATAGAATTCGTCATCTTGGTTTAGCTGGGGGCTGGTTTTCATGGTGGAGAGGAGAGGGAAAACGAAAGAAAATAATGGAGAGGAGAGAGAGAGTTACAAATCGAGGTAGGGCTAGAAGAAAGAATAAGAAGAGGATGAGGAGGACCTCGTTGGCGTTGAGTTGCTGTCTTTACCATATTTCCTTTGAATCAACCTTCGCGCGCGGTCGAGCATGAAGTTTGTTTGACTTTTGGCATGAAACATCTTTATAATTATATTTAAAATTTTAATAAATTATAAAAAGTATTGAAAAAATGTTAAAAATATAAAAAAAAAAATGATTAAAATATTTTAAAAATTTTGATAATTATAATAAAATTCTAAATGATCTTTTCAAGCTAACTGCCAAACGTGAGGGACTGGCAAAAGACTTGCACGTGCAAAACAACAAAAAGGCGAGCAAGTCTAATTGGGACCTACGTTCTTGATAAAAATGTCCCTTAATTCCAAAATAGACTTATACTAGCTAGGTTTGATTAAGCCTCTGAAAGGCTAGCTTTGATTAATTATCACCACAAACGATATTTTCAAGCTAACTGCTAAACGTGAGATGGAAGCTGGAAAAAGGCTTGTGCAAAACAACAAAAATTAACCAACTTGCTTTTATAGACATTGCTAGGGACCAGTATGTACCCACTTGGAGCGACTCCAAGTCAAGTCATCGCCAACATTTTCCTCTAGCACTCCTCATGTAATTACAATGCTACTGAAATGACATAAATTTCCTTATTATGAAACCTTTCTATTTTATATTACTCATAAAACCAAAAATCAAAACAATCCATAAAAACTGACCCATAAATTAGATACAACTCTAATGTATGTTGGGCCTTCAAAAAAATCACAATGATCCGATCCAATAGAACCGGAGAATACAAATAAAATTACTTTCCTTATTGTTTTAAGGGAATTTTAATTCCCAAAATAAATCCAAGTTTTCAAACAATTGCCTCTATAAACCTATGTGTTGAGAAATGTCAAATGTAAACCTCCGTACGACTTTTTGGACCAATTTACCCTTCTAAAGGTAATATTTTCAAAAAAAATTCAAAATTTTTCATGTAATACCCAACCTTACACAGAATACCCAACTTTATTAATAATACCCAATACCCAACTTACATATAATACCGAACGAATCACTAAATACCCAGCACTTGTTTTACAAATTAAGAATACCCAAATTTGTGAAGAATACCCATAAAATGATTGGTCTCCATACAAGTTAAATCATAACTTTTTCTAGTACTAACATGGAAAAAAAAAGTACTAACATGTTCCATCAACCTTTTTCAAAAGTTAGAAGTAAAGAATACCCAATATTGCAAATAATACCCATATATGTGCATGATACCCGATACCCAATAGTGAACATAATACCCATCCTTACACTGAATACTCAAAACCATATTTTATACAGAATATACAATTCTTTGAAGAATATCCAATTACAATTTTTTAATCATCATTTCTTACATGTCAAATCAAATCTTTAGAATATCTTCTCATTCCCAACGCAGCATAGATTCTATATATATAATACCCATTATGTTAAAGGATACCCAAGTTTCCATTTTTCACATAATACCCAAGAAATAAAGAAGAATACCCAATATAACTATTTTCACATAATACCTAAATTAGTGAAGAATATCCAAGTTTAAAAAAAAAATTGCTAGCTTTTAGCCATACTACTAGTTGGCATGATGTTGACATATTTTATTTTTCAAAATTTTTACTTATTTTTTAGAAATTCATATTAATATTTGTAAAATAAAAAAAAAGTATATCAATTTTTAAAATTTTTAAAAAATATATTTGATGTTAGGTGAAATGTAAAAGAGCTTACTTTACCTTTCTTTGTATTTGGAACTTTTGTCATTCGGATGAATGCAAGCTGGTTGGGTGCATACATGAGGTAGAAGAGAAAATCACACTCTCCTCCCCGAACATTAGGTATTGACTCTTGAATCTTCTTTTTGAAGTATGATTTCCCAATGTCTAAGTATGTTACAGTCATGTATGGATTATGCTTTCCCTATGTAGTTATGTTGGATTTATTGAAACCTTATGTTTAATAATTTCTTATTAGAAATATGCAATCCCATTACCAATTTTTGAGAATGAAACTTTTAAATGTAACTATGTTTGGATGCCATAACAAACAATAGGTATGTTGGATTCTTTACAACAGTAGGTTTCATATATTCCAATTTATGTATTATACCTTGAAATTCCCTATTTTGGCTGCTGGAGACAAGTATTGGTACGTACGTTTGATTTATTGAAACCTTAGGTGTCATCTATTCTATATAAGGAAATATGCAATCTCATTACCAATTTACAATTTGAATTGAAATACCTTGCTGGAAAGCCAAAATGCATCCTAGTTGTGCATTGCGTGAAAATTACCAATAGGTGGATGCAATATGAGATGTGAATTATTTTATTATAAGCAAGATCATATTACACTATATTGCTTTTTTCAGTTTTCTTAGATTTATTTAGTTTCTATAAAACAGTAGGAATGCTGAAATTTGAAATTGGAAATTTGGATTAAGGGACCAAAATTCCCAATATTTGGCCTATTAATTAATGGATCATTCGAGTATTAACGATCAAGTTAACAGACTCAGCTTGAGCTTGAATTCTGATGAAAGCACGATCTAGGTCTAGCTCAGACACTCGAGTAAGTTTTCCTTCCCTTCCCACGAGTTTTTGGCAACCAAATCTATGATATCTACTGTGTAGCCACGTCAATATCCTTTGTGTGTGTGTGTGTGTGTGTTTTTTTTTTTTTTTTAATGTAAAAACCATGGGAATATCTTCTTCTGTTTCTTTATTTCTCTTTCCTTTTAAACCTTTTTTGTGGAGTTTAGGTTTTAGCTTGTTTTGCTTTGTATTATAAAGGAGCCTTGAGAAAATTTTCCAAGGGTAAGCCCTTTCTCTCTCTTTGTGTGGCTTTTGGTTGCCGAGAGGCTGTAGGAATCTTATTAGATGGTAGATGTCGAAGGTTACACAAATGGGAACGTTGCATTTGTAGCCAAAATATTGAATCCCATACTAGGATCATTTAGTGGACACTTTTGATTGAATCCCATAATGCTTATATATATATATAGGTCTTTTAGTTTGTGTTCATATATATAGTTCAGTAAGTGACATTGATTGGGTTGTTTCTTCAAGGGCTCATCTCCATTTTATTTGTATTATGGTTGTGACTGTAAGGAAATGCATTTGAATTATCTCCCCTTCTAAGGCACGATTGCCAAATTTATTAAGGCGCACTTTTATTCTTCAAATTGACATTACTTGAAATTTCAATATGAAGTACTCAACTGTGCTGTCAAACACTTGAAATTACTATCCCAAAGAATTCTATTTCTATTTTGTATTGAGTAAGAAAGCTTATATCATGTAAGCTTGTGGACCTGTACAAGGATATATTCGTGACCTGAAAATTGGGAGGGCTGTCCCCTGTAGCATTGAAGCTATCACTTATGTTTTTGTTGTGTGTCATTAAATGTAACTGCATTATTTTGAAGACAATCTATGGTAGTGGGATGTTCAACCTTTCTTACAATTGTAGATTGCATTGAAAGAGTTACAACTATGTTAGGGGAGCTGTTGTGTGTCTAAACTTCTTATTTTTTTTAGGGGAATGGCAAAATACAAAATTAGACCATATCTATCTTTAGATAAATTTTATGTTTTGTAATAAAGTAGTTCTTGCTAATTTGTGTAGCTGTTTAGCAATCTTTTTGCTCTGTTCTTTCATAGACATTGCAAGCTTACATAGAGAGTTGAAGGCAAATATCGAAACAAATGAAAAATAGGTGATAGAATTTCCATCTTCATTGCCAATCACAGCACACCACAACACAATATGGAATAAGGCTTGGGGATGGACTAGTGAGAGAAGGAAGAAAGAGCATCGGAGGGTAAAATGTTAAGGGAGGAGGAATGGAAGAGTTATTTGAGATAGGGATGATTTAGGTAGAAGGTATACATTACATGTATAGTAGGAAACAAAATATAGAACGCAGTTAAGGCATAGAAAGCACAATTCTTGCTTTTATAAGTGGTAGTAACTCATGTTGGTTATTTGTGTCTTTCCCTTTTAGAAGAATTTCACTAGATCTTTTTTTTTTTCCTGGGCAATTGTTCCAATTTAAAAGAGTCCAAATGACAAATCATTGATTGTTCATGTCATCATGTGACCTAGTGGAATGATCTTGGACGGCTGCTTCTCCTTTAGATCTTTTTTGTCACACCCTATAAAATACTATATCCTCAAGTCAACTCTGTAAATGGTGAAAAGGCAAAAACATATCTGAAATCTAGCATGGTGGATCTCATGAGATTTTGGCAATATATACTGTTTGTTTTGTTCCTTTCCCTAGCATATGTTGCCTTTTCCCCACTCAAGCTTTGTTGAAATCAGCAAGGTTTGTTCTTATGTGATTTTTATTTTCCCCCCAACTATTACCAACATTCTTGTCGATCTTTGCTATTAACAACTTATCATCACTCATCAGCATTCCAAATCTCCTCATGATACTGTGTTCATGTTTAATTTCCACTTTCCAAAATATTCTGAAGCATTGAACAAATCATGGACTGTGAATTTGCTTCTATGAACAATATTTATGGCCACATGGCACTGGTGCAGATTAAATTGATTGAGCTGGGGTTTAATGCTATATGGATGGTACTTATTACGAATCTTGAAGTCATTTCTTTCAGCCAACATGCTCACGAATTATTTTGTACTTAGTAATTTAAAATCTTATATCATATTTATGTTGGGAAGTGTTACTGGTCATTCTAGCAATTTTTTTCGGCCATACTGATGCTAATTACCGTCATTTCTTCTGATGGATATAGGAAAGGATGAATAGGTCTCTTATGGTCTGCCAAGACAAGTTTGAGGAGGCCAAGCTCCAAAAAATTAGAACTGATGCCATGAATGATTTGGAGTCATGCATTGACCAATCAATTGAAGACACCAAGAAGACGCTGCCACATCTTGTTGGAAGATTAAAGGCTTCCCTCTCCAAAAATGACCAAGTCTGAAATGTCTTTTGACAAATTTTCACCCTTTCTTTCATTTTTTTTAAAGTGTGAAAATTGGTGGAAGACATTAAACTCTGTTCCGCTGCACTTTTGGATGGCATAAGATGTTATGTGGGTGTCTTGAATTAAAACCCGTTTGCGACCCGACGACCCAACCCGCTTATGTTAATTAGGACTTCGGTCTATAAGGGAGTTTTAAGGGTTTCTTTATTATGGTTGTTTTTGTATTTGCTTGAGCCGCACAGCTCTTCTCTCCACATAGTGAAATTCTCTCGTCGTCGCTATCCCGTGGATATAGGCTATTTGCCGAACCACGTAAATCTTGTGTGCATTGTGTGATTGACTGATCTCTTCTCGTTTTCTTATTTTGTTTGATTATTTCGTTGCGGTCATAAATCTCGAATCGTTTGTCTATTTCATAACATAAGAGATTTAAAAAAAAAAAAAAAATACTAATTATGTATTTGTTTCTATAAACTAGAAATTTTGGTTACCAATTGATGACGACATTGTCTAATAATGAGAAAGCTTTTTTAATGTATACCTTGTTGCACAAACACGTTTACTGGTAAGAAAATGGGAGTGTAGATGAGCAAGGAGTTTCAAATTATGTTGGGAGTCTTGGGACCATAGACCAAGAAGACAATTATTACAAATTTAGCTCCCTTGTGTTAAATGTCTACAAATACTTTTGATGGCAGTGCAACGATTCTGAATTATTGGAAACTGCTGGGAAAGTGGATGTTTTCGAAATCAGAGATCGGGTCGTGTAGTTCTCAACTTCTTTTGTGTGATTTGTGATGGACAAGAAATTGACTATTCATATTTCTTAAACTATCCGTACACTTCTTTGGTAAATTCTTATATAAACACAAGCGTAATGCGAAAATTTATTAAAACTTTCTTCACATATATATATTTTTTTTGTTAGGTTCTAATCAAATACACCAAAATGTATATTTCAAAAAGCTATTGCAAGAACCATCATTTGTCACATGGTAGCGAAAAAAAGGACGGAAATGTTGTTTTCCACAAAATGACACCCATTCACATTTCTGATTAATTCACATGTAGTATATAAGATCAAGCCTTTGGCATCATGCTTGTCTCTGCAGCCACATTTTTCAGAAATCGACAATTGGATCACTATGATTTTTTACTGAAATGACATACATATATCTCGAGATGATATTAGTTAAAGTAATACCAGGAACAACGATTGGGAGACAATATCCCTACAAGCTTTATTAAAGTTGAAGACAATAAATTAGTTGATTTCCTTCAAATGGCTAAAACTCAAGGGCTAGTATATTGGCTTCCAACTCTAGACTCGGCATCGAAGTTGCCTAAATGGCAGACCCATAAACCAAAAGAGGAGAGAGCTTGACCGATTTATAATAAACCCTCCATATGTCAAGAATAAAGCATGCTAGAACTGTCAACAAGGTGGCATAGCTTTAAAGATTGCTGCCTTTTTTTTTTTTTGTGTTTTTCTAAGAAACAAAATACACATAACATCAATAATATAAGCTAATTTCTTTAATAATATAATACCCATCACATACAAAACACCCAAAACAAACAAACAAACAAACAAACCAAAAAAAAAAAAAAACAACACACCTAGCAAATAGAAAGAAAAGACATCTTGACTAATCAAGTAACATTAATTCTTCGCCCCCGGCTCTTCTTTTCTTTTTGCCTCTTTCGTGGCCTCTTCCAAAAGTTTCCACAAACCAGTCGTGTTTCCTCGTGGTTATGGTGTGCCCAACAACAAGCCCAACAACTAATCCGCTTATTGTTCCTGTTAATATAAATATCCAATCATATCCACTAGGGAACTTAGAATCTTCGCCGGCCTGTTCTAAAGCAGAAGGTGGTGGTGGCGAGACCTCAGAACTTCCACATTTTTTTGACAAAGGGAATCCGCACAGTCTTGAATTTCCTTCAAATGAATTGTTTTCAAATGTAGAAACTTGTTTCCCTTGTGGTATAGGTCCTGTGAGATGGTTGTGAGAGACATTTAAGATTGCAAGAAATGTTAGGTCCACTAATTGCTGAGGGATTTGTCCCGAGAGCATGTTTTGAGAAAGGTCCAAGGATTCGAGCTCTGTTAGATTCCCCAAGCATAATGGAATGCGACCAATGAGAAAGTTGTTGGAAAGGTTTAGTAATTGAAGCCCTTTTAGATTCCCAATGGATATTGGAATATCTCCCTCGAATTTGTTGCTTGAGAGATCAATGGCTTTGAAGATTTCTGGAATCCCTGCATATGTTGTTTCTATGCCTTTGTATGTTATTCTCATTGGGAATTCATAATTGACATACCACCAATAGCCTTGCTTTCGTACACTGAAATTGAGGTTTGCTTGCATATATGTCAAGTACTTTGCATTGGAAATTTTCATGCCATTCCAATTTTCGAACAACTCAAACGGAAATTTTCCCAAAAAACTATTGTAAGAGATCGAGGTCAATGATGCGCAACTTGGCGAATTCAAACTTGGTTTCAGGACTCCTTATTGCACCATGAAATTGATTAGATCGCAAAATAAGAACCCTCAATTCTGGGATAGTTCCCAACCAAGAGGGAAACGTATCATTGATATGATTGTTTCCAAGATCAAGGATCTCTAACATTTTACAATTCGCTAGTGATCTTGGTAGTGATCCATGTAATCGATTTTGATTCAAATCAATCATTCTCAATTTACTTCCTTTCATGAATGTTTGAGGAATGGTACCATGAAAATTGTTGTTCCGTAGATTCAATACTAACAGAGAATCACTAAAGTTGCCCAAACATTGCGGAAGTATGCCACTCAAGTTGTTATCAGACAAATCAAGGAGTTGAAGAGAAGTCAGATTGCAGATCAATGGTGAGATATCTCCAGCCAGTGAGTTACCTGAGACTAAATGACACAAGGTGGAAGGTGGTGGAATTGGGAGTGATCCTTTGAGCATATTCTCACTAAGGTCTAAAATGCGTAGATTATTCAACGGAAGAACAATCGAAGGTTGGTCGAAACCTGCTATAAAATTGTTAGCAACTGACATGTACTGCAGAGTGTCTTGAGCTATGGTCCATATCCATTTTGGCATTTGGCCATGAATTTTGTTAGAGGAAAGGTTTAAAAACTCCAATTCATCTTGGTACGAAAGGAAATTTGGGAACTACTTAAGTTACATGCACCCAATCCTAAAATTTGAAACTTTGGAAGAGTAGAATTCATTCTGGTGTTGGTGAGCAATGATAAACTGTTATCCGAAAGGTGGAGAAGAGTGAGATTTTTGAGGTTAGAAAACATGTCAAATTCCACTGTGCCACTCAAGTTATTGTCTATTAACCCAAGAACTTCAAGATTCACGAGTACATAAATTGTTTGTGGTATTGGGCCGTGCAATTTATTTCTGCCAAGTACTAGATCAGTCAGTTGGGTAAGGTTGCCAAGCCAAGATGGAATTTGACCAGTTAATTGATTGGAAAGAAGCCTTAATATTCTAAGTTGGGTCAAGTTTCCAAGAGATGGAGGTATGTCACCAATTAAATTGGTTTTTGCAAGGTTTAAAAGAGTGAGTTTGGTTTACTTTCCAAGCCAAGCCAAGGTCCCAGAACTAAAATTATTGTCAGAAAGGTCAAGTGTGATTAGCTGAGTAAGTTTGCAAAGCGACGATGAAATTGACCCTGAGAAACTATTAGATGATGAAAGGTCAAGTGTGGTGAGTTGAGTAAGGTTACCAAGTGAAGATGGAACTAACCCTGAGAAATTGCAATCGCTGATATCCAGCCGGCTAAGAGAATTGAGGTTGCCAATTGAATTCAGTAGCTTCGCAGAGAAACTCGTTCCTTCAATGTTCAACAACTTTAGAGGACTGCTTTTGTTGAATTCAGGCAAGTACCCAGTCAGATATGGATTCAAGCTTACACCAAGAGTTTGTAGGTTTGGTAACTGAAAAATACCTGTGGGAAATTCACCATGCAATCCACATTCTTGAAGACGAAGAGATGAACGAGAAGAAAAATTTGCCAAGAGATTAGGTACTGTAGAAGAAATGTTCACCAAGCTGAGATGAAGTTCATTCAAGTCAGTTAGGTTTTAAAGTATGCTTTTTAGATTGGGCTTTTCGAGTTTCAACAAACTTCTTGCTGAAGATGGATCAACATTGTTAGACAGATCGAGGGATGTCAACTGGGACAGGTCTAAGATGTTTGATGGGATTTGACCAAAAAATTTGGAGCAGGAGAGGTTGAGATAGGTTAGCTGCGAAAGATGGCCAACTGTAGAGAGGATTTGAGAGTAATTGAAGTGATCGTCTGCAAGATTAAGCTTTTGAAGGTGAAGCAAGTGGAATAGGCTGCTGGTGGAGTTGATAGAACCATAGAGAAAGCTACTACTAAGGTCAAGGCCAATAACATGACCAGTCTTGCCATCGCACTCGACACCATCCCATGAGCAGCAATCACTACTCTCTTCATTAAACTTCCATGATGCAGTTTTTGGATAAGCAGAAGGATCGCTAGAAGCAATCTGATTATTATCAATCGAAAAGCTTCGATTAAATTGCAACAAGGCTGAGAGCTCATGATCATGGCATAGTTGGTGTTTAGAAGAGGAAGATGCAATCCTTATAAGATGAAAACATGAAAGTAAGATCAATAGCAGTTGTGAGAAGGGGAAGAGATACAAGGTGTATGACCCCATCATCTAATTTCTAAGAATTGACTTTGGCTACTGCTTTAATTCTTGATAAACAATGAAGCAAGGGTGATGAGCTTTTATAGACGCATGCGTGGACCAGTGGATCTAACTGCCGACTTACTACCTGATCCCGTCCTCTTCATACACAAAAATATAAATATACAGTTTTGTTCTAGTCAGCGTGCGTCTGTATACAGGAAAACTATTATAAGATGCACTAACACAAAGTTGGGTAAGGTAACTTTTATAGGACCAAATGCAGAACTGATTTTGGAAACCTGGCTGTTAGATTAAATGAAATACTTTTGAATTTCATGTTCGTAAAAAAATCACTGTGATCCAACAATCGATTTTTGAAAAACCTAATTGAGAAATACTGATGACATTTTAAAGAACAAAAAAGTCACAATTTTTCACTAAGAAACTTTTCAGAAACCAACCGTTTGATCACTGTTATTTTTTATGAATATGAAATTCATAATTAGTTTATCTAATCCAACGGTCGGTTTTATATATATATATGTGCCAAAAATTGCAGTGATCCAATATCATATTCTCAAAATCGGACTATGAAATGTCAGAATTTCAAAAAGTTGGTAGTCTTGGAAAATCATCAATGGCTAGTTTTGAAAATTCACAACATTTATATCTTATAATAATAATAATTTTAGTGATACAATGTAGCGATACATACTATTTTTTCTAAATGTAATGACTGCTAAAACGTGAGAGACTCTCAAAAGACATCTACTTTCAAACTAAACGTGGGAGACCCGGCAAATTAGAAGTCTTTTTGATGGAGAACTCAGTCAGTACAAAATCACACCTACTCCTACCAAAAGGTCCAATACAAGCAATTAAATAGCCCGCCAAGCTAGGTAGCTCTGGCATCAAGGGTTATGCCTTTTGAAATTGAAGTCTTGGGATTGAACCTTGAAACATTGACTATTAGATGGATGGAGTTTTTAGTTAATCACGTCCAAACTGAACTCATCCTAAGAGATTAACCTTAGCGGAAGTAAGACTAGGATATCCTATATTAGAAAAAAAAAAAACAACATGCATCTATACAAAGGAAAGACTAATAAATTTATTATCAATGCCCCATACCTGTCGTACCCAGGAAGCCAGGGGTGAACACCAAACAATCACACAAAAGAGAGACACAGATTTTATGTGGTTCAGCAATTGCACGTTCGCGGGACATCCAATTTCACTATATGGAGAGAGAAAAAAAATACAAATACAATAATGGAGGAAGAGAATTTAGGTAATTGCCGACGGAACCACTCCTCATCAGGAAGAGTGACTGTCACAGGCTTAAAGGGTCCTTCAAGCGTCGTAGGGATTGCCCCTACGACAGGCTTCAAAGGTTCATCATGCTTTCTTGGAATTCCGCCATTAACAAAGGGAAAGCTCAGTACAAGCAGCAACAGAGGAAGTACATTAACTACAGACAATGAGACTATAGCCATGTCCAAAACCCAGATTGTCAGAGGAGTAAGTGCAAAGGTGCCCAAATGGTTTCTTTTAAAGTACAAGGACGATTGGTTGACAGTATTGTATTGATGCTCAGCTCTACACATGTCAGCAAAATTAGTGCAAATGATTTTTTATTTTTTTTTATTTTTTATTATAGCACGTTTTTTATATTGTTAGTATTTTAGTGTTAATTTGATAAAAATAAAAAAATAAATCAAATAATTTTTAATTAAAACTAGAAAAGTCACATGATGAGGATGTTGCTCTCCTCTGTTGGACCTTTCGCCTTTGAACCACCCACCACTGTCAAATGCCCACCTTAATTCATTGTAATCTTTAATTTCACTGCTTTTTAGGGTTTCGTCGCCTTTAATTATTAATTTCTTTGCTCTTTTTCCCATCACCTTTCATGTCGCAGTTGCAGTGTCTTATTACTACGTACTATATTGCCTTAGTTACAATAAAAGTTGATAATAAATATATTACTATGCAAAAGTCAAAAGAGCAGAGTTCTCTATTAAAAAAGATAGTAGCCCAGGACCAGATGATTTTGGATCTAAATTTTATATGTCTTGCTGGGACATTGTAAAGGAAGATGTCATGGATGCGGCAAAAGATTTTTTTTCAGGGTATCCCATTTTCCTGTTCCGAAGGTGGATAATCCTTCTAGCTTTGATAAGTTTAGGCCTATTAGTTTATGCTCTGTGGCTTATAAAAAATTTTCAAATAATATTGTTTTTAGACTAGCTTATGCTGCATGTTGAGAAGTTGGTCTTGCATGAACAAGGTGCTTTTATTCCTGGGCGTAGTATTTTTGAAAATATTACGCTTGCATAGGAAATGGTTCACTCTTTGCACAAGAAAACGACTGGCGGCAATGTTATGGTGAAAATTGATATGGCGAAGGCTTATGACAGAGTGAATTGGAGTTTCCTTTTGGAGGTCTTTAAGGCTTTTGGTTTCTCTGATAGTTTTTGCAGGCTTATAAAAAATTGTGTGAAGTCTCTGTGGTTCTCTGTCATGATGAACAGAACCTTTAAAGGGTTTTTTCAATCAGCTAGAGGCTTGTGTCAAGGGGACCCTCTTTCCCCTTTCTTATTTATCATAATGGAGGAGGTTTTGACGAGGTTGCTTAGAAAAAAACTTGAGACAGGTCGTATTGGAAAATTCTATCATTCGATTAGGGCTCCTTTGGTCACTAAAGTTGCCCAAACATTGAGGAAGTATGCCACTCAAGTTGTTATCAGACAAATGAAGGAGTTGAGGAGAAGTCAGATAAGATATCAATGGTGAGATATATTCAGACACTGAGTTACCTGAGAGTAAATAACACAAGGTGGAAGGTGGTGGAATTGGGAGTGATCCTTTGAGCATATTATCGCTAAGGTCTAAAATATGTAGATTATTCAACGGAAGAACAATCGAAGGTTGGTCGAAACCTGCTATAAAATTGTTAGCAACTGCATGTACGGCAAAGTGTCTTGAGCTATGTTCCATATCCATTTTGGTATTTGGCCTTGAATTTTGTAAGAGGAAAGGTTTAAAAACTCCAATTCATCTTGGTACCAAAGGAAATTTGGGAACTCACTTAAGTTACATGCACCCAATCCTAAAATTTGAAACTTTGGAAGAGTAGAATTTATTCTGGTGTTGGTGAGCAATGATAAACGTACTGTTATCCGAAAGGTGGAGAAGAGTGAGATTTTTGAGGTTAGATTCCACTGTGCAGCTCAAGTTATTGTCTATTAAACCAAGAAGTTCAAGATTCACGAGTCCATAAATTGTTTGTAGTATTGGGCCGTGCAATTTATTTCTGCCAAGTACTAGATCAGTTAGTTGGGTAAGGTAAGTACGTTGCCAAGCCAAGATGGAATTTGACCAGTTAATTGATTGGATTTGAACCTTAATATACATTCTAAGTTGGGTCAAGTTTCCAAGAGATAATGGAGTAATGTCACCAATTAAATTGGTTTTTGCAAGGTTTATAAGAGTGAGTTTGGTTTGATTTCCAAGCTAGCCACTGAAATTATTACTTGAAAAAAAAAAAAAAAAAGTTAAAATATTACTAGTTAATTGATTGAAGGAAAGGTATAATAAAGCCAAGTTGGGTCAGGTTTTCAAGAGATGTAAGAAGCGATGTCACCAATTAAATTGATGTGCTCAAGATCCAAATAAGTGATCGAGTTCGGTTTGCTAACCTAGCTAGCCAAGCTGGCCACTGAAATTATTACTTGAAAAGTCCAGTGTGGTGAGTTGAGGTTGCATTGCCTATGAAATCTGGTAGCACATTAGCGAAACTTGTTCCCTCAATAAAAAATAGCTTCAGTTGACTGCTTTTGTTGAATTCAGGCAAGTACCCAATTAGATATATAAGGAATATTGAACCTTCCACTAAGAGCTTGTAGTTTGGTTTGCTGGAATGTTTTATCAGAAACATGCTGGAATTGTTCAGCAACATAAGCCATACTAGATGATGGGGTGTGGTCTGCTGGAATTGTTTTAGCATTTTTGAATTAGCTGCTGATTTGGTCTTCTCTCTAATATATTCTAATGATTAGTCTGATTTTGTATTGGATCTTCATTCTCTTGCTCTGTTTGTTAGCCTTTTTTGGCTTATTGGGTGTAGTTAGGCTTTCTTGTTTTGAGTGTTTGGGTTCCGTTATTTTTCTGGTTGGGGCTTGGGTGAAGGTTGAGATGGGTCCTAGGTGCTTGTTGTTGTTTGAAAGGTTGTTATTCTAGGTCATGGGAGGGTGCAAGGTGGTGGTGTTGTGGGTTGATTGTAATTTTTTCTAATCTTAATATAATTTAATCTATTGCTTAAATAAAAAATAAAAAAAAAAAAAATGAGATGTCAAATTTACCAAAAGATCAGGTACTGTAGAAGAAATTGTCACCAAGCATAATTGTGTTCTTTCTTTTATAGAGCCACCTCATTGCCCACCATTTGTTGTTTTCTATTAAACAAACTAAACATAACATTAATAATATAAGCTAGCTACTGTCTTTATTTCATAATTGTAAATCAATAACACCTAGCTCGTACATCCAATATTGTAATATCACAACCAAAAAACACTACAAATAGTAAATAGAAAGGCAAAGACTTCATAACTAATCAAACTACATTTCTTTGCCTCCTCTTTTAATTTTCTCCCTTTGTCTCTTTTATGGTCTCCTTCCAAAAGTTTCCACAAACCATTTATGTTTCCTTGTCGTTAGGGAGTGCCCAACAACCAACCCAACAACTAATCCGCTTACACTTCCTGCTAATATGAATATCCAATCATATCCGCTTGGGAATTTTGAATCCCCGTCCTCTTCCAAGATCAGAGGTGGTGGCGGTGGTGAGATCAGAGAATTTTTACATTTTTTTGAGAGAGGATTTCCACACAATCCTGGATTTCCTTGAAAGGAAATGTTTTGAAATGTATCAAATTGTTTCCCTTGTGGTATAGGCCCCACGAGATGGTTATGAGAGACATTAAAAAATTCAAGAAATGTTAGCCTTGTTAGTTGTTGGGGAATCTCTCCTGAGAGATTGTTCTGAGAAAGGTCCAGCGATTCGAGCTGTGTGAGACTCCCTAGGCATCGTGGGATGGAACCAGTGAAACCATTGTTGGAAAGATTGAGCAATTGAAGCTCTTTTAGATTCCCAATGGATTTTGGAATATCTCCTTCGAATTTGTTACTTGAGAGATCGAGGGCTGTGAAAATTTTTGGGATGCTTGTATACATTAGTTCGTTGCCTTTGTTTGTCATTAGCATCGAGTATTTGTAATTCTCATCCCACGAATAGTAGCCTAAACCAAAACTTGTGCCTGTTTGCAGATATGTAAAGTGCTCCACATCGACCATTTTCATGGCATTCCAATTTTGGAAATACTCAAATGGCAACTTTCCTGTAAAATTATTGTAAGAGATATCAATAACGCGCAACATGGGGAATTCAAACTTTTTTCGAGGACTCGTTATTGGACCATGGAATTTGTTCGATCGCAAAATAAGAATCCTCAACTTCGAAAAAGTTCCCAACCAAGAGGGGAATGTATCATTGATCTTATTGTTTCCAAGATCAAGAATCTCCAACATCTTACAATGGGCCAATGATCTTGGCACACTCCCCTGTAATCGATTTTGACTTGAATCAATCATTCTCAATTTGCTTCCATTTGTGTATGTTCGAGGAATGGTACCGTGAAAGCTGTTGTTCCGTAGATTCAGTACAAACAAAAAATCACTGAAGTGGCCCAAACAGTTTGGAAGTACGCCACTCAAGTTGTTATTAGACACATCAAGGACCTGAAGAGAAGTCAGATTACAAATCCTTAGTGAAATTTCTCCCGTGAGTGAGTTATTTGAGACTAAGTAAAGCAAGGTGGATGGTGGTGGAATTAGGAGTGATCCTTGAAGCATGTTAGATTCGAGGTTTAAAATTTGTAGACGAGTCCAAGAAAGAACAATAGGAGGTTGGCCAAAACTTGTCAAAAAATTGTAAGAAACTGACATATAAATCAATGTTTCTTGACCTATATTCCATACCCAGTTTGGTATTTGGCCTTGAATTCTGTTTCGAGAAAGTTCTAAAAACTCCAATTCATCTTGGTATCGAAGGAAATCCGGGAACTCACTTAAGTTGCATGTAGCCAATCCTAAAAGAGTGAACTTTCGAAGAGTGGCATTTATACTGGTCTTAGTGAGCAATGATAAATCGTTATAAGATAATTGGAGGGAAACAAGATTTTCAAGTTTAAGAAACGTGTCAAATTCTACTGTGCCATTCAAGTTATTGTGATTAAGATGAAAAAGATAAAGACTTGGGAGTTGGAAAATTGACTGAGGAATTGGACCCTGCAATTCATTTGAATCAAGTTCTAAATCAGTTAGTTGGGTAAGGTTGGCAAGCGAAGATGGAATTTGACCACTTAATTGATTCGTGTGAAGGCTTAAACAAGTAAGTTGGGTCAAGTTTCCAAGAGAAGGGATGTCACCAATTAAATTTGTCCCCGCAAGTCGCAGAAAAATGAGTTTGGTTTGCTTGCCAAGCCAAGCCAAGGTCCCTCTATTGAAATTATTAGATGAAAGGTCGAGTGTGGTGAGTTGAAAAAGATTAGCGAGTGATGAAGGAACTGACCCTGAGAAATTATTAGATGAAAGGTCGAGTGTAGTGAGTTGAGTAAGGTTACCAAGTGAAGCCGGAATCGAGCCTGAGAAATTGCAACCACTGATATACAATCCTTTCAAGGAGTTGAGGTCGCCAATTGAATCTGGTAGCTTGCCGGAGAAACTTGTGTTAAAAAGACTCAAGTACTCGAGAGGACTGGTTTTGTTAAATTCAGGCAAGTAACCAGTCAGATATGGATTGGAACTCACCCTGAGGACCTGTAGGTTAGGTAGTTGGAAAATACTTGTGGGAAATTCACCATACAATCTGCAGTCGTGGAGAGAAAGAGATGAGAGAGAAGATAAGTTTGCCAAGACATCAGATAGTACTCTGGAAGAAATGTTCAACCAATCACCAAAAAAAAGTGTGTTCAAGTCAGTCAAGTTTCGAAGTACGCTTTTTAGAATGGTGGAGTTGATAGGACCATTGAGAAAGCTACTATCAAGTTCAAGGCCGATAACATGACCAGTGTAGTCATCGCACTCGACACCATCCCAATTACAGCAATCACTAATTTCATCCCATGATGATATTGCAGCTTTTGGATAAGCAGAAGGATAAATATTATTAGTGGAAGAGCTTGGATTGAATATTTGCAACAAGGCTGAGAGCTCATCATCATGGCATAACGGGTGTTTAGATTCAATCATTATAAGATGGAAACAAGAGAGCAAGATGAATACTAATAGCAGGCGAATGCGAATGAAGGTGGATGAGTATCCCATCATTTAATTCTTTGATGAGCTGTGAAGCTGAATTGCTGGGATATGGAGCTTTTTATACGCACAAGCTGACACCAAAGGGACTTTGGTTTGTCTGTTGAGCCGAAGTCCACTCCATTAATTGTGGATCCGTAAATTAATTAACCTATATATGTATATGAAAAATACTATATCACTCCATACTTTAACCCAAAATTAAAAACCACATTGATGTGTCCTCCTTTGAGTGGTGAGATTTCTCCTTTCAAACTGTTTTCCTCTTTTTCACACACCACTCAAACCACGACACGTCAGGATGACTTTTAATTTCGGGTTAAGGTGTCGGTGATACACACACACACACACACACACACACACACACACACAGGCGTTATTCTCAGGTGCCCTCTTGTAGAGCCACTTGCGATGAAAAGTTTGAAAAACTGACCGTTGGAGTAGATACTCCTATCATGTATGTCATGAGCCACTTGCGATGAAAAGTTGAAAAACTGACCGTTGGAGTAGATAGTCCTATCATGTATGTCATGCCTGCCAAAAATCACAGTGATCCAACGGTTGGTTTTTGAAAAATGTGACTTTGAAAAAGTATGACTTTTTTATTCTTTAAAATGTTATCATTTTTTAGCAGTCAGTTTTCTCAGAAACCAACTGTTGAATCCCTGTGATTTTTGGCAGGCATGACATACATTATAGGGTATCTAATCCAACGGTCAGTTTTCCAAAATTCACAATGCAAGTGGCTCTATAAGAGGGCACCTGATACAAGATGCATCAGATGCACTTGATAATAGCACATTTGTACATATCTTGCATCAGGTGCACTTGATAATAGCGCATTTGTATATATATATATATATTGTTTATTGGACAATTGTTGACAAATGAGAATGGCTTTGGTGTTGGTCGGTACGGTGTTTTTCAGCCGCCCTTTACTTGTGCCTCCCCACAATTATTCTCCCTCTCTTAAGACTTTGAGCCGTCCAAATTAATTAATTAAATTACCACAAAGACTTGACTTAAGCCCGTTTAATTAGATTAATTAGACTTGACTTAAGCCCATTTAATTAGATTAATATTTTCCTTAAGGCCCATTTACACAAATTAATTAAACCTTGCTTTAATTATTGCACCGTACCACAAAGACTTAAGAAAAACGTGAGAAACGATCTGAAAATAACTTAAGCCTGTTTACATTAACTTTGTCTAAATTATTTTTTTAAGGCCCATTTACATTAACTTTGTCTAAAAATCACTTTTTGTAAACTATCTCTCAATATATCTTTTTAAAATACGTTAAGTCTAAACTAACTCTTCATATATCAAAATTTTCATACTAAACGTAATTGGCAAAAGTCAAGGGACTCTCATTTACTCATAAGACTACAAACGAGCTGAACCGACGAGCTTTTGATTGTTCAAGTTTGGTTTGGTTAAAAGCTTAAGTAATTAAATTTAAACCGAGCTAGAGCCAAACCGGTTAAAAGCTTGAGACGACTTTTGATTTACATGAATTTGACTCATTTATTATCGAATTTGTTCGTGAGTTATTCACAAATGACTTAATTTTTATTTGCAACCCTAAGATTACATTAAAAGAAAGTCGAAATCCAATAACGGAAAGCCCCCAAAAAAAAGGTTTCTAAATATATATATATATATAGCATATTCAAACCTAAATAGTAAACTTATTTGTAAGTCTAAACATTGACATATTTGTGAGTTTAAACCACAAGATTCTTCATGAGTTTACGAAGGAGCCTAAGAAGCCGAGACTACGTCTACTTGAGTTTTATTTGAATTGTTTATTGAAGGAGCTTAAACTCCAAATTTGAGCTTGACTCGTTTATTTAAATAATCCAATCTGAATGAATTAACTCTTATTGAACTTATTCGATCCTGAGCTACTCACAAGAAATTTCCTTCATTCACAGCCTCACACGCAAAAGAAAAGGCCCCATCTTAATTGGTGTCTCCAAGGATCAAGCAAGTGTAAATTCACTAAATTTTTTCAATCAAGTCAAGTCGTCGCAAAAGAAAAGGCCCCATGTAATAGAATTGACATGAAGTCACTAAATTTAATTTTCCTTAAAATAATAAATATTAATAAATAGGAAGTCAAATAATTAACTATTGATTGCTAAAAACTAGTCTATAATAATGAGAAACAATAGATTTTGGAGCCCAAACTTGACTGAGACCTATGTGCCCAAACGAGTTCGTCCTTAACCTGAATCCTTAAACAAACACCAACATTGGGCTAACCAATGAGTTGGGTGAGAACCCTACAGCTACCGAACCAAGAAAAATGAAAAATGAAAAACGTTGTAGAGAATATGACTGGAAAATTGTAGACCAGTTGCCAAATGGCCCATCCACACATATAAGCTCAATGAACCAGAATCACTTCCCTGTCAAGTTTTGCACTGAGGTTTCATTTGCTTCACTAAAATCAATTTTGGAAAACTATATCTTTAAATATTTTTTTTAAGTTATATTCAAATCATCTCTTCACATATTAAAAGTATGCATGTATTTTATAATAAAAGTGATTGTGGCAAAAGTTAAGGGAGCTAGCTTAGCTTTGGCCTACCATCCCATCAGCTGGATAACCTAGATTTGGATTTGCTATTGATCAATGCTAGGTCAACACTCATATTGATCCATCTAGTGTGGTAAAGCCTACACTAAGAAGTAACAATTAATAGAAAAACCTTAGATCTGAGCCAATTCTCGAAATAACAAAAATGCAGAAATATTGCTAATAGACCTTCATATGGTAAGTTACAAAATAAATTTTGAAAAGCTTACCTTTGGATTTGAGACCCCTCTTATATATATGTATGTCGCACCTATCAAAAATCACAATAATCCAACAGTCAGTTGAAAAAAAAAAAAAAAAACTGACCATGAAAAAATGATGATAATGAACAAAATAATCACCGTTTTTCATAGAGACATTAAATAAATTTAAAAAAAAAAAAGTAAGAAAAGATTGTTGGATCACCGTGCTTATTGCTCAGTAAGTGAGCGAGAAACATAGGATTATTGTTCAAAAAACTTTATCCTTTAATACTCATGTCAAGACAAACAAAAGAGAACCTTTGGTTCCCCTAAAACAATTGCGTACGTGGAGGCTTCTCAGCGGCTGATCAATAGGTGTTGATCTAACCTTAGATCAACAGCAAATTGAAATCCCTCATCGGCCCTGAAATTGGATCCATTGTTGATCTCCCACTATTGTTGATCCATGTTGATCGATCCAGTGTAGTAAAGCGTACACTAAGACTACACTAAAATGCAACAATCAATATAAAAGCAAAAGATCTAAGCCGATTTTAGAAGTAATAAAAACCCAGAAATAATAATTGACCTCCATAGCGCGCGCCAGTTGCAAAACAAATGTTCAAAAAACTAACATTGGATTAGAGATATCTCTTATATATGTCAGGCCTACCAAAAATCACAGGGATCCTATAGTCAGTTTTGTCAAATGATAATATTTTGAAGAACAAATTAGTCACAGTTTTTCACAGTGACATTTTTTCCAAAATTGATTGTTAGATCACAATATATGACTATTACTCTAAAAGTGAGTAAAAAACATAGGATTATTGCTCTCAAATCTGTCTTTTAGTACTCAAGTCAAAACTAAATAAATTGGGATCTTTGAATTTCCTCGAACTATTATGCGGCACGATCACAGTGGCCAATCAGTAGGTGTTGATCCCATTCGGATCAACAGCAGATCCGAGTCCCATCAACCCTCAAATTGTCTAAAAGTAGCTATCGTTACCTATGTTATATCAAGTGAAATTTTGGGGGTTTGTTTGGTATGGAAGGAAGGGGAGAGAGGACTAAAGAATGGGAGGAAGAAGATGGGGTATTTCACCTTTTTGCAATCCGTCCAAAAGTGGGCGTATGAATGAAGGGGTTGGATGCTTTAAGGATAAATGGATTATACTACCCTCAATGTTTTACAAATATTCATTCCTTTATTTTGGTATTATGTGAGGGTAAAATAGTAAAATAGGTCTTTTATCCATTCTCTCCTCCTTCATATCAAACACACATGAAGGAAGAAAGTCATTTTTTCATCCGTCTCATATTCATAGTACCAAATACATAAGAAGGAAAGTGGATCTCCCTCTCCTAAAGATCTCTCCTAAAGATGGAAAGTTCGTCTTTCTTACTTTCCTTCTACTTTTTTATCGTTCCTAGGAAATGGAGTACAAGTGTTTGTCGTAATAATTAAAAATAGATCTAATTAATTCGAGTGGGTCAAAGTCTTAAAAGAGAAGAATTACTCCCTTGACAATGGGGAGAATACTGGAGGAAACAGCATATTACAGTGGAATGGCATATAGTAAGTGGTGTGGGCGACTCCACTAGTCTAGGCCTGTA
>JAESVK010000923.1:1002928-1018672 GCA_017140935.1 Hamamelis virginiana
GACATACACTTCGTACCGTCGTACCTCTTGTTTTCATCTTATAATCATGATTGGATCTATGGAGTGTTCAAAAACCAGTTCAATCCGTTGGATCCGATCCCACCCATAATATGTGGTTCCAATGGTTAGGCAAGTTAGATTTAGTGGATTTGATGAATTTGTGGCTGATTAATTCGGTTGACAGGTATAAAGATGATAACCGCATAACCTGTTCTAGACCCGACCTCACCCATCATCTAATTATACTTCCTCTATCCCTATAAAAAAAAAAAAAAAAAAAAAAAAAAAAAAATTGACTTCTTCCAAAAAAACAAGCATATTAAGAAAACTCCTTAATACAAAGATTAGTGATCTTTTTTTTACTTTTTATTTCCAAAATTATCTTTTTTCTATAATTGCATTTGGTGTCATGTTAAGGCATTTTTGGAATAATAAAGGGTAATATGAAGAAGTTAAAAGAAATATAATTTAACTTTTCAAAATATGCTATCATTTTAGGACAGCCAAAAAAAAAAAAAAAAGGCCTATCTTTATAGGACAGAGGGAGTATAAATAAATAATATATTTATATAACATAAATTTCATTACTACCTTATATTTTTCCTCAATTGGATATGCTTGCAAATTGAGTATTTTTTATTTCTTTAGAGATATTTGTTGTGATAAATTGAAGATGCACTTTTTTTGTTGAATATGCTCTCAATTTTGATTAATGTAAAACCATATTTTAGTTTGTAAGATTTTTTAATAATAAAGAACATTTATTATTATATATGTATCTAGTAAGTAACTTCTATTGTTGTAGGGAAATAGTTTTTGACACTTTAGTTTATTAACTTTGGAAGAATTGTTTGGATTATAGTTTAATTACTAAAAAACACAATATTGCATTGTTTGATATAAATTTGAGGTGTCTTTACTTGTTAAAAAGATTTTAAGAACTTTAAGTGTTTAAACAAAAAAAAAAAAAAAAGTTTCACCCGCTCAATTTGCCCAACCCGCCAGTTGAAACCCACTATATATTCAACCAATCTGTTGGTTATTGAGAAAGGCGGATTAGTTGACAGGTGGGAGGATTAGCCACTCGCCAATGGCGGGTTGGTTTGGTTGGCGGTTTTGTCCTCCACCCTCTCCCACCCGACCCGCGCTTACCCATTGGATCTTCCTCTTCTAAACATCCACACTAGGCTATGATAGAACATTTTTTAAACTAGCCAATTAAATTATTTAATTCTAACAAAAGATGAATGGATTGGTAGATGACTAAGGCTCCATTTGCATTAAATTTTTATAAAATTATTTTTGAAACACTATTTTTTCATATATCTCGTTATACTTATGTTCAAACCATGTTTCTAGGTATTAAAAATTTTATACTACAACTAATTATGGCAAAAGTTGGGACCTCCTAACTTTAGCTACAATTACTTCTAGTATGAAAATTTTTCCAATTATCCTGTAGGCAACATACCCATAAGTCCCTCCCATAAGCTTTTTATACCACCAATTTCAAAGATCTTTTTAACATAACAAATATACAAAAGACACCCTGATCGTTGAACCAAAATACACACACACACACATAAAATGGAATTTGGAAATCTTGTAGGCCTATAAAGCTCCAAACTCAAGGACTATTGAATAATTTTTCCTTCTATCACCTCTCAAGTACCCCATCTCCTAAATCAAGTGGAAGTGATTTTAAGAAAAGCTAACGTAAATGGCCCTAATTCTCAAAGAGTTCGAAACTAGTCAGGATACGTGGATTCAAATGAGTTTATTGGAATCCTAACTTTTCACTCTTGAAAGAATAATTGTCAAGCTAAAGGATGAATTTTATCAAAACAGGATAAATAGCATATAAAGATGATCCAACTTGTAGTTGAAGCAGACTTGGGAACTACTCTCAAAAGTCTACAAATAAAGGTTAGAAGATTAGAAGAGCTCTGTCTATCAACTCAACAAGATGAACAAGAGAGCACCTATCTTAGGAGTAGTTTAGCGTGTAATTTAGTCTTTAATACCACTTGGTCACTACTTGATCATTATTGACTCCGTATCAGCTTCTCTTTTAATTTGTATTTAGCACTTTGTTTGTCTTCTTTAAAAGTTATTTTCATTTAGGCAATTCGAATTCATCGCTTTGATTCGAACTAGGCAATGGGAGTGGGAGTATTTTTTTAGAATATTCCTTTCGATTAAAATATAGCGAACAGGATTGCATGGTGAATTTCCCAAGAATATTTTCCAGCTACCAAGCGTACAATCTCATGGTGTGAGCTTCAATCCATATTTGACGGCCTGAATTCAAACAAAAGAAGTCCCTTAAAAGCTGTTGTATGTTGTGGGCATAAGTTTGTGTACTAAGATGTCCAATTCAATTGGCAATCTCAATTCTCTGTACCACTTGGATTGGAATTTCTCAAGCTTAGTTCAATCTTCACTTGGGAACCTGTTAATCCATTTTTTAACACCAGCCAGTAATTGGCTGACACATGTTAAATAAATACAATTTGAATTGTTGTTAATTCATTTTTAACACCAGCCATTAATTGGCTGACACGTGTTAAAGATACAAAATTTGAATCTAAATATTAAATGATAAGGTGTTATACTTCAAAATACAAAGAGATTAGATTCGTATCTCTATAAATTCTTAAGGGAAGTGCCAAGTGTCGAAAGAAGAAATGATTCAAATCATAAAGGACTCTTAAGATAAACCTTAAGAGAATTTCAATTCGAAGGAGATTCTGCAGTTGGAGGAGAGAAGTTTTGCAAATAATGAAGTCTAGTTCAAAGAGGATTCTGAGGATCATTCTTATAAAAAGAGAGCCCGTAATCAGAAAAGATTATCTCAAACATACACAACAGCTTCAAAGCTTCTTTCTTCTTCAAAGAGAAGTATATTTGGGAGCTCTACTGCCGCTGACCATCAAGGTTCCGCAGTAGGGTCATTATCAATCACAGTTCGAAGTTTGAAGGTTGGCAAGACAGAAGATTCAAGGATTCAGGAAGAGAAAGCTAGAACGAGAATTCGAGGCGGCTCAAGACAGTCATAGACTTTAGGGAAGTGCTCGAATGAAGTTTTACAAGAGAAAGCTCGGGTTTGTCGAGAATTCTAGGAAGGCGGTTCTTCTCTCTAGTTTCATCCTCGAGATTTATCTCAAGGGGTTTGAAATCTATTCCACTGCCTCGAGGTTTTATTATTATTAAACTCATTGTTAGTTTCAAAGGGGTCGAGATTAACTCGAACCGTACTGGCAATATTTTTTACTGATTATCTTTATATAGTAATTGTTTTTCATTGCATTTTAAATTTATTGCTTATTTATTTATTGTTAGGATTAATTAACTTGACCTGTCTCCCTAAAAAGTCCTCTTCATTGAGGCATTCGAACCCCATCATCTGGTTTTCATAAATTCAAAGGATTCGAACTACCTTACAGTGGTTCGAACTCCTAAAAATTTTAAATTGAATCAACATTTTGGCACGCCCGGTGAGACAAGTCAAGTATAATGGCTCCTAACACTAGAAATAAGCAAGTCGAATCCTCACAGGCCAATAATGAAATGGCAAGAGAAGCTGGTCTCGAGTTTAGCGACTCAGAAACAGACCTCCCAGTGAGAGAAAGAGACACTTTGGCAAGAGTAAAAGCAATACTATTGCAAACAAGCACAATGTTGCAGCAAGCAATTGCAAGATCAGAAGCTAATGCACAACAAATCAATGCGAGGCTAGAATCAAGCTCACAACAAACGAATGAAATGCTGCAGCAATTAATAGAAAAGTCAGAACAGCCTAAGGAGCCGACTGAGAATATACGGCCCTTGTTCGAAACATTTTCCAACAATATAGAAAATCAAAATAGGATTGACCTAGAAAGGGCATTTGAAAGGCATGCAGCACTATTGGATAGAATGCCTGCTAAGACTGAAGAGACAGTATAGAATCAAAGGGGTAGAAGGGCAGAACAGGAAGATGAAAATGTACCCCAGATAAGAAGGCCAATAGAACATGGCCCAGGGGGAAGAAATAACCACCCAGCAAGACCTATAGGAAACCATCAATACCCTATGGAAGCAAATAGAGGTATGGGATTTGATCCCTTTGAACCTCGAAGAGGACCAGTTAGGGGAAGACACATACCCATGAGAGATCCCACTAAAGAATGGGAAGAAAAGGGACCAGTTCTAAGAGAACCAGTCCCTATGAGAAATCCTATTGAAGAATGGGATGAAAGGGAGGACGAACATAGACCCTAAAGAAGGGATGACAGAAATAGGATAGTCGAAATTATCCAGGAAGTAGTAGGACCTCTAGCTCGGGGGGTAACTACTCCAGTATATAGAAAGCCTTATCCAGAATGGATAGACAGAGACTATGAATTCCCTCGAGGGTTCAGAGTCCCAGAGTTTACTCTTTTTGCAGGAGATGGAACTCAATCGACCATAGAACACATAGGCAGGTTCACTGGACAATGTGGGGAGGTAGGAAATAATGACTATCATAAACTAAGATTATTTGCAAGTTCCCTCACTGGAGTTGCTTTTTCCTGGTATGTAAATTTACCTGCCGTAATAGTAACCAATTGGCAACAATTAGAAGGAATGTTTCATGCCCAATTCCTTCGAACTGAACCAGAAGTAACCATGGCTGATTTAGCCAGACTGAGACAGTCTCAAGAGGAAGATGTATCCCAGTATATTTACAAGTTCAAAAAGCTTAAAAATAGGTGTAGAGTAAATTTACCAGAGGCCGAATTTGTCAAACTGGCCTAGAATGGATTAACCTTTGAATTAAGAAAGAAATTCGATGATGTAGATTTTAGAGATTTGTTTGAGTTAACCTCGAAGGTCTCTAGATATGAAGCTCTCTTACGAGAGGAAGCACAAAGAAGGAATTCTTCTTACAAAACATATTACCATGACCCTAATCTAGAAATAGATGCAGCAGAAGTAATAGGAAAAAGACCTTATACTTGTGATGCTCTAATAAAGATTGAAGATAATTCTGCAAACCCTCGAGGAAATTCTGAATTTCCTCCAAAACAATATTCTTTTGATATCACAAAGGCTGATGAAATTTTTGATCATCTCCTTAAAGGAAAATTTCTCAGGCTCCCTCGAGGACATAGGATCCCTAGCATTCAAGAATTGGGGAATAAGGAGTATTGTAAATGGCATAACTCTTGGAGATATTCTACTAATAATTGTGTAGTCTTTAGGAATGTAATTCAAGAAAATATCAAGAAAGGGCTTTTAACATTTCCTGAAAATATTCCTACTATGATAATAGATGAAAATCATTTCCCTAATGTTCATGAATTGCAGGTAGAAATGAACAGCATCCACTTATCTAAAGGAAAACAGCAGAGGCCAGTCTTTGGCTCTGGGAAGCCAAAATTAATGGCTCGAGCTAATGTACAAGTGGAAGCTAAAGCAGAAATCTCTACTGAAAGCAGTGCCACTTCTCCATATACTGGGATAGAGAATCTGATGGACAAGCTTTGCATCAACTGTGAAAAAGCTCTAGCAGAAGCTTGCCAGGAGAAATACAGAGAGGAAGCAGGACCTTCCAATAAAGCAACAAAAGGGAAGGCAGTTATCGAACCGGAAGAAACAAGGAAAAGCAGGATGGACTCACAAACTCGAAGGTCTAATCAGCAACAACCATACTACCAAGAAGAACCAAGAAGACCAAATTATATGTCTTTCAATAGAATAATGAAAGACAAAATTGTTGCTGAACCAGAAGGTGGAATGAATAAAACACATCCTCAGGCTCGAGGACTGGGCCAATAACAAATACACCATCATGAAGAACAAGTTAGGCCAAATCAAATGGCCTACCAAAAAGGTGTACAGCCCACTAAGAGGCCTCGAATGACAGGAGTTCATCGGTTAAACACCTTCCCAGGCATTCAATTTGAAAGACAAAATAACACTTGGCCTTATCAAAGGTATACCTATATCAGACAGGAGCCAGATTTGCCAGTCAAGAAGTATGGAGTGGTCCAAGGACCAGCCAGAGCTTTCAGACCTATTACTAAAGGGTGTATACCTCGAAATGATTCACTGGATCAACTACTCGAGGAACAGGACGAAGAAATTCAAGAAGCCTGTGATGAAGAAGCATTCGAGGTAGCAAAACAGTATCATAGCAAATTCCATCCCAAAATGGTAAAACCCCCAAAACTGAATACCAATCATTGGTATGTTTTAAAGCACCCTCAAACTCAGGAAGAAAAAGTCATCCCATTGATGACTCGAACACAGAAAAGAAGAGAGCAAAGGAAGTTTGCGGAGAAGTAACAAAGAAATCAGCTTTTAAGCATAGAGGGGATGACTAACCAGCAACAGATAAACAAGGAAAATCCAAGGTTTGATAGGAGAAAGATATCTGATGATGAAGATGAAGATGAAGATCTCCTCGATGAGCCAGAGATTGAAAGAATCCAGGAAGAAGAAAGGAAAGAAGGTAAAGAACCATCACTGAAAATGGAGGAAAACAAATCAAAGGAAGTAGTGCAATTTGGGACTGTGCCCATTGAGGCCAAAGTTAATATGGCCTTCACACTACCCATTACCTTTGCAGCAAAACCTAACCAGCCTTTAGAAACAGAAATACAGGTCGAGGATTGGCAAGGTTATTACCCAGAAATTGGAACTACTGAACTTGAAGATGGTTTCCTATATAACTTCGATCCACCTACCCCTCAAATGACTCAGCATATCAAACCTCTACATATTAAGGCTCACTTTGATGGAGTTCCAATTAATAGAGTCCTCATTGATAATGGTGCTTCCATTAATATCCTGCCTTTTACCACCATGAAGAAGTTAGGAAAGGAAGATATGAAGTTGACTAGTACAGAAGTAGTAATCTCGGGTTTTGCTGGAGATGGAAAACAAGCTAGAGGAATCCTACCAGTAGAATTGGGAGTAGGATCAAAGATTTCCATGACAGCCTTTTTTGTAGTAGATGGAAAGGCAAGCTACAATGCCTTATTGGGAAGAGATTGGATAGATGCATGATCGCTTCAGATGACAGGGAGATTATTCCTCGTCAGTGATCAAGATTAATAATTTATAAAACCGCGTGACTGATAATCAATTCGATTGTGATTAGTGAGCACGGGTGTCGAACCACTGGGAAATGCAGGTTTATATTGAAAGACTCTTTAGAATTAATTCAAGCGGAAAGAATATTGTCAATTAAATTGGTTGGTGGAAAATGCTCCGATTGGGTCGAAGCGAAAACGCAGTAATTTAATAAAGCTTAGTTAAAAATGCAATTAAGTTGGTGGAATGAGCGGAACTTGGGTGAGAAGCCCATTGAATATCAATTATACAATTTATGTTTATAAAATCCTCACTATAGTAATTATGTATGGTGGTTCTTCCAACTACAAGAAGGAAGTCCCAAAAAGATTATGAATACAGGACCGGCAAGTTTATCCTGGAAAAGAATGGAATATCGCTATCCACCTTAAATGAGGAATAAAGCATGCTGGTTTGTATTCATACCAATAAGAACCATTGCATAATTATATAATTGCAATCACAGATGTACAATTATATGATATTATATTTAGCGATAGTGTGCGGTAAAACCTTCACAACTATGCAATCACATAATACAAATAGAGGGATGTTTATAAAATAGGATTGTATAACGAATCCAACTTCATCCTCACCCAAGCTTGGAGTATTAGCTACACATCAATGGAGGAGAATATCCTTTATCCATGACAAGCTTTAAGGGTTCACGGGATGGAAAAAGAAAATAAAAGCGGTAATTAAATGACTGAAGAAATAAGGAAAATGGCAGAAATAAATAAAGAAAATGGCGAAAATAAATAAAGAAAAGTGCTTAAGTAAATAAAGAAAATGACAGAAAAAGTAAAGAACAGTTCTCAAGTGAGAACTGAGCCATGCATAAAAAGGAAAATAATAGAAACGTAAATTACTGAAAGTAAAGACTTAATAGTAAAGAACAATCCTCAAGTGAGAATTGAGCCAGGCATTGAAAGAAAAATTGCAGAATTGGAAATTGCTGAAAACTTAAACTGCCGAATAAAATGCGAAAATAAACTGTAACTTGAGTTAAAATAGCAGAGTAATGATTCAGAGCATAAGTCATGAACCCTCAAAACGTCGTCGTTACACTTCTATTTATAGAAGGAAAAGGTAAAAGACCAAAAGGCCCTCAAAATATCTCAAAATATCCTAGCAGCCCGCAGCCGCCTCTGGCTATCGATAGCGAAGGTGCGCTATCGATAGAGGCGCTATCGATAGCGCATCTTGGCTATCGATAGTCAAGGTCAAACTTTGACTTTTTCATGCAGAGTTTCATCGTCTGCTCTTTCGTACTTCCCCCGGTTGCTGCGGATCCTTCTGAATGCTCTTTTGATTCGAGATGCTCTTCACGGCTTCATCGGTGACGACTTTATTTAATATAATCTGCACAAATTTCTTGAAACAGAGATTTAAACCCAATTGTACAGATATTTATATAAAACGCTATTTATTAAACAATTATATATATAAGAGAACATAGTAATACCATAGTTGAATGGTATGATTGTGGTACAATCAATGCAAACAAATATGTCCCTTCCTCGATGCATCAAAAATTAATGTTGGTAAATGATAACCAGCAAGTTAAAATAGTTCAGGCCGATCGACTGCCTTTTGGAGCTGATTCCAACATAGCAGAAGCCAAGTTATATGAAGGAGAGCTTGGTCCCTTAGAAGTAAGCTTTTTACCTGAAGGGGTAATAAAATAAGATTAGGACCAACTCCTTACACAGTTATCATCAGTTTCCAATGATGACCAAACCTCAGAAGAAGGATGTTAAGCTGCTAGAGCAGCTCGAGGCCATCAAAATGGCCTTAAAAAAGGTGGCAGCCGCAAAGGTGCAAGAACAATTACAAGAAGTGGCAGCCATGATAGAAGAGCAGGATCAGAACACTCGGGGGTACAGCAGCAAGACCCTTTGGAAGAGGTAAATTTGGGGACACAACTCAAGCCAGAGACTACTTTTGTTAGCCGCCTTCTGAAGCAAGAAGACAAAGAGCAGCTGGTTGAATTATTAAAAAAATACAAAGACTGTTTTGCCTGGGGCTATGATCAGTTACCAGGATTGGATCGACCCCTAGTAGAACATAAACTACCTATTACAGAAGGATTCAGACCATTCAAACAACTACCTCGAAGAATGTCTCCAGAAATTGCTCCAAAGGTGAAAGAAGAAATAGAGAAACTGCTAAAAGCAGGTTTCATTCGAACAGCCAGGTATGTAGAATGGTTGTCAAATATAGTTCCTGTAACTAAGAAAAATGGCAAAGTTAGGGTGTGTATAGACTTTAGAAATCTAAATCTAGCCACTCCTAAGGATGAATATCCAATGCCAATTATTGATATGCTTCTAGATAGTGCCTTAGGTAATCAAATGTTGTCAATGATGGATGGACATTCTGGTTACAACCAAATTTTTATAGCTGAACCAGACATCCATAAAACAGTATTTAGATGCCCTGGGTTAGGCACCTTCGAATGGGTAGTAATGCCATTCGGATTAAAAAATGCTGGAGCTACCTATCAAAGGGCAATGAATACAATTTTTCATGACTTTATAGGCATATTTCTAGAATGTTATATTGATGATATTATAATAAAATCCCCTAACAAGGAAACTCATTTGCAGTATTTAGAAGCTACCTTCAAAAGGATGAAGACATATAAGCTCAAGATGAACCCACAGAAATGTGCATTTGGAGTTGCTGCTGGAAACTTCTTGGGATACTTGGTCCATAAAAAAGGGATCGAAGTAGATACCAACAAAGCTCGGGCTATAATTCAAGCTAAACCACCATCAAATAAAAAAGAACTGCAGAAGTTCTTAGGGCAATTAAATTTCTTGAGAAAATTCATATCTAATGCAGCAGGGAAAACAAAGGTTTTTTCTCCATTATTAAAGTTTCGAGCTGAATCAAATTTCAAATGGGAAGAGATACATCAGAAGGCATTCGAAGCCATCAAGCAATACCTAACCACTCCACCAGTTCTTATGGCCCCTTCTTTAAAAAGGCCAATGAAGCTTTACATAGCTGCAGCTGAGGAATCAATTGGAAGCATGCTGGCTCAGGATAATGAAGAAGGCAAAGAGCAGGCAATTTATTATTTGAGCAGATTCTTGAATGAATACAAATGTAAATATTCATCAATAGAAAAATTATGCTTAAGTTTATATTTTGCCGCTGTTAAATTAAGATATTATATATTGCCTCAAAGTATTCTTGTAATTTCCAAAATTGATATAATAAAATATATGCTGACAAAGCCAATTCTTAATAATAGAATAGGAAGATGGATGATCACATTAACTGAATTTTGTATGAAATATATTCCCCAAAAAGCAGTAAAAGGCCAGGCATTGGCTGATTTTATTACTGATCACCCCACTATTGAAATTCCAAATGAAGAAATAGTTGCTTATATAACAACCAAAGGCTGGAAACTCTGGTTCGATGGGTCCAAAACCTCTCAATTTTCTGGAATAGGAGTTATTTTAGAATCTCCAATGGGACTTCGAGCTAAGTTAGGGGTAAGAATTCAAAAAAAAACTATCAAATAATCAAACAGAATATGAAGATTTGGTTTTAGGGCTCGAAATTTTAAAAGAGATGAAGGTCTCGAAGGTTGAGATTTTTGGGGATTCACAATTAATAGTTAGGCAAATTCAAGGTGAATATCAGTGTTCAAGTAATAATTTAATTCACTATTACCTAACTGTGAAACATCTCCTCTATTGGTTCGAGAAAGTAAGTATTACTTATATACCTCGAAATGAAAATGAAGAGGCCAATCAAGTGGCCCAAAATGCTTTTGGGTTTAAAACCATGATAACAAAAGAAATATTACAATACAGACAAATAATCTTGCCCTTAGCTAAAAGGGGAATCCCAGTTGAAGTAATGGAAGTTCATAAAAAAGAAAATGATTGGAGAATGTTAATCATTAAATATTTAGAAAATCCAAATCAAGAAGTACCTCGAAGAACAAAGTTACAAGCTATCCATTACGTTTTATATCAAGAAGATTTATTTAGAAAAACTGCTGAGAGTTTACTGTTAAGATGCATTGATGAAGCATCAGCCATGATAGTAATGGCAGAAGTCCATGAAGGAATCTGTGGGGCCCATCAGTCAGGGTTTAAAATGAAATGGTTAATAAGAATACATGGGTATTATTGGCCTTCAATGACCAAAGATTGCATAGAATATGCAAAATGATGCCAAGCTTGCCAAAAACATGGCCCTATACAACATGTACCAGCCATTGAAATGCATTCAGTTATAAAGCCTTGGCCATTTAGAGGATGGGCAATGGACTTAATTGGAAAAATTTATCCACCTTCCTCTAAGCATCATGCTTTTATAATAGTGGCAACCGATTACTTTACTAAGTGGGTCGAAGCCAAACCTATGAAAAATGTTGATCGAAGAGATATAATTGTTTTCTTAAAGAAAATAATTACAAGATTTGGAATTCCCCAAACTATCACAGTAGACCAAGGTACTGTTTTTACTGGGGAACAAGTTAGGGAATTTACCCAAGAATTAGGTATAACCCTTACTCATTCAACTCCATATTATGCACAAGCTAATGGCCAAGCAGAAGCTACTAATAAAGTTCTTAAGAGCAATATTCAAAAGATGGTAAATGAAAATCTTAGGAAATGGCATGAAACCTTGGTGGATGTTCTTTGGGCACATCGAACTTCAAAAAAGACAAGTACTGGTACTACCCCTTTTGCCTTAACATATGAGCATGATGCAGTTTTGCCAATAGAAATAAATATAAAAAGTCTAAGGATTCAGAATCAAGATAAGTTATCAAAAGAAGAATACCAACATGCTATGCTCTTAGAGTTAGATGGAGTGGAACAGGCCAGAATAGATGCTCTCAATCATCTCGAAGTACAAAAGAAAATCATATCAAGAGCATATAATAAGAGGGTTCGAGCTAAAAACTTTTGTGAAGGTGATCTGGTATGGAAAGTAATATTACTAGTAGGAACTAAGGATCCTCGATATGGAAAATGGTCCCCTAATTGGGAAGGACCTTACCAAGTTCATAGAGTTTTAAAAGGTGGGGCATACCATTTAAGAAATTTAAATAGGTATGTTCACCAAAGGAAAATTAATGGAAAATTCTTAAAAGCTTATTATCCTACTATATGGGAAAATAAAGCACAGTAAAATAAGAACACCATTTCTCAACAAATGGCATATGTATTTTTATTAATAATCAAAATAAAATACATAAGTAAGCAAAAAGCTTTACAAGAACAGTTTTGAATCTCCCCTAGCCCTAGCTAATAATTGCTCACAAAAAGCTATAGTATCTTGAGCTTCACTCCTCACTGCAATTGATCTCTTCAAGTCAATCTTCGAATTAACAGCTGAGGCAACCAATCCATCAGTGCCTCGAGATAAGTTCAGTAACTCTTGATCAATGGCAGAAAGCTTGTCATCAACTACAGTCATCTGCTCTTGCAGCTCCTTGATCTGATCAGTAATTTCTTGTTTAGATTGAAGGAGTTGTTGCTTTGACATAAAAGTTGACTGCAGCTTAGCATTATGATTTTTGAGTCGATCTAGAGCCACTCTGGTATCATTTTCTAACAATTTAAAATGACCAAGAAAGGTTTGAGCAGCATGGGCATTGATGGCTGCATTTTGAAGTGAAGAAGGGAGTGGAGTAAGGAAAATTTTTGTGGCATTTGAAATCTTAGAAGAAGAGGTTAAAAAAGTGCAGGCCTTTGAAAAAGAATCAAAGGCCGCAGAATCAAGAAAGAAAGGAAGTGTTTGGTTAAGAGCATTGAATCACTAGCTGGGCTTGGAGAATCTCTTTATTTTCTATTTTTAGTCTAGGTGGAATTTCCTCAGCATCAGAAAGCCAATCCTCAGTAAGAATGGCTTCGATAGAAGAAAATTGAGGTGAAGGGCCAAAAAAAGAAGGAGATTGTGAGCCTATAGGGCTAGAAGGAGGAAGATTTACAGAAGTTGAGGGTGGAGGTGGTCTCGAACTAATAGGAGTTGGAAACAAAGGTTTTACTGGAGAAGAAGTAGGAGATGTAGGTGGTAATTCAGAAGATTCACTAACCCCAACAGAAGGAGGGGTTAATAGAATTTGAAGAAAAGATTGGTAAGGAATTATGGCCAAAGAAGAAGTTGGCCTAGGAGAAGCTGGAGAATGAGAAAAAGAAGGAGAATGAGTTGTTCGAGGAGTGATGATTATTCCATGATCAGAAAGAATAGAAGATGTCACCTGAAATAATTAACATTGGAGAAGTTAAACATATGAAAAAACAAGGAAATCTGATTAGTTTAATATAAAATATGTGTTTAACAAAGGAATTTATACATGTATGGAATAACCTTTTTGGGGCAGATCTTTTTCTTTTAAGAATACTTGTTGACTGCTCAGTAGCCTTTTCCTCAGCTAGGGCAGCCTCATCAGCAGGATCAGATTCAACAGGGAGAGATATCGAAGGAATAGTAATGGAGGGTTGAAAAACTTCTTTTTCCTCTATCTGTTTAAGGGCTCGAGGTTTCTTCCTACCTTTATCTTTTGTATTTTTCTTGATTAGAGCAATAGGCTTGGTATCCTCAGAATCTTCTGAAACAACAACCAAACCTCAAGGAGGATTCCTACGAGAGGGAATGGTAGTTGGAGGAGGAAGAAGTGCAGGCTTAGCAATGGTTATTGAAGCTGACTTCGAACTACCTAAATAATCAAGGAAAAGAATTAGCAAACTATTACATATATCAAAAATATGAAAATAATAAATCAAAAAAGTATGTACCTTTGTTTTTTGATTGCCCCTTAAACAAAGCAGCACCAAGTTGATGAACATCTTCCACGAAGAATAGAGTTCGAATGGTATCCCACCACTCTGCAAAGGCTGGAAGAGTTGATGGGAACCATGTGTGTGCTTCATAATGAGGAAACTCAGCTTTATTGGCATCAAATCTTACAGAAAGTTCGATGAAGTCCTCTCGGTGAGTTAAGTGTTCTCGACCCAGCAATGTAGGGTTAGCTACACTTATATAAGGAAGAGGAATAGCTTGAACAAGCCCAAACTGCCTAGCAAATTGGGAAGGAATATAGACTTCAGCCCCTCCAGAAAATACTACTACAGTCTTGTGCTTCGAGAGAGCTTTAGTGCTATAAAAACCCATATGAATATCCCTTCGAACTAAGAAATTGTCTCATTCAGGCTTAAAAGTATCATCAGTATGGTTAAGAGATTTCTTAAAAGTCTTCAACCAAAGGGGACCTAGTAGAGAATTACGAAAGGGATTGAAGAAGAGTATTAAAGGATTTGGGTCAAAAAGATAGAAATGATGAAAGCAGTTCAAAAAAGAGTTGGTTTTTGGAGCGACATTTAAAAGAGCCTCTCCATAACAACATCCAAAAAGAGGCTCATCAGAAGAAAAAGAAGGGCCAAGAGTAGGAAAGTAAGCTTGAAGCCAAAGTTGAAGAATCCATAAGGGACCTCCAGCTTTACTGGTAAGACCAGCAGAACAGAGCTCGAAGCAGGTTCTATACAAATGAGCTAAAACTAAGCAAGCTAAAGGTAATTCTTTACCTGATGCTAATAGTTTTGCAAGGGGAATGTATTGGGTAACCACTCTTTGTGATCGAGAGCAAAAGAGTGACCTGCAGAGCCAGAAAAGAAGGAAGGCACAATGTTCTCTATCAGATACTTCAGGAGCTACACCCATATGATCTCGAATGAAAGTAGAATAAGCTAAGGCAGCTGAAGAAGTGTTGATGTCGAAATCAAAGTCAATCTCTGGTATCAGCAAAGGTGTGAATTCATCACCTCGAGCCTTCAATCCAGTAAGCTCACAGATATCCAGTACTGTTGGACCCATAAACCCACAAGGAAAAATAAAAGCATTGCAAGAAATGGACCAGAAGCACAGAGCACTGGCAATAAGGGGTTTATCACTAGGAAATTTTCGAGTAGAAGGCTGAATGGCCTCGAAGATGCCAAGCCGTTTCCATTCTCCCCCTTTAAAAGGTTTAAGCCGTGCTACCCAATCATTCTATGAGGATGCTGGTGTGGGCCAATGGTCAATCGTTGTAGTGGGTCCCCAATCAGAAAAACCTAAAAGACGAGTCTGGCATAAAAATGGTTCTTGACCATGAATTGGTGGATAAAGATTGGCAATCGATTCATCTATATTCTTCACAAAACACGGACCTAATGCCCTGGCTGTAGTGTTAGCGATAGTGGAATCATAGACATAATCCACATCAAGAGTGATGGGAGAAGGATCATCATCAGCTTTTTCAGCCCTACAAGTATCTTCGAGGAGCTTCACATTGTCTTTAAGAGCCAAATTGAAAGCTTTAACAGTAACAGTAGGGATTTTAGATGAAGACGCCATGAAAATAAGAAAGTTTTGACTAAGGATAATGATCGAACGGTAAGAATGCAAGAAGCTTAAGAAAAACAGAAGAAGAATATTAACAGTAAGGGAAATGGCGGCAGAAAATGATGGTCTTTAAATGATGAACTGACAATTAAGGAAAAACGGCTATAGAAGAGGAATAGTCACCGCTAATTATTATTTTTTCAAAATATTTAATTAGCGCGGGGGTATGTTAATCCATTTTTTAACACCAGCCATTAATTGGCTGACACGTGTTAAAGATACAAA
>JAESVK010000923.1:1019072-1032925 GCA_017140935.1 Hamamelis virginiana
TCTCCCTAAAAAGTCCTCTTTATTGAGGCATTCGAACTCCATCATCTGGTTTTCATAAATTCAAAGGACTCGAACTACCTTACAGTGGTTCGAACTCCTAAAAATTTTAAATTGAATCAACATAACCTTATTCAACTCACCGCACTCGACCTTGGCTTAATTGGCTTGGCATGGTAAGCAAACCAAACTCACTCTAGCTTTCAGGCCTTACAGAAATCAATTTATGGACTCGTGAATATATCTGGAAGTTCTTGGTACAAAGGAATTTGACATGTTTTCCAACCTCAAGTATCTTACTCTTCTCCTCTCGGACAATAACGAACATGTGTGCTATATATACTCTTCCCAAGTTTCAAATTTTTGGATTGGGTGCATGCAATCTAAATCAGTTCCCAAATTTCCTTTGGCACCAAGACAAATTGATGGTCAAATACCAAAATGGATATGAAACATAGCTCAAGACACTTTGTGGTACATGTCAATTGTTATTTGGTCTCAAAGTAACTCACTGGCTGTCCGGATCGAGATATTTCACTGTTGATTGGCAATCTAACTTCTCTTCAATTCCTTGATTTTTACGACAACAACTATAGTGGCATACTTCCGCAATGTTTGGGCAACTTTCACGGTACCTACCATTCCTCAAACTTGCACAAATGGAAGTAAATTGTGAGAATGATTGATTTGAATCAAAATCAATTGGTGGATTGTAAAATGTTAAAGATTCTTGATCTTGGAAACAGTCATATCAATCCCAGTGTTGAGGGTTTTTATTTTGCAATCTAATGAATTTCATGGTGTAATAAAGAGACCTGATCGAAACCAAGTTCGCATCATTGACCTCTCCTACAATAGTTTTTTAGCAGGGAAGTATCCATTTGAGTTCTTCGAAAATTGGCAAACTACTTGACATATATGCAAGCAAACCACAATTTCACTGTACTAAAGCCAAGCTATTTATGGTATTTCAATTGATATAAATTCCCATTGGGAATGACATACAAAGGCATAGAATGAAACTATATATATATATATCCCCCCACCCCCACCCCCACCCCCACCCCAACTTTTAGAAAAAAACTACTACTACTACTCAATGGGCTCAACCCTTCTACTAAGCTAAGTCAGTGCCCACCTGCCTTCCACCAGTTGGACCGCAAACCCACACAGCTATGCCTTTCTTGTAACCTTTCAGCCTCCCTCCCTCTCTCTCTCTCTCTCTCTCTCTCTAGGAGTCAAGTCAATCACAAGGAAGAGAAGGACCCCACCCACTCCCCAATTCTATAGTAAGGATCAAAAAGCTACTAACAAGATAAGAATTCTACTCTCTCTCTCTCTCTATCTCTCCTCAATATCTTTGAAGAAGATATGGGATAGAAAACAAAATTGGGTTTTTCTTCAATCTGATTAAGCTTGTATCATAAAGAAAGATTTCTTGAAACCCAAATGGAATTACATAGCAATAACCAAAGCAGTAGTTGTAATTCAAACAACCATAGCCAAAAACAAGAAGCAGCTTCACTACAACTATCCGAACTTTAAATCCTTAGCCCCCCGAACTTTAAATTCTGGCTCCGCCTCTGCTCTCAAGCATGCAACAAATTCAAAGGAGATATTCCAATATCCATTGGAACCTAAAGGGGCTTCAATTACTTAACTTTTCCAACAACATTCTCACTGGTGGCATCCCATCATGCCTTGGGAATGTAAACAGAGCTCGAATCCTTAGACCTTTCTCAAAACAAGCTCTCTGGAAAAATCTCTCAATTATTAGTGGACCTAACATTTATTCCAATCTTAAGTGTCTCTCACAACCATCTCAAGGGAACTATACCACAAGGGAAACAATTTGCTACATTCGATAACAACTCATTTGAAAGAAATTCAAGATGTGAAAACCCTTTACCCAAAAAAATAGATAAATAAAAAATGTGAAAGTTTTGAGTTCTCACCACCACCAACTTTGATCTTAGAACGAGATAAAGATTCAAACTTCAAAATCATTAGCTTTAAGCAAACTAAGTTTGTGCAGCCCAAAATTTGGCTCGACTCAACTCGTTTGCCGTCTTAATTAGCTACAACCAATAATATTTCTATCCAAATTTATCATACTATTTTCTATCTAACATGCAGGTTTACTTATTGCAGTTCAATTAGCTGATCGAGCACTTGAGTGGCGATATATATAGTTCAAAGATCATCAGTTTCTGCTAGTAAAATTACATCAGTACTGATTTAAATACAGTGCCAGAAAACTTCCAAGTAAACCAAAACACAGCCATGAAAAGGCACACATATCCGGGGTAATTACTTTCACTTTCCAGGGACAAAGTTGGTAGCATAAGCCCATGCATTGTTAGCCACAGGATCAGCAAGATGATCAGAGAGGTTCTCAATTGGGCCCTTTCCAGTAACAATGGCCTGAACGAAAAACCCAAACATTGAAAACATTGCCAGCCGTCCATTCTTAATCTCCTTCACCTTCAACTCTGCAAATGCGTCCGGGTCATCAGCCAACCCAAGTGGGTCAAATGCTCCACCAGGGTAAATTTTATCTAGTCCTTCACCAAGTGGGCCTCCACCAACCCTGTACCCTTCGACAAAGCCCATGAGCACAACTTGGCAAGCCCAGATTGCCAAGATGCTCTGGGCGTGGACCAGGTTGGGGTTGCCGAGATAGTCGAGCCCACCCTCCGAGAAGATTTGGGCCCCGGCCTTGAACCAAACTGCCTCACCGAATTTGACACCGTTCTTGGAAAGAATTTCAGGAAAGACGCAGCCCAGTGCACCCAGCATGGCCCATCGGCAGTGAATCACTTCGAGCTCACGGTTCTTGGCGAATGTCTCAGGGTCGGCAGATAAGCCGGCGGTGTCCCAGCCGTAGTCACCGGGGAATTCACCGGTCAGGTATGAGGGAGTTTGCTCAGAAAATGGACCCAAGTACTTTGGGCGGTCTGGGCCGTACCTGTTTTGTCAGTTACAGGTTTATGTGGGTCAGATTTTAATTACAAGTTCTAAGTTCATGATAATTACATTATGGTTAAAAACACCATTTATTTATACTTGAATGACTTGAAAAACAGAAGCCAATTTTGTAATGTAAATTAAGTTTAATAGCAGAAGCAATTTTTCATTTAAGTTGATTCAACTAACAACTGCATAAGTGCTTACCAAATGCTTTGAGGGGTGCTTTTCACTGTACGCCGCATGGTGATGCGGCCACCACCGAAGCTACCAGTCTTCCTGACAAGCTCATTCTGCTGCTTCAAAGCAGTCTGGCCTGCGAATGCTGACCGTTGGATCGCAGAGGTTGCCATTGATCGATTCTGTGAAAGCTTTTAGCTTCTCTGTTGCTGGTGGGTTTGAGCAGAAGAAGGCAGTGGAGGTGAGATTGTGAGGGAATAAGGAAGAAGAAGAAAGGGGTTTTAAGGGGAGTGGGGAAGATGCAACGGATGAGGATATCTAATTATCTACACGTCAGCACAACGTTATTGGTTCTCGTTTTGGATGTGGATTTCCCTGTTGATTTTTCTAGAGAGAGAGAGGTTTTGGTCCTAACATGTGGCACCTTAAGATATTGTTGGTGGGGCTGTTTTAAGAGGTGGCTACATGCCACAAATATTAGAAAATTTGGGTTTCTGGCATGGGCTGGTGCCACGTCATGTGCAATTGCAAATCCATGACATCTCTCTCTCCAATAAATGGATAGTGTTTGCCAATTTAATCAATTCAATAAATACTTTAATGACCATCAAATTTAGACCATTTGAATGATGATTTAAGTCACTTCAATAATTTAATGATGGTTTAAATATTTAATGGCTTAAGCTACATTAATATTCATTAACTAAATCATTTATATATATATATATATATATATTGTAAATATGCTTCACAACCTCCCCAAACTAACCCCTATGCTACTTGCAATCCAAGATCAAAGGGCTTAGATGGCGTGAATCGGAGACCATTATTAAAACCAAATCCACATCCACCTAAACATCAAGTTCAAATTCAATATCTTGAACAACCTCATCCAGTGCAATCAACAGAGACCATCTATCTATCAACGCCCGTAATTCGACTAAGACACTGTCAATTATGCCTAAACCACAACAAAACCCTTTGAGCCATCTCCCATTCCAATCCTGTAGCACCCTCACTCTCACCCTGATCCTTTCCCCATAGTAGGCATGACAGATCCATTTGTGTTTAGCTCGACAAGGGATGCATTGATCGTTGTAAAGAGGGGTATAAAAAAAATAATAGATTGGAAAAGATCCACTATTGTAGAAGCAGCATAGAAGATTTTTAAAAGCATTCAGGGAGGAAAGACCAGAACTCTTTAGCGTGTTCGGATTTGCTAGTGCTATGAGGTTAGATCACTAGGTAGTGATCAATCATTGGATCGGCAACACGGGAGCAAGCAAGCCAATCTAAGGATTGTGCTGCAAAATGCAGAATGGAAATGTCGTTTAGGGCAAAAAAGAAGCATTAACCGGCGTTAACAAGCAGCTATCGTTAATGATTTTGGAAATAAACAGTTGACTAATTCAAAATTAATAGTCAACTAATTGAATAGCCAAACCAAAAATGTTTGTAAATGGCCATAGTCTATTTCTTTAATCTCTTCTTTGAATACATAATTGCAGACCCAATTCTCTCATTTTCCTTCAGCAGTTTCGATAAAGATTCAAACTTTGAGTCAAATATTGCTCTATTTGGTGATGCAATCATGCAAAGGTCGTTAATGGTGAAACCCATCAAGCTTCTTAAAAAGGGTATACTTTTTTAATGCAACCGGTTTTCCCTTTCTTCACAATCACATCCAACTAAAATGCAATTGGAGGTGAGTGTGTTAGGTTGGAAGTTAAAAGTTTAAAAAATAAAAGGATGGTCTCAAGTTAGAGAAATACCCCATCACCGAAATCCCAAACCCCATCCACAGACATCAAACACCGTTGCCGAAGCCAACAAACCCATAGCGTGACGCACTACCCCTGACCCTCAATACTCCATTAACAATTCCAATGCAAGCTCCCATCTCTTAAGTTGCATTTTTCAATGTTTTCTGAGCTCTATTCTTGATTCCTCTATTTTTGGGGCTGATTTAAGTTGCATTCTTTCAGTCTAATGCAAGTTTTTTTTTTTTTTTTTTTTTTTTTTTAAGGAATGAAGAATCATGAGAGGGAATAATCATTTGGGGAAGAGTATAACTTGAGAAGAAGAAGAAATCTGACCTTGGCACGTGTTGGACGGACAGCTGCGAAGAGCTCTCTATCTTCTACGCCACCATTGTAGGAAGATTGAGAGAGAGAAAAGTATATACAAATGTTAAAAAAGAGAAGGAAAGATTACCATACTAGACAGTGTTAACGGTGATAATTTTAGCCCAAACGACCCACTTAGTGTCATTTGTCTCTTAGCCATTTGATCACTATCTAGCGATCAAATGTGAGATCACCAGCAAATCCGAACGCCCATTTTTTATAATCCATTTAATGTCATTTTCAAAAATCAATCTTCCCTTGCATAATCCCATTTCAAATAACAGAATTCCTATGATATTTAGGCTCAATAGTTTGAGCCCAGTGAGACTTTTCATGCTGCAAGCGCCAATTAAGATTGGTTATTTGGACCTACCTTATTTGCAACCTCATGTTTTGTTTTCTAAGTCCAGATAATATAGATCTAAAAGCCATCATGTAGATATTTTTAAAATTTCCCTGAAAATATTGTCAAGAGCAATAAAGTAAATATGTTTCCTAAAAATCGCTTTCAAGAGCCCCATCAAGTAAATAGTTTTTAACAAGCCATTGAATAATGTTTATTTAAAACTTTCGTTACTGTCTCTTTCCAATAATGAGAGTTCAATGAAGTACTTGCCATGAAAGAAATGGCCTTCTACTGGAACATGATACTTCCAGGAAAGTAGGGAAAAAAAATTCAATTGGCTGAAGACAATTATCACAATGCCTAACTAAGCCGAAACGTATTCCATCCATGACGCATACGTGGTCTGGCTGCAAATTGAATCTACATAAGTTGAATTTGAGAAAATCAATTTTTCATCTAGACCCAAGCTCTAATTCCAGCATCATAGCAATCGAACCATCAGAAACGTTTTCCTTCCAGCTTGTTCCCAAGGGTGGAGCCAATGCTTCCATGGATGACTCAAGAGTTTCAGTGTTTCAAAATTCTTACTGGAATGATAGGGGTCCCAATACCTGACAAGTTTACTTGATGATTCAGGCACTTGATAAAGACCTAGAAGAAGAGTTTTGTTCCTCTTGAAAGTTGACAGACAACTTGCCCAAAAGTTCTGAAGCAACGCCTGATTCTCAGAGAATTATGATACATCTCCAGTCCAAAAACAGATCTAGGCAGAGAAGTAACAAAAATTTGATTTTCTCACTGTTAAGCCAATGGCGCTACCATTATGTTGAGTTAATAAAAGGGGTGTCTCCGAAAGCATTGAATCGAATATCATGTTATAAACAACGAAATAGAGCCATTAAGTTAATTCATCTCCCCAAATAATATATATCCAAAAGCCATCAAGTAAATATTTTTAAGATTTCCCTGAAAAATTGCCAAGTGCAATCAAGTAAATATGTTTCCTAAAAAACGCATTCAAGAGCCATCAAGTAAAATAGCTTTTAACAAGCCATCAAATAATGTTTGTTAAAAACTTTCATCAAGTTAATATTTTTCAAGATCCGTCAGGAAAATATTTTCCCTGATAAAACATTTAAGTGAATGAGCCATGTGGTTTAAACATTGATCAAACTTTTTTATTATGGAAAATTTATTTGGATGGAAGGAACATACTTTAGGCAAAAAAAAAGAATGTTTTGAGTATTAAGAAGCATTTCTTTCTACAGACATTTCATGAAGCTTTAAAGAAACTATCAACAAAAAATATGGAACCATCAAGTAAATACGTTTTACTGCATAATATATTTTCAGGAATCATCATGTAAATACTATTTCCCGAAATATTTTCAATAGTTATCAAGTAAATATGTTTTCCTAGAGATGTTTTTAGGAGCCATCAAGTAGCACATTCTTTTGTCGGCCTATCCCGTGTACGATCCAAATGAGCAGTGAAACTTCTAACCACGCAGACTGCTTGTCATCCCACTGTTGTTCAACATCAATTATTGTAAACATAGAGAGTAAAGTTACATATTACAAAAGAGTTACTAACACAACCCTTTGCTTCTTAAAGGAGATATTGCCTGAAGTTGTGTCTGCCCAAACAATATTATCACTTGTTCATTGGTTTATGGGTTGTCTTAAAATAGTAGTGGCATAAAGGCACCCACTAAAGCGTTCATTCAGGTCTTCTATTCTACCTACCACAATGCAACATCAAACAGTACTTTAGGAACCATCGAATATGCACTTTCAGGAGCCATTTTTAAAACGCTCATCAAGTAAAATGTGTTTCAGGATCCATCAAGTAAATATTTTTTCTCAATAAACCATTCAGGTAAAGGGGCCATTTGGTTAAATCATTTCCAAATTATTTCATTACTGGTAATTTGTTCATATGGAACATTCAACGGAACACAGCCCAACTCAAAGCACATTCATATGGCCTAAACATGCAATAAACAGAAGCTAGAAACAACAATGCCAACATATATATATATAGACACACACACACACACACACACTACTTTGGGCCGTCTAAGAAATCTTAGCAAAATAAAACCAATGAGAGCGATAACATCATCTTCTAAGACTTCAATGTAGTCAAAAAATGTCACGGAGTACTTACCTGTGGTGCAAGAAATGGCCTTCCACTGGATCACAGTACTTCCAAACCTAAAGAGAGTGATCACAACGCCTAACTAGACCGAAATAAGGTCAGGTCTTTGCGAAGTTCCACACATTACATACAATAAATCCAGCAGCAAGCGAATCCCTCGTATAGTTGAATTTAGAAAGGCTTTAGCCTGAAAATGGTCCCAGTTAAGAGGAACTTTGTATTATCCCACAAAAGCTCAATCCCAATCCAGTTTCATTTTCAGGAGAATCTGCAAACATGGTGACAGCCAGTGCAGATATCTAGAATTTAACTTTAATCTTGACCCAAACTCCAGTTTTAGTATTCTCGTCAAAATCAAAGCAATAGAACCGTCAAAAACAGTTTCTTCTGTGCTTGTTCTCATGGGTGAAGCAGGTGCTTCCATAGAGGTCTTAGGAGCTTTACTGTATTTCAAAATTTCTATTGGTATGGTAAGGGTCCCAAGAAGGCAGAGTATTGTTCCTCATTTGAAAGTTTGACAGAAAACTTGCCCAAAATTTCTGAAGCAATGCCTGATTTTGAAAAATGGAATAAACTGAGCCAAAGAAGCAACAACATTTGACTTTCTCACCATTCAGCCAATTGCACTACCATTATGCTGAGTCAAAAGGGGTGGCCTCCAAAAGCATTCAATCAAATATCAACTAAGAAAATGGAACCATCAAGTAAATATGTTTCCTCAGATAAATTTTTTATAGCCATCATGTAACACTATTTTTTATAGCCATCATGTAAACACTTCCCCGATAAATAAATTGAGCCAAGTATAACAGAAAACTTGCCCAAAAGTTTTGAAGCAATGCCTAATTTTGAAAATGGAATAAACTGAGCCAAAGAAGCAACAACATTTGACTTTCTCACCATTAAGTCAAAGGCACTACCATTATGCTGAGTCAAAAGGGGTGGTCTACAAAAGCTTTCAATCAAATATCAACAAAGAAAATGGAGCCATCAAGTAAATACGTTTCCCTAGATAAATTTTTCATAGCCATCATATAAACACTTCCCAGATAAATATTCTCAGGAACCCTCAAGTAAATATGTTTGCGTGAAAAAAGATTTTAAAGAGCCATTGTTTAAAAACTTACTCAGGAACAATCAAGTAAAACTTGTTTAAGGCATTCATCAAGTAAACATTCCTGATAAGAACCACTTGGTTAAAACATTGACCAATTTTTTTTCCAGTAGATTTGTCTGGATGGAAGACTTTTAAGAAAAAAAATTCCTAATAAAAATAAATGAGATACAAGTATGAAGAGACATTCTTTTCGTAAGACCAGAAAACTTTTCACCAAACTTTAAAGAAAAAATCAAGAAATGGGACCATCAAGTAAATATGTTCCCCCTGATAAATTTTCATAGCCATCATGTAAACACTTTCCCGACCCTCAAGTAAATATGTTTTCGTGAGAAAAGATTTTCAAGAGACATTGTTCAAAAAGTTATTCAGGAACAATCAAGTATACTTGTTTAAGGCATTCATCAAGTAAACATTTTCCGGATAAGAGCCATTTGATCAAAACATTGACCAAATTTTTTTCCAGTAGATTTGTCTGGATGGAACAAACATTAAGGTAAAAAACTTCCCAATAAAAATAAATGAGATTCAAGTCTGAAGAGACATTCCTTTCATAAGACCAGATTTTTTTTTTTTAGTGCAAGATAAGAGGGTGGTAGGCATCAAAGAGAAAGCTAGAATCCCAACTAGGTTGGCACCCTAGACCCTCAAAATCATGTGCCATAGACCCCAAAATTTATTAAAAAAAAGAAAGAAAGAATACAAACCTAAAATCAAAAAGAATAAAAATCTGGTCAAGGTGACTTATATTTGTCACATTCCAGCTCACAAAAAAATCAATCAATAAACCTATAGTTGGGTAATCCTGACATATCTCTATAAAGATAAGGAGATAAAAATCCAGGATCTGAATGCCACCAAGAGAGAACATTGAGTGAAATAGCTTTATTAGCTATCGCATCAGCTACCATATTACCTTCTCTAAACACATGAGAGACCCTTACATTCATTTTCTCCATTAGAAGAAGGCAATTATTCCACTTCGCTAACAAATCCCAGGGAGGCTGCAAATTTTTCTTTAAAATTCCATTTACCAAAACTAGAGAGTCACTTTCAATCCACAAATTATGCCAATTCTTTTCCCAAGCAAAAGAAACTGCCAAAATAAAACTTTGAACTTCCGCATAAAAAGCTGTTTGGACGCCAATACTGTTTCCAAAAATACCTTTGACAAAACCCCTGTGAGACCTGAAAACACCCCCACAAGCAGCTGGTCCAGGACAACCTTTAGCAACCCCATCAGTATTAACTTTAACCCAACCAGAAATAGGAGGAAACCAGTAAACAGGAATGAACTTAGGAGCTTTTCTAGGAGTCCCAGGAATCTGAAAAAACTTGAGGATCTGCAAATCTATCACTGAGTTACTCATGTGAGAAGAACTCAAATGACTACATTGTTTCACCCAATGAAAAACCATGTCCTTAGCTTTAGACAAAGGAATTTGCCTGCCTTCAAATTTTAAAGCATTCCTAACCTTCCAAATAATCCATAAAATAGAGATTACAGCTATCACCCAAAGATCTGTTAATTGAGGGCTAAAATTATGAGAAAGTAACTTCTTTAAACAAAACTTAATGCTCTGATCAGGAGAAAATCTTACATGAAAAATAGAATGAATCCAAGACCATAAAACCCGAGCAAAAGCACAATGGAAAAATAAATGGATAGCCGATTCAATATGAGATGGATGAGCACATAAAGAACAACAAGAAACCATTTGAAACCCTCGAGCCTGTAAATTATCCTCTGTTGGCAGCTTATTATAAAATAATCTGACAAATAAAACTGACCATCTTGGAGGAATAAATTTTCTCCAAACAATTTTTCCCCATGTGACAGAAGATTGTTTAGGCCTATAAAACTCATAGGAGTCTTTAAAAGTAAGAGAGCCCGAAGAAGAATGCTTCCAAATTAGCTTATCATTCATAGGTTCCAAAGGAAGGAAAACATTGTGAATGCCTAGAGATAGAGGAGAAAGAACATGACCAATTGGAATATGCCACTGCTGATTGCAAATTAAAGAAGAGACTGTTTGACACAGATCCAAATGATTAGAATCAAAATCCATATGTAGAAGAGGTCCAGAAACCAACCAATTATCTTGCCATAAATTAACTTTTGTTCCATCACCAACCACCCAGAAAGAATGTAGTCTAATGATATGTAAAGCCTCTTTTAAACCATGCCAGATAGAAGATGAGAAGTAAGAATTAGAAGCATTATAAGATGTTACTTTAAAGCGGCATCTTAGAAAATATGCCCAATCAGTATTCGCAGTAAAAAGAGACCAAGCTAATTTTAGATAAGAAGCTTGATTGATAGCTTTGACACTTCTAATACCCAAGCCTCCCTCTTGTAATGGCGAGCAGACCTTATCCCAAGCAATAGTAACCATTTTTCTTTGATCAGTAGAACCAGACCAAACAAAATTTCTCATCCAAGTCTGAACTAATTTAAGAAGTGCAATAGGCCACTTGTAAACTGACATAGAATGCATAAACATAGGCATAACAACAGCTTTAATTAATTGCACTCTCCCAGCAATGGAAAGAAGTTTGCCTTTCCAACTCTCAAGTTTGGATTTAATCTTGTCAGCAATAGCTTGAAGATGAATTCTTTTAGGTTTACCTTTAAATAAAGGCACCCCAAGATATGAAAAAGGAAGCTTCTCAACTTTCATGCCTGTAACTTCAATAAGTCTTTTTGCCCTATGAGTAGCAAATTTACCAAGAATCAACTTAGACTTACCTTTATTGATAATTTGACCAGAATTTCTCCCATAAATGTCAAAGAGCTTCAAAACATTTTTAATCGATCTTAAGTTCCCTCTGCAAAAAATCAAAACATCATCTGCATATAGCATATGAGAAGGAGCAGTAGTGCCTCTGGGAGAAGAAATAGGTAAAACCTTCTTTTGAAGAACAAGCTGTTGCAAACCTCTACTTAAAACTTCTTCAGCCAAACAAAAAAGAAGAGGAGAGAGAGGGTCCCCTTGCCTTACGCCTCTAGAACAAGAAAAAAACCCAACAGGAGATCCATTGAGCTTAATAGACAGTTTAGCAGACTGAAGAATGCAATAAATCCATTGCTGAAATTGATCGGAAAACCCAAAAGCCTTAAGAACTGCAAGTAAGAAATCCCATTCCACTGTGTCAAAAGCTTTCTTAATATCAATTTTTAAACCAACATTTCCCCCATAAGATTTCAGATCAAGAAGATTGACACATTCCGAAGCCATAGAGATATTATCTGAAATTCTTCTATCTTTGATAAAGCCACTTTGCTGAAAAGAGACAATCTTTGAAGCAATCATACTTAATCTGAGAGCAAGTATTTTAGAAATAATCTTAAAAAGAAAATTAGCCACTGCAATAGGCCTATAACAATCCAGAGAATGTGCTGAAGGAGTTTTTGGGACAAGAGTAACAAAGATAGCATTCAAGTTTGGAAAAATGTAACCGGATGAGAAAAATTGTTGAACTGCTCCAACAACATCATGACAAATAATTTCCCAGCAAACATGAAAGAATTTACCTCCAAAGCCATCAGGACCAGGAGCACTTGAGGGATCCATACCAAAAACTGCATCTTTAACTTCATCAAAAGAGGGCAGAGCAGTAAGCAAAGAATTATCATCATCAGAAACCAATTTGGGAATTAAATCTCCTATCCAATTTCTATTAACCTCATGAGGAGTAGAGGAAAATAGATTTTGATAATACTCAACAATATGAGAAGCAATTTCTGGAGGGGAATCAATAAATCTGTCTCCATCTTGAAGAGAAAAAATACTATTTCTAGAACTTCTAATCTTTACAGCCAAATGAAAGAAAGCAGAATTTCTGTCCCCATCTTCCAACCATTTCATGTTAGATTTGTCCCTCCAAAAAGATTCCTGGACCTTGAGAGCAGAAAGAAGTTCATCTTTAGCCAAAAACTCTGTTTGAAATTTATCTTCAGAAAAACCTGACACCAAAATGTCTTGTTGAATAGTTTCCAAGGCAGACAGAGCTTTATCCACTCTAACATGCACATTCCCAAAGACTTCTTGATTCCAACTTTTAAATATAGTTTTCATTCCCTTCAACTTACTGACCATTATATACATTGGACAACCATATAGAGAAAAAGAATTCCAATGAGCTTTAACCAAGTCCAAAAAGGAAACATGAGAAGCCCAAACATTGAGAAATCGAAAAGGAATAGGGCCATTATAAACAAATTTTTCAGCAGTAAAAAGAATAGGAGAATGATCTGAACAAAGTCTTGGAATAGATAAAACCGAAGTAGAAGGCCAAATATCGAGCCAATTGTCTGAAATCAAACTTCTGTCCAATTTCATTTCGATATGATGCCTAATTCCCCTTCCATTTGTCCAAGAAAACTCATTGCCCAGAGTAGGCATTTGAATAAGATTACAAGAATCAATAAATAACTGAAAGTTAGCACAAGACTTTCTATTAGGAAGCAGACCTCCTACCTTCTCATGAGCTCCCAAAACAGCATTGAAATCTCCCATAATATGCCAAGGCCCAACCCATAAACCTTTAACTTGAAGAAGGTCAGACCAAAGAACTCTTCTACCAATAATTGTAGTACTAGCGTAAATAAAAGAATGATAAGAAACCACCCCATCAAAACAAGCACTAACAGTAATTTGTTGATCAGAAGCAACAATCAAATTAACAGTAGGTAAAGAAGAGAAAACCCAAAGAGAACCTTTATCATTCACAGCAACCAAACTAACTCCCAAAGAAGTCCAATAAGTAGCTCTAATATTTTTAAATTCAGTCATAGGTTCTGCAAGGCAAAAAAGAGTAGGTTTAACTCTTTGAAAAACATTTTTGAAAAATCTTCTGGTTGGGGCATTAGCAAAACCCCTAGCATTCCAAAACAAAATCTTCATAAATCAAACTTTTGAGAAACTTTACCCCTAGTGGGGTATCCATCTTCCTTTT
>JAESVK010000923.1:1083238-1136613 GCA_017140935.1 Hamamelis virginiana
TAATAATAATAATAATAATAAAAACGAAGACTCCAAACCCAATACCCCCAAACGATACCAGCAGGCCACAAGGGCCGACGATATTGTCAATTTTTCATAACAAATTCAACAAATATCAACTTTCAGTCAAGACAAATAGTAGGAAAAAGGATAAAACATTTATTCTCTATTACTTTCATCAACTTACAATTAAGAATTTATCAAGAAGATCAAGAGTATAAGAAATGCACGTCTAAAAAGAATCAGAATGGCATGGAACACAGAAGTAAAATTTTCATTGATTTCATTACTGACTAATGACTTTCACGCATTATGGCAAAAATGCTTCACTTCCAAGGTAACGATAGCTGAAGTACTACACTCAAGCATAGATAATTAAGCCAGCTGTTTTCTTCAGATCAAGACAATAGACACCTCCCCAATGGTCATGGAATAAGAGAATTAGAGTATTTTCTCATTCTAAGAATGAAACAATCCCCTTTATTTAAACTCAAATCTTCATTACAATGATTTAGAGAATTATATATTCACCACTTCCATATAAGTTGACTCCCTATTGAACATTTCTACTTATCGTGAAAAATGCCAGTTTCTTGTACCCAGCATCTTTTTTCCAAATTGTCTCCTCAATGCAAAGACCCTGAAGAACTATTGCCCTTAAATTTGCCATAGATACTAAAAAGTTTTCAGTGAAAACACTACAGGGACATTCACTACCAGATAACTTTAAAAAAACCTACAGAAGAATAGCTGATAATAATGTTTAAGGAGAAGTATTGTCTCTAAAAATGGAAAAAAAAAAAAAAAAAGGTGCCAAATATAAACGCTCTTAAGAAAATTATATAACTATTTTAAACATGGCCTTGTCATTGCAACCAAACCCGCCCTAGAGGCCCTCTCAAGAAGTTACCTTGAATCTTTGCCCCGTTCCACAGGAAGTTGGTGCAATAACAAATATAGGGTTAAATACATAAACTATTAGTGAAAGCTGTGATAATTTAGCACCAACCTGATACTTCTCAATAGATCGTCGGTCCTCTTCAATCAGCTTTGATTCCTGTTCAAGCTTTCGAGCAATATAATCCTTGATGACAGAAAGTGTGAGACATGGATTCCTGGACAGAGTCTGTAGAACAATAATAGGAGGCAAAATGTCATCCCTTTCAATATAAGTCAAAACTTCCTTCACTTCTTTGGAGCAATCTTCTCCAAGTTCACCAAAGTACTTCAGCAAATCTGCCCAAAGAGATGGGTCTCCTCCCTTACCTGAATCCCCCAGCTTTTTGCAGCATGCGATCAATCCCTCATGATCATGGGCCTGCATGTAGCAAGCAATCACCTCTTTATAAAGTTTCATCTTCTCATATAGATACAAAATCCCTTCTTTAAAGGCATTCATTTCACAGAGAATTATAGCTAGATCAACATCATAAAGTGGATGTTCCAGGTCAGATGGCCATGCACTCTTCAGCAAACGTAGCCCCTTCTCGAGTCTTTCCAAGTGATCCTTGTCCTTATTTAAACCTTTCTGATCAGCAATTAATTTTCCATTGGACTCTACTCTTGACATCACAGCAGCTCCTGATGGCTTTCTGGCTCTAAGACTAAGATCTCCATTGGTGGTAGCTTGTGAGATTGATGGAAAGTTTAAATCATTAGACAGGTACAACTCCAAGAGTGTGTTGTGAATTTCAACTTGAGCAGGTGAGTCTTTCACCTTGTTGGTGTATTTCTCAAGAAAATCCATAAGGGACTGTGGATGATGGATGAAAATGTTGAGAAAATCAACAGGTGACGGTAACATGGATATATATGTACCATTTGAGATCCCTCTCCTTGTCGATTCTCCCTCCTCAGTGCAAAGCCTCATGAGTATTTCAATTGTCTCCATTGGCTTATGCTCTATGAGAATCTTACCATACTCTTTCACAGTCACCCCAGCTTGACTTGGCTCAAGGCTAGAAATATACCGCAAGGCTTCGTCATATCTACCAAGGTCTTCAAGTAAGATTTTTAAGTACAACTCATGCCTCCCTGCCTTCTTAGCAACATACATTGCATGCTCGTGATAATTGGCGGCACGGCAGACTCTTATTGCAGTTTCCACATCAAACTTCTGCTCCCCAACACTATCCTCACTTTTAATGAACACATTGAGCTTCTCAACATCTTTCAATTTGGTGTAGCAATTTAACAAAAGAGTAGTATGATCTTTAGAAGCAAGCCCCTTCTCATGTAGTTTTTCCAAGTAATTAGTAAGATTGTAGATTCTTTGTGCATCTAGAAATTTCTGTATCACATATGAAGGCTCAAGGTGACCAATGGTGCGAATGTACTGGGCCATAGCCTCATCATATTCTTGTTTGCCATATAAATGATCACCATACTTTCTTAGTACTTCGGCAGTTGCAGCAGCATCGGCTTGCTGACTTTGAACAAGATTGATAGCTACAGTATAAAGATTCTTCTTAAAAAGCATATCTAACTTGCTTTCCATATCCTTCTCCCCAATACATAAAGCCGATTTGTCAGTCATCATAAGTATTATGTTACCCCATTCACAAAGCATGTGAGAAACTTCTTTAACAACTAGACTGTGGGCAATTAAACGGTTCTTTAAGTCATAAATGTTGAAAGTATTCTTGCCGTTCCTTTGATCTGCAATAACACATAAAAGGTATCCACGAAACCACCCAAGGAATTTCTTCTCTCCTTCAAAAGCCCAACAAGGACCACGACCATCAACTTCATAGAAATACACAGCCTCGGGTCGACCAATTATCAATTCCTGATTACAGGTCAAAGATAAAGATGTTAGCCTTTTGAAAATATACATACATACATGTGTGTGTGTGTGTGTGTGTGTGTAAAAATATACATACATACATATGTGTGTGTGTGTGTGTGTGTACACACACACACATACACACACATCTAAGTTCTTAAGGAAGTTTAAAATTTTAAGGAAAAAAAGAACATCCAGTATGCAGTACCAAGCGATCACTCATCGTGACACTATTGAGATTGCATCCAATCTGATCTAGGGTTTGCCGCCTAGGTGGTTGATTCTGTAAATTGAACAAGCTCACTGAAGTTGGTGTAACTGCAAATAGTTGAAGGGCTTGACCATCCACTCGGAATCCTAGACCTGTAATAGAAGATTGGCTTTTATCCGAAAGATTATCCACTTGAAGCTTGAAACGGGTGATACGCTCACGTGCAATGTCCCCCTTGATGCAGTAAATGCAACCATTGTCTAAGCCAATAGCTATGAGTAGTATTGGTGGAGCCTCTTCTAGGACTATAAATGATGTAATCTGCAGTACATCAAGGTCTTTAAATCTCTTTAAGATAAGTGGAACTGCAGAGTCAGATATTTCACAAGTAAATAAACCTAAACAAGTTTAGCATGAGAAAATATCTACAGAAGCAACTGAGAAATCATAGAAGAGATAGGATAATTATAAATGATTATCTTGTGCACTACCTTGGCTTCAGGAAACTGATTAGTGAATATCCGCAATATTTGAATACAATCAGGACTTGTCGTGCTTGAGCCCTCTGGCTGCATCTTATCAAGGTCAAAAACCTTCAGGCACATAGCTGATAACTGTGGAGTTATTTGTTCATCTTCTCCAACAGTCACTAAGAAATTGCGTTGCTGATTTATCAACAATAGGAAAATGTTCATCAAATTGCCACCACAATGAACCAACAAGGTCAATTTAGTCAATCATATAAAACTTAAACCTCGTAATTAATTTCAAAAAGAAATTATATTTGAATGCTATACGCTCATCAAGCAGGTTCATAGACATGTTGAAAATTTTTAGAATTTATAATACACTTGGAATAAATTCATAGGCCATGTTGTAGCTCACATGCAGACCTGCATGCAGAGCATTACTCTGCCCATTTCCAGAATTCACACTTTGTGGACAAGCTGTGCTTGGACTGAAAGGTGATACTACCTCCCATAAGAGCCACAGAACACCTTTCCAGTTCCTTCATTGTCATATCTATCAAATTCCTGCTGCTACAAGTCCTCTTTGAGAAAAGAAACTATGCTAGCCTATGCTATCTCAATACTACCCTTCCAGAATTTGCACCAATACCATATTTACTTGGGTTTTCCCACATTGAATAAGAAGAATTTTCCATTAAAGAATCAATAATATATATATATATATATATATATCAGGCACCAACGGAAAACATTTCACTCTCGAAATTGCAAGAATTCTGTCCATAAAGGAATCACACAAAAATTTCTTCGTCAAAAAATTTCTTTCAATTCACAAAAAACAATATTCAGTAACATAATAAGGAAAAAACAAAAAACACGAAAAGATAAACAAAATCGAATAGAAGAACAGAAGAGGAGTGAGCTTGGATCCCAGAATAGGACTTCAACCCGAAATCAATCAATCAATAACATATATTAAAAGCCCAATACGGTCTAATTTACTTCAAAAGCCCCCTATATGTCACCCGAATAGTGTAGATACCATGAGTTTTCTTGCATAAAATAATTAAACAATTCCAGAAAATGAATGTGATCACGCACCAGAGAACTACTTTCTCACTTATAATTGCGCTGAACCTTCATGATCTAGTTTGATCTCGGCCTAAACCAATCAAAATTTTTCTGCCTAATATATATGCATATACAATGAAAAACCCTAATTCTTTTAAAAAAAAAATAAATTATTCTATTGTTACTTCTTTCTATGATTCAGCTTCAACATTCATAAACATAACAGCGAAAAGGGAAATGAAATTAGACATACAATAATACATACATACATATGCATATATATAAATTGACGAACCTTGAGCTGCTGAAGGAAGAGAATGGAGGAGGAGTGAGCTTGGAAACCGTAATTGAACTTCAAGCCCCGATCGAGGAGACTGACGGTGCCGTCGTCGCAGCCGACGACCATCTTCCCTCGTCCGCTCGAACAGCAGGAGACTGTCCCGGTGACTTCCTCGGGAATTGTGAATTTCCCGGCGAGCTTCTCCTCGAAGAACTCGAATTTCCTCCACTGATACATATCAAACGAGATCCAACGACTGTGATTTCACCAATAAAAATCGATAAAACGAAAACTTAGATCAGTTGCAAAAGATCACACACATACTCTCTCTCCCTATATATATATGTGTGTGTGTGTAGCTGAAAGGATGATTGGTAGCAATCACAATCATGTAATGAAACCCTAGATTAATTGCTGGAGATATCTCTCTCTATGCATATGTAAAGTTGAAGAAGAATGTTGCCGTTCTTTTCTTTCTGTTTCCCGGAGATACGATGGACCTTTGTAGAGGAGAGGACATTCGGCGAAGGCAATATGAAGAAAACGACGACGTTTAAATCTGGCTTCCACTTTTTATTTTGGGCATTTTACGTTAATAATCACTAGACACCGCGCACACGCGATGCGCGTGCAACTTCCATTTGTACGTAACGCGATACCATTTAACATGAGATTTTTAATTTTTTTTCCTAATTCATAAATTATTTGATTTTTTTTAAAAAAAATGAAAAATTAATTAAATTAAATATAAATTATTTCAATTCTAATTAAATATAAATTATTTCAATACATTAGAGTTGAACATAAAATGCTTTTTTTATTATTATTATTATTATTATTATTTTTTTTTTTACGTATCATAACAATTTGTGATGCTTATATTGGGATGTAATTCAACCATAACGATATTTTTTGTTCGCAAGGAAAATAGGATATATGGGTTCAAATAAAAAACCAGCAGATAGGTTATGTCAGTAATTCTCAAATCTCCATAATAAAAATTGAATGTGACCTAACAATAAAACATATGCAGTGTATTTTTTTTATTTTTATTTTTGGGTTAATTTGCTAGATGGTTCTTCTCAAGCACATAACATCAATTTATGTATTCAATCGGGATAACAAAATAATTGGTATATTTGTAGGACATATATTATCAAACTAACATATAAGTTAATGGATGGTTGCAATTAAAACACTAACCGACCCATTGCTGATGTAACTTTTGGATATTTCATTTTTTTAATAATTTTTGTCACATAACTTTTAGTATGAACATTTTGAAATATTAACTTATGTTTCGTAAATAACTCTAAAGATATATGTGAAGAGATAGTTCTCCAAAAATAATTGTAGAAAAAAACCTAATGCAAATAGGACTTATATGAAAACAAAAATGCCATTGACTTGCCAAATGTCTCTCTCTATATCCATATCGCTATATCCACTTGTCAAGCACTTTTGTGTTCCCTCCACGGACACGCATCGCACGTGTGATACAATGCCTTTTAAAATTAAAAATCTTATTAAATTAATTTTTTATTTAAAAGTGTGTGATTAACCTGACAAATATATTTAGTCAAAATTGAATGAATGCACTTTTTGATACTCTAGTATGGTTTCAAAAAGTTAACCATTTGTTTATTTGAACTGTGGATTTGGATTATTGTTTGCTAAGTTATGACTCTAAAATAATTCTAATGATTTATACCCACTCTATTACTATTCATGAAGTGTTAATGTAGGGCTCATTTATTCAATTTCAATAACAAATGCTAGCTTGATGTGAAAGTGTGAAACACATATTTTCTAAAAATAGCAAGTATATATTAAAATGAAATTTGAAATTATATCTAAAACAATCCATATAGTATTGTTATTATTATTATTTGCAGTTAAAATATTAAAATTTATTTTGTTCAAAATTGTTGAACATCCTACAAAAACCGCGCGCACACGATGTGTGTGCAACTTTCATTTGTATGTAACGCAGTACCATTTAACATGTAATTTTCTTGTATTTTTTTATTCCAATTAAAGATTTGTGATTGGTACTGTAAATTTATATGTTAGAAATATAAATAATTCAGAAATTGTTTGAATTTTTTTTTAATAAAATAAAATGAAAGATTAATTAAATTAAGTAAATAAATGGGCACATTGAAGGTAATTGAACTCTAAAAATAAACATATTATTTCAATGAATTAGAGTTGAACATAAAATTAATTTTTTATGTATCATAATAATTTGTTTTGCTTATCTTGGGATGTATTTTAACCATAAAGATATTTTTTCTTCGCAAGAAAATTAGGATACATGAGTTCAAATAAAAAACCAAGAAATAGGTTAAGTCAGTGATTCTCAAATCGCCACAACAAAAATTTAGTGTGACCTAAGACCATCTCCAATCTTTAACTCAAACTCAAACTTAAATTGAGTTAGAATTTGAGTAAAAAGCTCCTTTTAAATGGGAGCTCTCCAATCACTTACTCAAATTTTTACTCAAATCTTTTTAATAATTATATTTTACTTCCCACAACTTTATTTTATTACGTTTCCCCCCCAAGATTACCGTTCTGTGCCCTGCCAAACACAGCTTAGGCTACACCCCTACACAAACCCATATTTCGGAGGACCTAGAAAACCGTTTTTGCAAAAGGTTCTTCGCAGATCTGCAGGGGGAGGGAGACAAAGGGAGAGGGAGAGATAGAGAGAGAGAGAGGGGGGGCTTCACGGGGAAGAAAGAAGGAACTGGTTCGCCGGGAAGCACCTGGATAGGAATGAAGATAATGGCAGGGAAGAAGGAAGGTACCTTCCAACAGTCATATTTTTCTAACTCAAATTTTTAAGTTTAAACTCAATGTAGGTTTAAGTTTGAGTAAAACTCAATTTGAGTTTGAGTTTGAGTTAGGATTGGAGAAGGTTTTTTGGGGGTTTTTTACTCAAATATGAATTTGAGTTTGAGTTTGAGTTAAGATTGGAGATGCTCTAACAATAAAGTATTTGCAGTATTTTTTTTTTTTTTTGTCAAATTGTTAATTGGTTCTTCTCAAGCACATAACATCAATTTATGTTTTCAATAAGGGGATAACACAATAATTGGTATATTGAAGAAATTAGGACATATATTATCAAACTAATATATAAGTTAATGGATGGTTGCAATTAAATAAATATTTTATTTTGAAAAAATTTCAACCATTTTTCAATTTTGTAGTAAATCATTTATTTATTTATGAATTTTATATTTCCTAACTTGTAGATTATAAATTAAAAATACAAAATTAAATATATAAAACAGTATCACATCACATTTAAGATATAAACATTATCTTAAAATTTTAAAATTATATATTTATATAAATATATAAAGACCACAATAATTTTTCAATTTTTTTTTATTTAAATAAATTATTTGGTAGCAACTGAATTATTTATTTTTTAATTGTATATTTACTAACTTATAAATTTAAAATTAAATATTTAAAACATTTTCAGTTTTTAATTTTAAATTTGGATGCATATCAATTATTTACAAATTTAATATTAAAAAATCAATCATTATTATCCTCATTTAATATTAAAAAAATCAATCATTTAAAAGTTTATCTCAATTTCATTTAGTAAGAGTATGGATAAATCCATCAAGCAGTGAGATTCAATTCTTGTTGCGTTCAATTTTGGAAACTCAATAAGAAATAAGGTTGACCTAAATGCACACATACATGTAGTTTCAACAACTAAGCTTCCTGCTGCGATGCCATTTTTATTTGCAAAATAAATACATATAAATGGAGAATTCTGAAAATTCAAGTCCATGATTTTCTTTTAAGTTTTTTTTTTTTTTTTTAACAGCAACCAGAGTTATATATAAAGGGAAACAAAAGTACCAAAAAAATCAAAAAAGGATGAGGAGTCCTCGGGAGAAAAAGAGGTAAAGAAAATACATGTGCACACAAACCTTAATTAACAAACTTGTAAAGAACCCACCAACCTTATTGTGCATAAGAATAGCACAGCCAGGCTCCAACTGATCCTTATCAACAAACGAAAGAATCCCCACGTAATACTCCGGCCCCACTGACGACGAAACGATTGCATGATTCTCATCGATGAGCTCCTCCAGATTCCCAACGCTTATGGGGGATCCGCGCAAATCGTCGACCTTCGATCGATCCTCCTCGTTCTTCTCCTCTTGGGGCTTAAGCCGTTCTTGATTGCTCACAAATTCCTCTTCCATTAGAAGGTAATCTTTGATTTGCTCCAGCTTCAGCAGCCTCAGCTTGCATTTTGTGAGAGGGGTTACAGTGGGAAGGCGAGCCGCTGCTTCGGGTCCCTTCTGCTTCCGCTGCTTACGCCCAACACGGGACGACGGCGTCGCCGGCTCGTATTTCTTGTCTTTCTTGTCCCCACCGTCTTGTTTGCGGTCGCCTGGAAGATCGCCTTGCCGGTTCAGGCCACCTGAAGCTCCTTGACCCATGAATGTGGTTTATGATTTATGAGAAAGAAATTTATGTATATATTGGGAGGGAGGGAGAGAGAGAGAGAGTGTGTGTTGTTGGGTGTTTCCGTCGTTGTATGGTGAGTCGGCAGTGGAGGAGAGGTGAACTTTCGAAGAGGTTTTGTGTATGATAGAGATAGAGATAGAGACAGAGAGTAGATACCCCTTCTGAAAGCAAAGATAAAACAGCAATTGTACATTTGATTTGGAAGAGATGAAGATGGAAGTTGGGAAGAGTAACTGCTACACGTTTAACTTTCAAATTTCTAAGATAGTGGGATGTGGGCATTTGTTTTAATTAACCAAAATAACCTCAATTTTATATTTTATTTAGGGGCATTTATTGATAAAAAAAGTGACCATGCCAAGGCCTCCTTCTAGCTTTATAGATAGTATAGATAAGTTCACTAAATCTTAACAAAATTTGCTACCAATCATTAGACCTCGAACCTATCACTATTTTCTTGGACTAAATTATCCCTCAAACGGTGAAAATTTAATTTTTAATTTTAATTTTACACATAATCCCCAATTATATACTAAATTTTCAAGTTTACATATAAACTCCAATTTCAAATACCTCGAATCAGCATTTAATGCCCATCATTATATATTCCCATTAATTAATGGGTATATAATTATGGATTTAGAATTAGAAATTCTTAGTAAAATTGAGAATTCTGTGTTAATTTGAAAATTTGAGATCCTTTATTAAATTGAGAATTTTATTCATTTTTTGAAATTAGAGATTATATATTAAAGAGTAATGTTATAGATCGTTATAAGGAATCACTTCAAGAAGAAAATAAGGGTAGTTTTGGAAAACCACTCATGAGTATTTTTAGAAATTCATAATCTTTCTTTCTTGTAGCGATACTTGTAATGATACATTATAGTGATGCATAGCATTTTCCTATATTAAATTGGGAATTCAATGTAATATTGAAAATTGTTAATAAAACTTGTAAATTTTTTTTTTTTTTTTTTTTTTGACCATTTACTTGGTAAAATAGTTATTAATTTGTCCACATAAGGATATTTGGTTCAAAAAAAACATTTACTTAATTATCTTTGGATCACTTTGTTCATGTAATATTTCAAAAACTTAAAATTATTAACATAAAATGTCCTTTACTTTTATTTTTTTTTTCCCTTTAGGATGATTTACATCTTCAAAATAACTTAAATCAGTATCTTCATAATTGAAAGTCAAGAGAAATGCCATGTTTAGTGGCCATTAAACATTGGACTTTGACAAATTATGTTACACTAATTGTTATATTAATTTATTATACTAGTATGATACGATTTGTTAGTCAATTTTGAAAATAAATTTCTATTTTTTTTAAGTTAAAAAATGAATTAATTAATTAAAAACTATACTTAAGTAATTGTTTTCTATTTTTAAAATTCGAAAAGAAAATTAGTAAACATCTAAAAAAAAAATGTTTGATTAGTTAATAATTTGAAAATAAGAACAAACAAAAAAAAAAGGGAGAGAAAAATATGAAAATTGAAATAAAAAGTAAAAAAAAAAAAAAAACATATAACTATTTTCAGTTTTTTAATCCTAAAAACATATAACTATATTTTTCAATTTACATTAATAAAAAGTGACCTTATCTTCTCATCGACAGAAATCTCATCCTTCCATCTTACCTTGATTCATTCCGTTGTTGTCAATTTCATTGAACCATTGACCAAATTAGAGCAACTATATAACAAATTAAGGTGATATGTTAATAATTCCTCTCATCATCCACTAAGACAATAGTTTAGCATAAAGCACCAAGGAATAGACAATTATCTTAGCATGTAACCCACTACATACTTTAATATTTCATTTACTTTGCTGTCAAATTAAAAAATAAATAAATAAAAATTACATAACTTTCATAAAATCATACTTTAATTTAGGAACCGTTTGGATTTATTTTTTATAAGTACTTATTTGCTATTTTAAAATTTTAATAAGAAATTACATATTGCAAATTTTTATAAGAAATTTCAATCTTGTGACAAAGAACTATTGCACTCATTGGAAAGCAATGAGCTACTATGGTTTGTCCCCTCTTGGGTTTTGTTCAAATTCCCCTTTTGTGTTTCTTTAAGGGCTGCATCTGAAATGGGGTTTCAATGGAGTGGCCCATTTTGCAAATCAAATGGTCCAAGGCTTGGGTTGTGCATGAATTTCTCTCTCTCTCTCTCTCACATGTTTTCAAAAATAAAAAAAATTAAATACTTGGGCTTGTTTTCAAAATGAGACATGTTGTGTGCAAAGTTCAAACAACTCATTAATGCCATGTGTCATAAATTCTAGACTAAACTTTTAATTAAAGACCGACATAGTGACATATTGTTAGAGATTTTAATAAACTTTAACACAAATATAAATCAATTTTAGCTAATTAACAATTATATTATTATTATAAGAAATATGGAATGAAATAAAAAGATAAGTAAGAAATATAGTCATAATTTTATAGCATAAACATTTTGTAATTTTACTTAAAAACCCTTCATTTAGTAAATTAAAAAATGTATAATACCAAGCACATTTTATAATACATCTTTCTTCATTGTTCTTAACTATTTGACTTCACCTCTTTTCGAAATAAATAAAATTGAAAACACGTACAAATTATGACACTACTCAAAATTCACCTCCAAGAGTACTACTACACATTTCTTTCATTGGACAAACAATTTCCTAGCATCCAAACACCAAACAAAGTCTAAAAGCTCATCATCGCACGTGCAGGTCCCAATAATGGGTTAATTAGTACGTACATGGATCAGATACCCTTTTTCAGAAGGGTATAAGGGTATATAGATCCTTTCCCTTTGGAACTCCACACGTGTGCACATGGTCAGAAACAACTCCATGGGATACTTACCCCAACTTGTGGTCCTGTGGTCTGCATTGGATGCATTCACATGTCTGCCGATCGAATCCATCTCAACAAAAGATAGTGAAAGAGGTATCACACAATGTGGACCAAACCAATCCATATTACATAAGGGACAAGGATCCCCACCCCTCTCTCTCTCTCTCTCTCTCTCTCTCTCTCTCTAGTTTGCTATTATTTTCATACCTTAAAAATTAAAAATTAAATGCAATAGCATATATTGTAATTTTTTGCAATTTTCGACAACATCTAAATCACCCCCCAAAAAAAAAACTATATTGAAGTTATTTTTCAAATATATAAGTCCGAATTTAGGTCCTCCACATAAGAAAGAAAGAAAGAAAGAAGATTCTAAAAGGCCATCATGCTAGAAATATTGTTAGGTAAAAAACCGTTTGAAAATAAAATGCATCATCATTTTAGGTCGTAAAATCCGGCCTCGAGAGTACATCGAGAACACAGGTTTGAAGTCTCGTAAGGGCACTCTCCTCTTCCTGCTAACCACTCATTATAATACACGGGTTTCAATTCTATATAGTCATAGCTAGTTTGATGCGATGTACTCTCTCTCATCCTCAAGGTAGACTCTCCTAACTACATTTCAAGGGATTGGATTATCAACTTCAAACACACTCCCAAAGAAGAAAATTTTATTACGGATTTCCTTACCAAACTCAAACTTAGAAGGTACATTAATTTGTTCGGAAAATATGAAAATTTGTTCAATTAAAGATAAGCCTAGACCTAGTTAATATTTCATCAATATTTGCAAATTAACTCTATTTTTTCTCTAAATCTGTTAGACATAATTAATTACAATTTTCTTGCAAACCAACCTGCAATTGATTCATTTAACAACCAAAAATACCATTAAAGTAGATCCTGATCTAATTTTTAAAAATTTTCAAACATACTCAGAACTACTAATGAAAATTTTGAATATATATATATATATATATATATATAATAAGATTAAATATTGTGTTACTTTTTTATAACTTAAACAAAAAAGCCACCTATGAAACTCCATGAATGCATCTGATAACATGCTGAAGTGGAACACATTGATTGGTGGATTGGCAGCACATGTTGGAAGCCTGTCTCTCAGCCAGTAACATATGGATAAGGTTCTCTCTCCCTCTCCTTAAATATTTTCCAATTCATGGGCATGCATGCTTGGCTAAATGGCTAATTAAATATCACATATCCCATGTGGCATATATTCAAATGTCTGCATCATATTTTAAATCAAATTAACGGCTGAGATTGGATGGAAAATGTTCATATATAGTCAAGACTGACCTCTCTAGTCTCTTCGCTTTTATTGCTTTCACCACCCTTTTGCCTTGATTGTCTGTATATATTCACCTGCACACCACATATTGCCTCGAAAGCTAAAAGGATTAGTTGAGAACATGTGAAAGCAGATATCAAAAAGTAAACCCCCCCCCCCCCCTCTCTCTCTCTAATAATATTGATACTTACACATCCGCCCATTGTGGGCAAGAGGTCCAACCCTATTTGAATACCCATTAGATGGGATAGGAATAAGTCCCTTATTCAAATAGGATTCTAATCCTATTAATGATAAAGATGATGGGATGAGTCCTACATAGAGTATAAGTCTCTTACTAGTATAAGGGATCATCTATCACAAAATAGAATGCATGGTTCTCCCTCCCAGTATTCTCTGACTCTCTCACTAGAACTCTCTCTTGGAGAATCACCATTGAAACTCCTTGAACGTGGATTCGTGAACTGATTGGGAATAAGTCACTGTAGTCATTCTCTACACTACGAGGACAGAGGAACGTACACAGAGGCTCGTAACAACATGACGTTGGCATCCGCATCGAGTTTATTCCGCATTAAGGTTAATGACCTTCCTAACCCGATATATTGATTGCATATATGTATGAACACTTGCACATACATCGTACATAAACTAGGTAGCATTTGCTTAAGCAAATTCTAATACTATTGAACAATTAATTACCATACCATTCATCAAACATAATCCAGATTAATCATGCAAGTTGATAGAATATATTGGAATGCATGTGATTACCCAAATTCTATTGTCTACATAACACTAAATAAATTTTAGGAAAAATTACAAATTGACCCCTATATTATAAAGGAAAAACACTTTGCGCCCCTGAACTATCAATTATGATATATTAATCCCTTGTACTATCAATTTGCAACAGATTGTACCACTCTATCAACTAATCGGACATCCGTTTAACAGATAGAAGAAAATCAAGTGCATTCACGTTCCCACCAACATTAAGTGAATGTATGAATATATGAGACTTTTTTCTGTTAAACAAGCATCCAATTAATTGACGGAATGGTGCAATTTGACGCAAAATGATAGAACAGAAGGTCAATGTGTCACAATGGATAGTCGAGGACTGCAGAGTGTTTTTCCCTGATAGTATTGGGATGAACCTGTAATTTTCCCTAATAATAAACTATATGGTATACTCTATCAATTTTGGAACCAAGTTTTTCTCCCCAAGAATTTTGAAACCTAAGTTGATTAGGTTGAAACGTAACAATCTCGAATTTTAAAATTCTCTATTGGTATAATTAATTGAAGGAGAAAAAGATAAATAAAATAAATAAAGAATTGTACGCAACGTCAGCTTCTTAAAATTAATTACGTTCGATGATTTGGACATGGGTGTCTTGATCAAGAATCTTAATTATAATTATATGCATAACCTTGCCTCTGACAAGAAAATAAATATATTATATTATACTAATTAATGTATAGAGTGATTGGGACACCTTGATTGTCAATATGGAGGGCCAAGATCAGTCTGATTATTTATTTCTAATCTTGTTGAAAATGATGGTTTAAAAAAAGAAAAATATTACTAAAGAAAATATTAATTAAACAATTAACGTTTTAAACACGAGATAACCTAGTCTCGTAGTGATTAATCAACCCTATTAAAGAGGCTAATATCGAAATCTAGGAAGTAGCAACTTATGTAATTTAATTAACCTATGTTTTATTCATAAATTGTTGTTTAAGTTTATTAATATTTTTATCAAAATGTGTAATAATCGGGGCACCAAATGAGGCATATGGTTTCTACTCTCATAGAATTAAATTCTTTTTATTTATTAAGCCCTATGCTCTCTACTCTTAGTGTTAGTTCATTTTCTTAATTTCTTAATAGTATTTTCCCAAAATACAAAAACCTTAGGCCATGTTTACTTCGTAAAATTTTTTACAATTTTTAGTTTCTGTGAAAGTTTTTTAGAAATAGTTTTCATTTTCAGTTTTCAAAATTAGAAAATATGTTTATTTCGCAAAAATTAAAACTATTTTCAAAATCTAAAAATAGTGTAACTGCATTTACTAAAACTATATATTATCTCTATATGTTTTATTATTTTTATTTTTTTGTCTTACAGCTAGCTGGCCTTCATATATTTTTTTTATATGTTTTTGAGCATTGCCACGATATAATCCTTGTTTTCAGTTTTCGTGAAAATACACAAAATGTCTTTTTGATGTTTTCACATTTTTAAAAAAATAAAAAATAAATTCATTTTCTTAAAAACAGTTTTCATTTTTTTTACAAGTAAACGCGTTTTTTAGTCCCTTTTTTATTTTTATTTAAAATAAAAATAAAAATTGTGAAAATTTTCAAGAAGTAAACAGGCCCTTAGTATTTTATTTTCTAATCAATCTGTAAGTAAATTTATTTTAAAAATCATGTCTATATATATATATATATATATATAACTTGATCAAATTTTCAAATAAAACCTTAAAAAAAATTATGAAATTAATATCCAAAAAGTTCAAATCTACCCAATGTCCAAAACCTATTTAACACAACAATAAATACAAAAAGACACCATATTAATTCCTCGAAATGAATACTCATGACAGGTGATGACTGGTGAAGGGAAGTACTTATCACCAATTTAATATTAATTTAAGTGTTATCAAATCAACTTTCATATGCTGACATAATGGAATAGAATAAGATAAGCTCAAGTGCCTATCACGCAAGATGCCACGTAGGATTTCAGTGGCTAGCTTGACTAATTTTCCATCATCAAGGTTTTAAAATTATAGAGCTCGTGGTCTAAAATGATGTCATGAGTTGAGAATATAAATAGAGTTTTATTTAATTTTAATTTTATTTTTGGATTTGTTTAGAATCTTTTGAAAATTGGATTTGGTAAGGTTTGATTTCTTTTATATTAATCAACTTATAGTTGGTTTGAAAAAAATGTATTTACACCTTATTTTATGAATAATACTGAACCGATTTATAGAAAAAATATGAATTTACCAAAAAGTACTGAAATAAAATTAATCAAACTTATCTTCAGCCCAGTGGCGAGGCCACATAGGGTTGGGGGGGGGGGTGAAATGCCACCCTTGAATTTTTTTTTAAAAATTTTATATTCTATAAAAATTTAAAATTTTGTATATGCCTCTCCTCAATTTTTGTTACCCCATCATTTTCTTTTCGTTACCCCTTCATTTTATTTTCCTATTCCTCTTTTTATTTATTTATTTACTTTTATTTGGATTATATATCTATAAGCTCCTATCATAAGCTTTTAATACCATTAGTTATAAGACTCTTTTTAACATAACAAATAGACAAAAAAATTTCAAAATCTCAAGCCCATCCCTCATGCTATAAAATTGGAGAGCTCTAAACTTAGGACCATTTAGATCATTTTTCTTTTTTACTTTTCCTTCCTATATTAGTTGCAACTGTCACTATGGATGGAGCATTTGTTGCTATAAAGATTATAATGTAACAAAATAGGAGATCAATTGATCATGAATAATGGCTTAATTGAGTTTATTGAGAAAAATGTACATTTGATAACGTTAATGATGAAGCTATCATACAATATTTTTAAAAGATAGGCTCTATAAAAAACAATTGTAAATATATTGAACTGAAATATGGTTTAACAAATATCAATGGAAAGACATGCTATCAGATGCACCCGATGCAACTTGTATCAAGTGACCTGCTTTCGGGCTATTTCCATCGCATGTTTTGAAAAACTTACCTTTCGATTGGATATTCCTTTCATGAATGTCATGTCTGCCAAAAATTACAGTAATCTAATGGTCGGTTTTTGAAATATTTCACTGCAAAAAACTATGACTTTTTTGTTCTTCAAAATGTCACAATTTTTTCATAGTTAGTTATTTCAGAAATCTACCGTTGGATTACTCTGATTTTTGATAAACATGACATTCATGAGAGGACTATCCACTCCAACTGTCACTTTTTCAAAATATGCTTTGGAAATAGCCCTAAAACAGGTCACTTAATGAAAGTTGCATCAGGTGTACCCGGTAGTAGCATGTCTGTATTTATGGATCATAATTTTTTATAATTTTTTCTACCTCAATATAACACAAAAAAAAAAAAAAAAAAATTGTACAAAATCATTTTTTATTTTTTATTTTATTAGGATAAAGTTGTAACAATCAATTAAGATTCGTCCCTTCTGAACAGAATTCCTGGCTTCGCCCCTGCTTCAGTCGATCAGGTTTTCAAATTTACCAAACAACTAGCTCTTCGAGCTTGTTAATTTATTCAAGTACAAATAGATTAATTATTACTTAACGTTATAATAATAGTTGTGTAACTAACAAAAATAAAAATTCAAAGATTTTCAAATTGATTAATGGGAAAAAGCCCGATTCTCTAGAATCGTAACGGTTCAGTGAGATTTCTCTCAAGACGGATCCAGTTTGGATTCTCCAAAATCATTTACCCTGACGGATCCAGTTTGGATTCTTGGTAATCTATACTTCCTCTTTTCATGCCGGTTGAAACGGTCACCCCTATCATAGGAAGCTACTTTTTACCATAACTGGCCTTGACTATACCACAATTACCACATTTATTATTATTATTTTTAAATTTTTTTAAATTTATTATTTTTCAACAATATCACGTATGAGCAGTGGCGGAACCAAAGGGAAGGGAGGGGGCCATGGCCCCCCCGACTTTTTGAAAATTAACTATACATCGGTATGCTATTATACGTTATACCTTACTTAAAGTTGTATAATGTGTCTTCAATATGGCCAAATGTAATACATATTTTGAAAAACTGACCGTTAGATTAAATGATATGCTTGTCAATTTCATGTTTGCCAAAAATCACAATGATCCAATGGTTGGTTTCTGACAAATGTCACTATGAAAAATTATTACATTTAATTTGTTCATCAAAATATCGTCATTTTTCCTTACTCAGCTTTTCATAAATCGACCGTTGGATTACTGTGATTTTTTTGCGAACATGAAATTGATAAGCAGTTCATCTAACCTTACGGCCAGTTTTTCAAAATATGCTCTGCATTTTGCTCTATCGAGGTCACCACTTTGAGTAATGTACACCAAACTTTAACAAACTCTTATGGACTATACTGAATTTGGATAGAAAGACTATTTAACCTTCCAAATCCACGGGTAAAATAGTGTTATCACCAAATAAATTTGTATGAATTTTTATGGTATTGCGATTTTGGGACTAATATTTTGTAAACTTACAATTTTATATATATATTCTAAAAATGACTATTTTACGCCATTTTTATATTATAAAATAATATTCTTACATTAAAATTTTGGCACCTTGAGAAAAAATCTTGGTTCCGCGACTCCTTATGAGAAATGGTATGCATTCTAAAAAATAAGTTTTAACTTTTGTTTAATTCGTCTAATTTGCTAATGCTGCAGTCCACATCACTGAGATATATTATTTTTTATTAATAAAAAAGACACGTCACATACTAATCGAGAAATACTAAATGAATTAAAATTTTGACTAAATTTAAATTAAAATGATATGGGGTAGCATTATTGTATATGTATATTTTACCGTGCCCTCGTAATCCACCAATCACGGGACAGCTAAAGTGAGTACTTCAAATAGGACCCACAACTTGCCACGTCGGATATATATAAAAATCATGTGGGACCCACTTGACTAATACAGTTGGGATATATATGTGTGTGTCAGTGTGTGTGTGGATATAGATGAGTTAAGAGTAAATTAAGCTTCATATGCTGAAAAATTGACAAGTGGCAAGCATGCAGATTCAGATTTCTGTTTCAAAATAAAAAACGGTCAAAAAGATCACAACCGTTGGATATAATACACGTGGGGCCAAGATTTCATTGCATGTGTCCTACCAATACATGCCTGATAAGAGAAAGTTCAAGTGGGTCCTCACATAATTTTGCTTGGTTGTGAACCTCAGATGATTTAACCCCATTCATCAAACGGTATCTAGTAAGTCTTATACAATAAAGTTTATTGTGTTGTCATACACCTTAAACTTTCCCACTTGAATGCTACATTGGTTAGCCGACACGTTGAGTTGGGGGTTTAAAGCCTAGCAGACACATAGGCATTCCCGAATCATTAATTCTTAAATTTTGAAAAAATTTTAAAAAATACTTTATGGGCATTTTAAAGATTCAGTAAGGGTATTTATGTCATTTGGGTAAACACTGTTTCGTAAATCCAGGCGCATTATCAATAAATTCCCGCAATTTTCTGTAACGACAAATCCAAGCTGTAATTTTTAAATAACATTTTTCTCTTTTTTTGTTTTTTGTATTTGAAATATTATATTCCCAAAACAAAAAAATATTTTCAAAATTTAAAAATATTGAAAATCAAGATGGAGTGTTTGAGTGGTAAGAGTGAGGTTAATTAATTAATATTTTTTAAATTATTATTTAATTTTATAATTTATACTAATAATTAGGAGTAAATATTTATTTATTTTTTTCATGTGATATATATATATATATATTGAGTGTGTGTGTTTATGTGCGTGTGTGTGTGTTGATTTGAACTAAAGACAAGGCGCCCTTTAAAGCTATCCCTTCTGTCAATTTGCTTTTTTTAAGTATGGTGTCGTTTTTGCGGAGAATTGAGGGTATAGTGAGAGATTAGGAGAAGATAAAAATAGCAAAATACAGAGAGAGAGAGAGAGGAGGAGAGAGAGTAATCATTCAATCATGGAGGAGTTTGAGGCTTGGGATTGGTTGGTCTGACTTTGTTTCATCTTCAGAGGCCTGTAAGGTTTGGTGGGTATGTCAGATCTTTGCTCAAAAAATGGTTTACAAAATCTGATTTTCTGCGGTTTTTTTTTTTTTTTTAAACTCCTTTTTATTGGTCAAATTCTTCTGAGAAATCGTATTTTTGGACATGGGTATGTTTCAAAAATGATGTTTTTCTTTTTACACGCTGCATAAAAGTGGCTTGAAACTGTGCTTTCATATTGTTCTTACTCCTTTCTGCTGGTCAATTCATGGGATAAATCTGATCTTTGGACATGGGTGTTTTTTAAAAATGTTTTTGTTTTCTCTTTGTTGCTTAAAAATGGCTACAAACTATGATTTATTTTTGTTGTTTACTCCTTTTTCTCGGTCAATTCTTCTTAAGAATATGTTTTTTGGATATGGGTTTGTTTCTATAATGTTCTAAAACCATGATTGAGTGTTCAAAATGTGTTTTGCTGGGCTGGGTTCTTACTGAAATGTTAAATATCTGGCCTCTATGCCTTTTCCCCCCCTCAATTTCAAAGAGAAATCTGTTTCCTTAGATGGGTTTCTTATAATTTTTTTTTTTTTTGAAAAAAAGGGTTGAAAAGAGCATGGATTTCATGTTCTTGAGGTCTAAATATGGTAACTATATTATCCTTATTTTTACTTTTATGGCAATTTTTTTTTTGATGTTTTGGGGGTTTCATTTTCCCTTCAATTCTAATAATCCAAACACCATTTTCTTTCTCAGTTTCTGTTCACAAAAGAAGAAACTTATTGTGTTTAATACTGGGTTTCGACTTCTGTCAACACAGAATTAATATGTTTTTTTTTTTGCTTGAGGTGTTAATGTTTATGCTCTTTGTTTGTTCTTTTTTGGGAAGGTCCTTAAATCATTATTTTCCCTTTTGCCAAACACAGAAATAAATGTTTTTTTTTTTTAATTTCTTTCCCTTCTCTTTGCCAACTTTTTCATGTTATATTCAGCTTTCATTTTGCTGTCATCTTCCATCTCCCACCTTTTCTTTCTAGAAATTGCAGGTTTTGGTCTTGTATTGGTAGTAAAGTGAATATGGTCAAAGATATAGAAAGATAATAATGACAGAATAAAAAGGAAATTACAATGAAACATTACTAGATCTGCAATTCTTTCCATGGTAGTTTGAGAAAAAAAAAATTTCATACACATTCTTGGGACTGTTTGGCTGATGGGATTTCTATTCATGATGTACTATTTTCTTGGCTGTCTTTAATGTATTTATTTACTCAAAAACATTTGCAGGGTTATTGAGAAGTTGAAATGGATTTTTCTGAGTCTACAAAAGTTGTTTACAATAGAATCCAAAAATTAGAGCCTGAGAATGTCTCCAAGATTATTGGGTATCTTTTGTTACAAGATCATGGTGAGCGTGAGATGATTCGATTAGCCTTTAGCCCTGATAATCTGATTTATTCATTAATCACCAAAGCAAAATCAGAGCTTGGTTTATCACCTCCTAAACCAGCACCAGTTTCTGCTCCAATTTCCCCTACACCCATTTCAGATCTTCCCTTACAATTTACCCCATTTTCTCCAGCTTCATCTCGCCCATTTTCGTCTCCGGCAGCAGCATCAGCGGCGTCAACTCTTCGAGCTGCTGCTGCCAATCCTTACTGGGATCTTCCCCAAGTGACTGATCAGCAGCAGCAGCCACCAGTTCATAATTTAGATTTTGTTTCGCCGGCGGGTTACTCTGATTCAATAATTGATGATTATCGTTTACAGAACCAAATGCAGTTTTTGAGTTTAGAAGATCAATTAGACTCTGTGAATTCAGAATTTTCGAGTAATTATTATTACCCAGATCATGCATTGAGTAGTGGTGGGAGAGGCAGTCGGCGATCGCCGAGTTTGCCGGAGTTTCCTGTTAAGGTCTGCCATTACTTTAGTAAAGGTTTCTGTAAGCATGGCAATAATTGCAGATACTTCCATGGCCATCCATCACCTGAAAGTTTCTCTCAGATTTTCAATTCAAATTCGAATGACATTGTGAATGAAGATCATTTCTTTTCACCTGGCTCACTTGAAAAGCTTGAATTGGAGCTCACTGAGCTTTTGAAATCGCGAAAAGGGTATCCTGTTTCGATTGCCTCATTGCCCATGTTGTATTATGAGAAGTATGGAAGGACCCTTCAGGCCGAAGGATACCTTACGGAGAGCCAGAGACATGGTAAGGCCGGTTATAGTCTTACGAAGCTTCTTGCTCGATTGAAGAACAGCATTCGTCTCATTGACAGGTGCAATTCATATTGTTCTTATGTGTTTTTTATTATATCAAATTTAACTGTTAAGTGCTTAGATTTTTGAATTGTTAAAAGTTACAGGCCTCATGGGCAGCATTCAGTGATTTTGGCTGAAGATGTTGCGAAATACATGGAGTACAGTGGTGATAGAAATGATCCTGGTGGCATTGTTGCCGGTTCTCGACAGATTTATCTTACTTTTCCGGCGGAGAGTACTTTTACTGAGCAAGATGTTTCCAACTACTTCAAGTAAGGAGGAATTTTAGATAGCATGATTGGTAGTTGCTGCTAGAATTTTTGGAATGTGCTGTTTTTCATTACTAAATGCTTCCATTTTTTCTTGTTTTGTCCTTGTATCACTTGTTTTCTTTAGCAAATTTGGGCCTGTTCAAGATGTTAGGATTCCATGCCAACAGAAGAGGATGTTTGGGTTTGTTACTTTTGTTTTTGCCGAGACCGTCAAGCAAATTTTGACAAAGGGGAATCCTCATTTCGTATGTGGCGCGCGTGTTCTGGTGAAACCTTACCGGGAAAAATCAAGGCTTGTTGACAGGTAAATTTTCTGGTCCATTTGAAGAGGAACTTTTACAATCTTGTTTGGTTTCAGGCATTTGTCATTGTATTTTTATTCTTCCCCTCAATCTCAAATAAAATTTGGAAAATAGCTTCCACTTCATTTTGCCAACCCCAAAATGATGGGGTCTGTAACACATATTCTGCTCAACCGACAACCATTGGGCTTGACTTATTTATCTTACGTGTGAGCTCGACGATCTATTTATCGAATTAATCTCGAGTCGAGCCCATGTAGCTTGATTCATCTTATAGAATAGTTTCCTTTCAACATGTTTGACTTATTTGTATTTTGATGCTTAGTCTACTTTTGGGGTTTCCTAAAATTGCTAGTTTATAAACTTTTTCCCCTCTTTTTTCAATTTAACTCATCTTTCAGCTAGTTAAAATGCAAATGGTGTAGGGCCATTACTTTTGAAAATTGAGCACGAACGATGTTGGCCTTATGATCAAAGACAAAGTATTTGGAGCCTCCGAATTCAGACGAAAAGCAAATGGCCACCTGTGATTCCCTTTTATCAACATCAAAAATAGACAATTCTCCAAGCTTCCTCCTTAACCTTTTAGGATTCCAGCTGGGTTGTGTGCTGTTGTTGACAAAATTGAGTGTTTCCTTTGCATGCTAATCTGCTTTTTAAAATCATTATTTTAGGCAACTTTAGTTCGGTTTTCCTTTTTACTCCCTTTTTTTTTAAACTAACAGCAATCATTGAAAATTTCCAAAAAACACTTCGGAAACGTTTTCACCATCTCGAATTGGAAGTTCAATGATTGCAAAATGTGAAATATGTTTTGTAATGCTTCCCTATTAGTCTTAAAACTATTTCCTCCTTACAATGTTCCCCATATATATATATATATATAAATTTGTATTTTGGTTGTGATCTTCATTTTGTGTCCTATATCCATTTTTAAACTGGTAATTATGATCCTGAAAATAAATATACATTTGTGCAGGAAGTATGCAGAGAAGATTCAGCATCCGATGTATTACAGTCCACACTTTATGGATGGAGATTCTGAGCTTCACTCGAGTGAGTTGAATCAGCAGATAAATGCAGTTTGTATATATATAAATATATTCAGGTTATATTTCTTTAAATCTGATATCATTTCTTTTTCTTATTCTCTATAGTGCCGAGAGTTTGTGATAATTCAAGATTACTCAGGAAGCAGCTCATAGAAGAGCATGAGCAAGCACTTGAACTCGAGAGAAGGCGCCTCACGGAGTTGCAATTAGCACCTAAGCCCTTAACCCATCACCCTTACTTTGGCTACTCAATGGATGAGTTGAGGCTTTCAGAAGGTTTAATTTCTTTGTTTTTTGTTTTTGCTTTTTTCCTTCACTTAGCTTCAGTTTGAATCTCAGAAAGTGGAAGGGAAAGGAAAGGGAGAAGTAAAAAAATGCTTAATTGCAATGCAATTTTCAGTGTTTTCCTTTCCTTTCCTCTCCCTTTGCTCTTTCTGAAGAACCAAACAACGCCTTTTATTTATTTTTCCTGACTATTTTTTTTCCTTTCTTATTTAAGCCCGTGCAGAACAAGCGGAGTTTCCATCTGCAGAGCGTTTCAATTATCTGCTGGATGTTTTGAACAATGGTTCCACCAGTGAAGAGAAAATAAGGCATATAAGCACCAATTACAATGATCAGGAGAGGTACAAATATATATAGATTTGCACAGTTCAAGTTATATTTCCAATTAGTGTGTTATAAAAACCTGAGTTAAATTTTTTCCGCCTTTTCTTGGTAACCAAACACAGCATAAATCCCACCCATGACGACATCTTACCGCCTTTCTAATGCTGGATCATTTTCTTTCGGCTTGCAGCAGCCAAGGAATTAATCTCCCAGAAAGCCCATTTGCATCTCCAATAGGGAGCGGCATTTCAACAGTTATATAGATTCAGAACAGAGAAGATTTATAGAGGTAGAGAGGACTGATTTCCAAAGACAATTTCGCAGGTTTCGAATTCGATACAACAGCACTTTTTTTTTCTTCCCTTTTTCTAATTTTCCTCCAACTTGTCTCGAATCGGTCGGTCCGCTCCGTGGGAGTTCATACCAACTGAAAGGAGAAAGCAGTAACACCTGAAAGCTTCTTCTCCATGTTAGGTGGGTGGAGAAGAAGATTGCAAACAAGAAATGATACAGAAAAGCTAATATATATATAACAGGTTTCTAAGGGTTTTTTTTTTTCTTTTTTTTCTTTTTCTTTTAATGTAATCACAGAAAGCAAGCAAGAGGGCTTGTGAGTCTTTAGAAGAGGAGAGAATGTAATATATAGTTTGGTTTTCAGTTGAAGAAAGGAGCTAGGAAAAGAAAATATGCATGGTTCAGAGAAAAGGATGAAGAGGTGTAGAGATCTCTGCAACACTCAGAAACAAATGCTAATAAATTTAAATTTTATACAAAAGTTGCTGTTTTTTAATTTTTTATTTATATGTATATATAGAGAAGTGATCTAGTAAGCATATACGCACTTTAACTAAAGTCAGCAAATAACACAAGCCCTTGGATTCTTGAGATGAATCATGCATTAAGTGAATGAGAATCCAAGGGTTTGTGTTCTTAGCCGATTTTAGTTAAAATGAGGTATAGCTGATAAGATCAGGACTCTATATTTGGCTTTATATATTTATTTGGGTGAATTATATAAATTTTTGCTGAACTTTAGGTTAATTTCACAAAATTTCTTAAAATGTGCTATGTTTGGATTTTAGAAAGTTTGAAGGAAAATATTTGAAATTGCTTACCGTTGATTTCCTCTCTTAAGCAATTTCAATAAATTTTTATTCTTTCCTTGATTCTTTTCAAGATTAAATTAGGTTCACATAATTCCCTAAAACAACAAAACTAAACAAAAATTGAAATTAAAATTTCCCTTGAAATATAAAATCCCAAAACTTTTCCTCCTCCATTTGTAAAATTTGGGGGCGGATTATGCAAACCTCACTTATAATTTAATGGGTGGTTATTTATCTAGTTCTTATGGTTTAATGGTTATTTGTTTTATTTAAAAATTCAAAAAGGGTTTTGGTGAACTTGACTTAGTGCCTAAGCCACTTGGGTTAGCCTAGTGGTGAGGGTGTAAGGGGAAAAATGGTTAGGATTAGTCTAGATCAAGGGTCGAATCTCCTTCAATGTAACAAAAAACAAAATTGGAAATTGATTTAGTGGCTTATAGTTTAGGAGTTATTTGTTTGGTTTTAAAATATTTAATGATAATGTAAAATTGACCAATAATTCAAGGGAATTTTCTGTAATTCAAAGTATTTTTCATTTTTTTCAATATATTATTTTATCATAATGTTGTTTGTTTGTAATCCACAGCTTAAAGAAACTCCAAAAAAATCTTGGTACTTGCATCTCTGTAAAAAGTTGTGGGAAGCATGACTTTCTTCCTCCCTTGCCTGTTTAAAGCATTGACAATCTGCAAAATATGGTTGTAATCTTATTTTCTTTTCTTCCAAACAACGCCAAGACTTGATCTTTAGTTTGCGGATTTTCAGCCAAATTTCAAGCCACCACCCTGAATTTCTTTTCTTGTCATTCTGATTTGTCAATCCTTTTGGCCAGCAGGTTTGGGGAAAATTTAGTACTTGCTACGACTTTTGTAAAACTTACCATATCTTGTGACTTTAGCTGTCCATTATTTCTTGGAAATTTTCAAAAATAATACTCCCTCCATTCCATAAAATAGGTCTCTTCTTCCAAAAATCCAGGCATATTAAGAAAACTCATTAATGCATTGATTTGTGATCTTTTTTACCTTTTATTTCCAAAACTATCTTTTTTCTATTATTGTATTTAGTGTCATGTCAAGGCATTTTTTGAATAATAAAGGGTAATATGGGAAAGTTTAAAGAAATATAATTTGACTTTCCAAAATGGATTATTATTTTAAGACAGCCAAAAAAGGAAAGAGGGCATATCTTTGTAGGACGAAAAAGAGTATTAGAATATCAAAATGCTTGTATTTCCAAAACTATCTTTTTTCTACTATTGTATTTAGTGTTATGTCAAGGCATTTTTAGAATAATAAAGGGTAATATGGGAAAGTTCAAAAAAATATAATCCGATTTTTCAAAATGGACTATTATTTTAGGACAGCCAAAAAAGGAAATAGGGCATATCTTTGTACGAAGAAAAAGAGTATTAGAATATCAAAATGCTTGTATTTTCTTTTTTGAATTTTGAAAAACAAAACCTGTAAAAGAAACTCTTAATCAATCAAATTATAATATCCCATGAATGAACAATAAATAAAATAATCTATTGCAAGTGGATTTATAATAGCATTTCAAATAATAAAAGCAATATTTGGTCTCCAAAGTTATTTTTTAATTAGCTATAGTGAAAATGACTCGCTAGTTGACTAGATTAGAGGTGTTTCAATGCATAAGATTTTGTTTTTCTCTCTAGTATCACCTTTGTGTCTTGGAGATAAATAGTTTGAGCTAAGCTAGAAGTTGGAAAATACTTTGATGGTGCATTGGAGCATGTAATTTACTAATTTGGGAGTTTTAGCCAAAAAATGACTTTGGCTCCCCATTTGTTTGATTCAATGGAGTTGCTCTAACTAAGGGCTCGTTTGGATAAGCTTTTACTTTCTGTTTTTCTACTTTTAAAAGTAAAAAGATGAAAGTTTTGATCGTAAAAATTTTGATAGTAACTTTTAAAAGTTGAGGCAGTAAGATTAAAAGTAACTAACAAAATTTTGCACTAAAAAAATATAAAAAAATTTCCATTCTTTTACATTTAAAAATAGAAAAATAGGAAGTAGAAGCTTATGCAAACGCACCCTTAATTGTATTTCTCCTTTTTTAACATTTTGTTTGGATGGTAGGAAAGAAATTAAAATTACTTTCTTTTACATTCGTGTCTTTGCTTATGGCAAGAAAGTTATGGAAGAGAGAGCATCATTGGAAAATGTTAATTTTCTTATATTTCTTTTAAATCAATTGAGGGAAAAGCAAAAAAATTTTAAAAAAATTCTCAACTTTTGTTTTACTTTTACTTTATTATTATTATTATTATATTTCACTTACATGTAAAAGTTTTTTTCGATAATCAAATGCAGCTATAAAGAGAGGCTATTGGCCGAGTCCCAATCTCAGGGAAAAAAAAAAAAAACACCCTAACAAAAAAAACCAAAATTAAATTGAAAGACTTATTATCCTAGGCTGAGGTATTGACTATAATAATAATAATAATATTTTACAATATATGTAAATTTTAATAAAATAATGCTGCAAAAGTAAAAGTACAAAATATATGTAACCCTTGAGTTTAGATTTGCTGTTGATATGATAGGTGATCAACACTTGTTGATCACTGTTGGATGACCAACACATGTGCAAGAAAATGAATCTAATGGCTCACATAAAAAATACTCAAATCTAGTGTGTTTTGGATTACCTGTCAAATTCATGGACTTTTCTTATGTGAGCCATTGAATTCTTTTTCTTGCACAGGTGTCTGCCATCCAACATTTATCAACAGGTGTTGATCACCTGTAACATCAACAGCAAATCCAAATTCGTAACATTTATGGTGGGTCCATCTATCTTTGATGTTTACATTAGACCTGAGAGACCCTTTAATGATCGAATGAGGGTGCATAATCATTGTTTGTGTTGTGGTTCTTGCATCATTGTGTCATTTCTTTGTTTAATTAATTTTTCTTCCATGTCCTATTATTTGGTCCTCTTCATAATTATTTTTTTTAAAATAAAGGCTTATTGGGAGCCAACCAATAGGATAATTGACTTTTGTTATAAGTGAGGTCAGAATTGCATGTTCCAAAAGTGGTAGGGGTGTTGATGAATTGTGATGGGATAAGAGCTGGATGTGGACCTGTTTTTGGTGATTTTAATTGAAGATTTGTGGACCCCAAATATGGTATTTTTTAAACCTCAAGTAGGTGTCAAGCAGTGGGCTTGGTTTGGTTCTTGAGCAAGTATGGTGTGGCTCAGCAGCTCCAAAGCTTTTTGCCTAGTGTAAATTTAGTGTTTTGAAAAACCGACCGCTGGATTGAATATTATTCCTATATATAACAGGCATGCCAAAAATCACAGTGATTTGATTGTCGATTTATGAGATACAAACTGTGAAAATTTTTTAAAAGTATATGAAACACACAGACTGTTAAAATTTTTCACAGTCTTTATCTCATAAATCGACCGTCGGATCACTGTGATTTTTGGCACGCCTGTCATACATAGGAATAATATTCAATCCAAATGTCGGTTTTTCAAAAGACTGAATTTACACTGGCCCAACAGACCTTGGAGCTGCTGCTGAGCCGCAGCCAAACCAAAGTCGTCAAGGAGTGACCTGGCCTTACTTGTCCATCATATTTGTATTGTACACAGCTAAGCTTAGTTATTGTGAGCTCAAACTCTTCCTTGATTGATGGGTTTTGTGGTTTGTTTGAATTTTGAAAAATACATATAAGAGTATCTTCAATGGTGTATGTAAAATTATATTTATAATTATTTTTGGGATATGAATTACCATTTTGGTGCTTCAATGGTGATGAAAATTTATACGGCATATCTAAAAAATGAACTAGTACTTTTTTGGTAAATTGAAATCCAAATTTGGATAGCGGTTTGCATCAATAAAAATTATGCCACGTCACCATTTTCTTCTTCTTTTTTTCCCTCCAAAATACCGATCAAAGCAAATTTGAATAGTGCGCCATTGGAGTACTTTGATTTTACTGTAATTATGCAAAAATATGGATTTAGATATAGATACTTGTATTTTATCATTGGAGATGGTCTCAGATGAAGATGGGTTGCACATTTTTAGCTTTTCTATTGTTTGAGAAATTTATTTATTTTAAGAAAAAATTTAATCATATTTTTTTTTCAAATCATTTCTAAATTGATTTATTTAAAAACTATATAATTTAAAAAGGAATTTAACCTGATATTACTTTTAAAATTTTCAAATTAGTTCTAAATTGTAATTTACAGTGGGATTATCATAACCTAGTGATAATCCCAATCAATTATCATTCTAAAGTTGCAAATTAAGTATTGTTTGGATTTATGGGTGGGTAAGTCATGCTATATTTTCACCAAATTTTGTGTGTGTGTGTGTGTGAGAGAGAGAGAGAGAGAGAGAGAGAGAGAGAGGTATTCTTTGAAGGTTACTATCATATGACAATGACATTGAAGCTATCACATATTTTACAGCAAGAAGCTTATCATCACATATTAAGACAGAGGAAGATGGAGACTTAAAAGAACAAAGCATCTACGGCACTTCACACTCTGTTTCTGCGCTGTCTCATCTGTTTTTCAGTTCCTCCTCATCTTCATAACCTAGTCAATGGGTCGGTACAACGGGTGAAGATCCTCTCCTTGTCAAGTTCTCTCCTTGGCTACCTTGGCCAGCAATTCCATGCTATCACCTCACCCAACTAATAATTCTAAGGTTGGGAATTGTGCAGCAAGTTGGAGCTTTAAAGGACATTGAAGCTTGATAATTTTGCCCCTATAACAAAAAAAAATAAAAAATAAAAAATAAAAAAATTTAATATCAAGTGCACTTCTATATGGTCAATTACAATATAGATTTTGAAAAATTGACCGTTGGATAAAATACTCTCCTTATGAATGTTATGACTGCCAAAAATCACTATGATCCAACGGTTGGTTTTTGAAATATATTATTGCAAAAATTGTGACATTTTGAAAAACAAATAAAACACAGTTTTTTATTGCGACATTTTTCAAAAATTGACGGTTGGAAGATCGTGACTTTTTTGGCAAACATGATGTTCACAAGAGAGGTATCTCATTCAACGGTCAGTTTCAATGAAAATTGTATTTTTTTTGGTTCTTCGAACTATCACAATTTTTAAAGTCAAATTTTTTAAAAACCGACAATTAGATCACAGTGATTTTTGGTAGCCATAATATTCGATTTTTTAAATGGAAGTGCACTTTATATTAAAATGAAGTCTTTTTTTTAATTTTTTTTTAATATTATTATAGGGGCAAAATAGGAATTTTTTCTATCAAGTTTCAATGCCATTTAAAGCTCCAACTTGCTGCTCAATTCTTAACCTTAGAATCATTAGTTGGGCGAGGTGGCACCATAAGATTGCTAGGCAAGGTAGCCAAAGAGGGAACTTAGCAATGAGAGGATCTTCACCCAGGTACAACACAGATATATGAATTTAATTGTATGCCCAAGTTTACACGTAGCCCCTGACAATTATTCCACCCTATTCTTGCTATTAAAATCCTTCTTCACACTCTAATATTACAAACATGCGAAAATAAATTTTCTTTTCGAAAATTCCATCTCTTCACATGGGAGGTATAAAATCCACAGAGTCCACAGAGGTAGGTTTAGCATAAATGAGTCAAGTTCAATTGAGTAATTAACTAGTTAAAAATACTGGTTAGTGTCATGAGTTATGTATAGGTATTTTACCCATTTTATAAGCTCGAGATCTCTCTAGCATCTATTCGATGTAAGATAAGAATCCTCTAATATTTTTTCTCACCTGATCCAGTAATGCCAGCCCTTGTCTTGTTGTGATCGAACAGGCTTCCCTATCCGTCCTACCCAACAGGTAGGAGGACTCACTATCTGTATGGACACCACCTATGTGAGCGCTTGATGTGACACTAAATTAGGGGCCGAATCTACTCTAATACTATTTGCCACAGTTTGAATTTTCAATTCAAAAGACTAGTCCTTTAGATGGAGATACTGCATCCATCTTTTAAGTTCAAAATTTTCTCAGTGTTTATCTAATTACGTGAGATAAGAACCCCATAGCGGTTAAATTTTTTGGAAAGAGATTAAAGCCTTTAAAGGTAGGGTGGAGGAATGAAGATCCTTTTGCTTCCTTAGTCATGTATTCGAACCCACCAAATAGTTTGTCCCACTGAATGCAGTACAAAGGCTTTGAATGATGTTATGTGAAGGAAAGAAAAATGTCTTATAAAAGAGAACAACATCATCATCATTTATTTCTTTGGAAAAATTACGCTCACACCTCCTCTGGTTTTTAATATTTATAGAAACATCCACTCTAATTTGAATAATATCAAAGACAACCCCTGTCATTAACGAAACTACAACGGCGTTAAAGTGAGGTCGAAAATGACTTTTATACCCTGTGATAAAAATGCTCCGTTTAGTACAGTCGGTCAAAACCATATGTACGGATTCAAAAAAGGGCATCGTTTAGAGAAAAATTTCAAGAGAAATAAAAGTGCAACTCACTCAAATCCAAAAACCCTTGGTTTAGGGCTTAATGAAGGTTACCACTTGGGAATGCAGTTGGAATGTTTGGGCTTACTCCACAGTAGGATCAATACCTCAGCCAAGTGAACGATCATCTCATTGAGGTAAATATTAATGGGTTTAATCAACACTTTTGGGTGGTTTTCTTCCCCAATAGTGGCTGAATAGTACGTGATTGTTTACTATTATAAACCGGTCGTTGGATTGGATATACGAACAAATTCCTATACCCCTCATTTTAAAATATAAGTGCTAGAATTGTGATGTTTCTAATTATAATGATTTTTCTCACGGACATTTTTCAGAAACAGACCGTTGGATTACCATAATTTTTTGCATGCATGACATTCATAAAAAATATATTGAATCCAGCTTTCAGTTTCTTAAAATATTAGACCCACATTGTTATTTTAAGAAGAAGGGGTAAAAATAATGCAGATGAAAGAGAAAAATTAAAAAGCAAACATCTTAAGTCTTCCTAAATAGTTGATATTTGCATTTCTTCTCAATCCATTAGCAAATTAGTTATAAGGAGCTTCTTATTTTCATATTTTTTGAGAAGGCATTGAAAAGATGGAGAATTATGTAGTAAAAGTACTGGCCATTATCATGGCATTAAAGGAATATTGGATCTTTAAGTGGGTCAATTTGTCATTCTTTGCTTTTGGTAGTTGTTTATTTGCATTTTCAGTGTCATTCTTAGCATTTTCATTCCTATTTGCTTTTGGTAGTTGTAAAATATATGCAATTTAGTTCAAATTTGAACATGATCATTCTAGTTTACATGCCAACATCACTTTATATAAACATGCATGTGTGTGTCATAATTAATTACTTTCCAAAGTTTGGCAAAGGACATTGTCATTCTTGTTACTTGACTTTTTTAGCACTCATATTCTAATCCTTTAACTTTGTCGATTTCATAGAAAGAGAGGTTTGTCCGTACATGTTGAAAGCTATTCAACGAAATAGGAAGAAAGATAGAAGGAGACGCACTTGTTGGAGCTCCCTTTCATTGGATCTTGTTTGGCCAATATGGGTTTTCTTTGAATTCTTAAACACCTCTTTCTTCGTTGATGGTGGAGAGGGCACTTGATGTAGGTGCTATCTATATCCCACTAGGCCACTCTAATACTCAATGGTTATAAAATGAATTTGGATAATGTTGTTAAATAACAAAGGGGTACTTTTTGGCATTTTCTTGAAAAGGTTGGATGGCATCAGCAAGAAAATAAACGGACATGAACGTCCGTTTCATTGAAGGGGTGTTATTGTAGTTTAGTTTTAAAAGTAAGGGGTGTCTTTGAAATTATCGCAACTAGAGGGAGTATAAATGTAATTTTTCCTTTTTTTTTTGGGTAATGGGTGGGCCCAAGGCCTAGAGACACAATAATGAAATTAGGCCCAGTAACACCTAAGGTATCATTATACAACAAAAGATCCCAGCCCAACAGGAGGAGTAAGACTCGAGAATGACAAGGCCTTGTTGTTAGGCATAAGGCCCAAGGCCTATATAATAATTTCAGCATTTTCCTTTCCTAGCTTTCTCTTATTCTTTCCAAGATCTGACTGAAGCCTCATGCCATGTTTGGATCTCAAAAAGAGTAAGAGAAATGAAACGACCATTACAATTGTTGAGAAATGTTTATTTATTTATTTATTTTCTTCAACTTTTCTTATATCCAAACAGTATAGCTCAAGATTGACTTGACAAAAAGCTTATTCGAGCTCAAATAAATAAGACAAGCTCAAACATTATTTTTGAGTTCGTTATTTTGTCAAGCTAAGTTTAAGTAGAATACTATGCGCTTGGTAAAGCCATTAATACTATAAATAATTAATCAAACTCAACTCAAAATCAGCTGGATGAAAGGCTTATTCGAACTCATTCGTAACATAAATGAGCCAAGTTCAAACCTTACTTTTGAGCTCATTGCCTACTATTCAACTTGACTTGACTAGTTTGTAGCTCTAGATGCGGTATTTTTTTTTTTTTTTTTTGGGTTAAATCTTTTTCTTGTTGATCCTTGTGATTTGATTATTTGGTTGGTAATTTGAAGATGAGATTTAGACTTTTTGTGCAGATACAAATCTAACTATGGAAGCCCAACTATGATTTGTTTGTGGGGGGTTATGCAGATTTGTTCTATTTCACTTAATCTGCAATGCAGAATAGCACAATGATTTAATGGAATTCAAGCCATTTTTGTGCTACAAAATAAGAGGCAAGGACTTCTTGAATTGGCCCTTCTGATGTGGATGGTGCAGGTGGTGGTCCTTCTGCTTATCTTGCACATGGTTGCAGGAGAATTCAATTAAGTGCAGTAGCTTTCTTATTTGTCCTTCATAGACAAAGTTGATGGTGAAAACACATATTATATAGTCTTTGATCATATCATGTGCAATCATCCAATGGTTTGAGTCTTCTCTCAATTATGAGATTCCCAAAGGTAGAAATCTTTCAATTCATGTCCAATTTAGCTCGATCATTTTCTCCCAATCACTACATTAAGCCTTTGTTTGGATTTTGGAACTCGGAAAAGTTGAAGGAAAGCAGGGGCGGAACCAGGATTTTTTCCCAGGGGGGCCAAAATTTTAATGTAAGAGTATTATTTTTTAATATAAAAATAGCGTAAAATAGCCATTTTTATAATATACATAAAATTGTAAGTTTACAAAATATTAGTGCCAAAATCTCAATACCATAAAAATTTATACAAATTTATTTGATAATAACACTATTCAACCCATGGATTTGGAAGGTTAAATAGTCTTCACATCCAAATTCAGTATAATCCATAAAAGTTTGTTAAAGTTTGTGGGTAGTTTAAAATAAATTATTTTAAGGTCATATATTTTTTCTGAAAATTCAATTGAGTATAGCTCTCTCAATTTAAACCCTTTTTGGGTTATATATATATATATATATAAAATTCAAGTCTACTCAAAACAATTTTGTGAAAAATGAATTGTTCTCACCCTTAATTGAGGAAGATAAAATTATAAACCCATGATGTGAGCCTTTAGTCAAAATTCCCTCTCTTTCTTCTTTCTCTTTTTTATTTTTTTGACAGCTACCTCAATCCCTTTCCAAAATTTTAATGTTAATTTGTTTCTTCAATTTTATTGTTAAATTAGGAACGCCGGTGTTTAGAGTAGTTTTGTAAGATATACAATGTATAAAATAACAAGAATGATATTATAAGGTGTACATTAAGCAAAGTGGCGACCTCAATAGGGCAAAATGCAGAGCATATTTTGAAAAACTGACCGTTAGATTAGATGATCTGCTTATAAATTTTATGTTCACAAAAAATCACTATGATCCAACGGTCGATTTATGAAAAGCTGACTAGGGAAAAATGGCGCTATTTTGAAAAACAAATTAAATGTAATAATTTTTCACTGTGACATTTGTTAAAAACCAACTGTTGGATCATTGTGATTTTTGGCAAACATGAAATTGACAAGTAGTTCATCTAATTTAACAGTCAGTTTTTTAAAATATGCGCTACATTTGGCCCTATTGAGAACAACTTATGCAGCTTTATGTAAGGTATAACTTTCCTATGTATAGGAAATTTTCAAAAAGTCAGGGGGGGCCATGGCCCCCCTCCCTTCCCTTTGGTTCCGCCACTGAGGGAAATGAAAGAAAAGAGAATACAAATTTCTTTAGAAAGGGATTTAATTCTTTGGAAATTTCACTATTTTCCTTTCCTTTTTTCTTTTTCTTTTTTTAAAGTCATTCTTTCCGAGATTCAAACATAGCCTAAATTCATTGCCTAAATAACTTGGAGTATGGTAGTTGTGTATTTTGGGTACCGGAGTCGTGTTTCTTTGAAAAAAAAAGGTAAGGTCCACGCTTAGTGTTGATTGAATGCTCTAGTCCTCACAATCATAGATTTGGAAAGGTAGAAATCACCTTTCTAGTCGTTACATTAATTTTCTATTTGAATCTTGAATTGAAGGAACAGAAAGGAAAAGTTTAAAATGTTTTGAAAAAGAAATCCGTTTCTAAATAATTTTCACAAATTTTCTTTTCTTTTTCTTACTCTTCCTGAGATCCAAACATAATATAAGTTCATTGTGACATTCGAAATTGCATCGTGATCATTGGTTCGATGTTTGGTATATATATATATGATTGATATGTTTCTTGGAAAGGGGGGATGACCAAGAATAAATTCCATATATACAATCCTTAGAATAAATTCCAAAGAGGGAATTGAATTCCATCCTTGGAATGTAGGTGGAATAAAATTGTGAAAGCTTACCAAATTCTGTTTTTTGTAGAATAACTTGCAGATAGATACTTTTACCTTCCTTAGAATGTCAATCTCATGAGAAATTTCATTATGGTTGCCTCCAACTGACCACCTCAACCAAGCAAGAGATTCTTTCTTAGAAAGTTCACTACCATATGGTATATATGAAAGAAAATTCAGCTTCTTCTTGACTAATTGGAGTCGTTTCTTATTTGGTCTTTATTCCAAGTTAGTTCTTTCTTAGAAAGTTCACTACCATATGGTATATATGAAAGAAAATTCAGCTTTTTCTTGACTAATTGGAGTCTTTTCTTATTTGGTCTTTATTCCAAGTTAGATTTTGTTAATTTAATTTGGTTTCTTCCATGGTCAATGGTAAATGTTCAACCCTAATAATATTTCATAGAAATCAAATTATATGATTGTATGGCAAAGAAATGCACATTATTCATCTAAGGGAACCTATAAAATTAATATTGACTTGTTTTACTTAATTTTTAATTTCAGTCCGTAGCATCGCCTCCTTTGGAGATAAAATAAAATCCCTCACTGTAAAAAATCTTTAGTTTCACTACAATACCACATCATTGAGCTGACGCCGTATCATAAGCCAATAAAATTCCGTCAAAGAGTTGTCAGATGTCAAAAATTTTCATTAACTGGAAAACAGATGTCGTTTAACATCTTCTTCTTTATTCAAATTTGGATTCATATGTTTCTAGTATTATTACTGTATCTTGTCATTGAATTGACGTGATATTATGAGTCAGTAATGATCGAACAATTTTTAATTGCTGATTCTCAAGTCTCCTCTTGCCTACCAAAATTCCAAATTCAAACATGATGGTGATTTCAAATATTTTTAGAAAATTGACTAACATAAACATATTATTGTAGTTCAATTTAATCTGCATTATAATTAGTTGTTCTATTTTAAAAGATTAATTAAGCATACCATTTGAATATAAAGACCGATAATGACTTCTAAGTATTAAATAAAATTCTCAAATGACTATAAAGTCCCTTAAAAAGAAGGATGATGATGACGAGGATTTGTTATGATATAGTTATTATGAAAATAGTGTAATTAATATGATTGTGTTTGAGAAAAATGAAGATTATCATCACATGACTTGATGGGAGGAGATTACAATGAAATTAGGGTCCAGTTGGCCCAATCATATCCAACATTGGGATTGGGTGAGACTTAGAGGCTTAGAGTGGGGCACACTAGGCCCCGGCAAAGTTATCATAATATTTTTATATTGACAGGTTTGTCCTTATTTGAAAATATTAGATTTATTGTGGGTTTTTTTTTTTTTAGAGTTTGTAACTATATAAGACTCTTTATGGAAAAAAATTAGAATATTGAACTCTTTATGGAAATTTTTTAAATTGCATTTATTTTAAATTTTGAATTATTAGTCTCTTTTCTATATTTATTCTCAAAGAGTCCATTAAAATTGAGTTATATTATTGGACTTTTTTTTTTTTTTTGGATTTATTAAAAATAAAATTAGATGCATACAACGCAGATTATATAAATTTACATGTTTAAACATGTACGGCAATATACGCATCCAACACGTGTATACGGGTTAGATAAATTTACTTGTTTGAAAATCAAATTCGATCTATATATGTATTTCAAATCACGCTCATCGCGCTACTAATAAATAAAAAGGCAACAAAATAAAGCAAATTATTCAACACGGTCGTCGATCGATAGACACGTAAGGGGGAAAAAAACAAAAGAGAAAAAAAAAGTGAAAGAAAAAGGAAAATATGACCCACATGAGACCTAAAATTAGAAAATTAAGAACAATGAAAATAGGGCCCATATGAAGTTTGGAAAGCTATTTGGTTTGGGAGAAAGATGAAGACAATGCTTACAATGGTAGTGATGGAAAATTAAAAAAAAAGAAAGATCAATCTCCCAGAAGACCTAACATGGTCGGCGTAATGACAGGGACAATGCATAGAAAGTCATGTGTGATTATGGCCTTGGTTTTGTCATTAGCTTTCATGGAACTTTGTAAAGTTTTGGGACATAAAGACATGGACTTGGACCTACTCTCATAGCTTAAACCATGTGTGTGTCTATATATATATATATTCCAGGTCTTCTATTATAAGGTATAGTTTATGCAATTTTGTGTCAGATGATTTTTATATAGCCAAATGCAGACTATATACTGAAAAATTGAATGTTGAATTAGATAAACTGCTTATGAATTTTATGTTTGTAAAAAATCATAGTGATCCAACATTCAGTTTCTGAAACATATCACAGTGAAAAATTGTGATTTTTTTCCTTTTTAAAATATCACCAGTTTTTTTCATTTAGTTTTTCAAAAATTGACTATTGGATCAATGTGATTTTTGGAGAAAATGAAATTCATAAGCAATCCATTCAATCAAACGGTCAGTTTTTCAAAATATAATTTGTATTTGGTTCTATAGAGATTACCTTACGCAACTCTACGTAAGGTACACCTTATAATAGAAGCCCTGACATACACAGCTATTATGAAGGGTTGGATCCCAAGAATGAGTCATTTTCCAAGGTGAGGAATGTGGGAGCTTTGTCACCTGAAGCATGCACCGCATGTTTTATATATATATATATATATATATATATATTTCTCTCTCTCTCTCTCTTTCTCTCTCTCTCTCTCTCTATATATATATATATATATATAAAATGTTATTTGATGGAAGAACATTCTTCTTTCTCTTGACTTAGCAATATTTTACGATTATATTTGTAAAATTAAAGCTTTGGATTGAATTTTATGTAGCAAAATATAGAACAAAAAATTTGACTTGTGAACTACTGAACTTTGTATTGTTCTATATATTGAATATTGAGTTTATAGGAGTTGTTTAGAAGAATACAAAAATTAGGTGGACTAGAGATGATTTTGACCGATTTTAATTTTACTATTATTTAGTTTGATTTTGACCGATTGTAATTTTACTATTATTTAGTTAAGTCTTTTTTTTTTTTTTTTTAGAGAAAAAATTATGAAGCTATTTAATCTGTGTGCAAAATAAAGCATAAACACAATATTTTTCAAATCAACTGTAAGTTAGTTTCTTTTAAAAAAAAAAAAAATTAAATAACATTAAAGAATGGGTCCTACTTAATTCAATTTTTAAAATTTCCAAACAGATTCTTAAGGGTCTGTTTACCTCGTGAAAATTTTTACAATTTTTATTTTTTGTGCAAATTTTTTAAAAACAGTTTTCATTTTTAGTTTTCAAAATTTAGAAAATATGTTTACTTTGCAAAAATTAAAACTGTTTTCAAAATCTAAAAATAGTGTAAATGCATTTACTAAAACTATATATTATCTCTATATGTTTTATTATTTTTATTTTTTGATTTTACAGTTGGTCTACATGTTTTTTTATATGTTTATAAGCATTGCCACGATATAATCATTGTTTTCAATTTTTATGAAAATACAAAAAATGTCTTTTTGATGTTTTTACATTTTTTAAAAAACTGAATTCATTTTCTTGAAAACTGTTTTCATTTTTTACAAGTAAACACGTTTTTTAAGCCGTTTTCTGTTTATATTGAAAAATGAAAATGAAAATTACGAAAATTTTCATGAAGTAAAAGAGACCCTAATTTTTTCATTCAATTTAATTGTCCAAAATTGAAGTTGAAATAAGACCATTGATCCCACTTATGATTATTGCTTCCACCATTGCATTTTAATATCATCATCACACTACCATTAAACTCATCCTCACCACTAACCTTGTTACAACTCACCTTTTCATGTAACAAGATCTTATCTATTTTCGGATTATTTCTCGTGATTTTAAAATTCATTTTACTAATTAAGGATAAAAGTGTACATATATAATCTTCCAAACCCTTTAAAACAAGATCAAAAAAGTATATGAACCTGAAATCTCATCTCATCTCATCTCATCTCATCTCATTATTTCACTTTAAAAGTTACTAAAAGGCAATAAAACTCAGAACAAGAAGACCAAAAGAATTCATTTTGATACCTTTATATCTCCTTAATCCTTATGCAATTAAACGTTCCTACACCCTTTAAAATATGCTTTGTTTTAGCAAGACAAAAGGTCTTTTACCTCTCTCTCTCTCTCTCTCTCTCTCTCTCTCTCTCTCTCTCTCTCTGTATGTGGGGGTGTAAAACAACCCTAGTTAGAGGAGTATGGAGAAGATAAGAAGGTGGGCCATGAGAGAGGAGACAAAGAAGCAACAAGATTCCCTTTGCACATATTGATTCCAAAAATATGTATTAATAAGAGGAATCAATGCATGATTACATGAGAGTATTTTTATATCCCAAAGGAAGGAAGAAACTCAATACCTTGGAGAAGGGATGTCTATGCTTTATACTTACTTCAACTCCCAACTTACCTAAATAACCCTCCCTAAATTATTTAATTATATTTTTCTTAGGAAAAGGAATATTTGGTATTTTCCTTTCACTTTTTTTTTTTTTTTTTTTTGCTAGCCCTTGGTGTTTTGCACTTTAATTTAGATTATTTTTCCAAATATTTGTCTTGTTAACCCTCTAAAGGATTGTTTGATAAATATAGAAATTATTAAAATTATTTATCCATTTAGCAACATTTAAACAATAGAAAATGCTAGTTCACTCGTATTTTTCACTCGTTATTCTCTACTCGTCTCATGTTAACGAATTATTTTTATATTCTTAAAAAAATAAAAATATTATTTTTATTTATATGAACAAACCCTCATATGCCAACTAAGCATATGTGGGATATCATTGTTGTTAAATAAAATATCAAGAGTATAGCACATACACTAACATAATCATTGATATATTAGGTCACGTCATTTATTTTTTTCAAATAAACCTCTATCCCAACTGATACAGAGTGAAAAATAAGCACACGTGTCACTATTAGACTAACTGAATATTAACATATCACGTCAATTATATAATATGTTCGAGGAAATATGTGAGGGCATGTTGGTCAAAAGACAGAAGAGGACAATAATAATAATAGTATAATTTGAAAGATAAATATGCTGACATGGAGGGATTTTCTAGAGGGGATGAAAGGGGGAAGAAAAAGAGTGCATCTGTGCATGTTAGATGAAGTGGAAGGCACTTCTTCCCACGTCATTAAAATTTAAAAAACCCTTTAAACATCACTCCTCATTTCAACCATTTTTGTCAATCCTGCCCTCCATTTTCACCCAAAATCTCAGTATTGCCCCTTGGGGGACCAGGTCCCCACACAGCCACACCTCCTCCCATGCCAAGGGGTTATGACTTATGACCCTGCTCCTTGACCGTGGAAATTTATTTAATCCCATCTTTATTCCTTGACCATGAAAATTTATAAATTAGAAAGGACAAATATTTATACACAATTACCCCTATGTTCAAACAAAAATGGAATCAAAGGTCTTCTCAACTTAGTAAAGGCATATTTTCTTTAAAAAAAAAAAAAAAAATTAAAGCATAGTTTGGATTTATTTTTTATAAGTACTTATTTGCTTTTTTAAAAATTTACAATATGTAATTTATTAGAAAAATTTTAAAAAAACAAATAAGTACTGATAAAAACGAATCCAAATGGTGCCCAAAAAAAGGGTGCCTCTAATCATCTGTTTTACTTTCGTATTTTATATTTCTATCTTCTTCACTTCATGAAATTCAGCTTCTAATAATTATTTTTACTTGATTTTTTAAAATAGACTTTTTAAAAAGTGGGTAGAAAAATTGAATATAAAAGTAGAATAGATGATATCCATTCGAGTTGAGCATTGGGATGAAAGATATTTACAATAATCATAATAATAATAAATACTTGTAGTACTTTTAGTTAAATTACATTCAAATTTTATTAAGAAATGGAAAGGAAATAAATCCTACATCTCCACACTTTGTATTTTCCACAATGGCTGCATTGAAGACAATATGTGGTTGTTGTTCAAAGACTCTCTAATCAATCAGAATAGTTTTTATTTTTATTTTTTATTAGTGATTAGTTTGATTACCAAAAGCTTTAAAATCTAGACCATTGACTCAGTTAATGGCAACATCATAGACAGCTAGAACATGATGTCATATCTCTCCATATATATATATATATATATATATATATTTGTTGTTCAAAAACTCTCTAATCAATCAGAATAGTTTTTTTTTTAGTGATTAGTTTGATTATCAAAAGCCTTAAAATCTAGATCATTGACTCAGTTAATGGCAAACCCATAGACAACTAGACCATGATATATAGAGTCATGTTTCGGTGCGTACTTTCTTATATGAAAACCGTAAGATTGAATGGGTATTTTGAAAAACTGACCGTAAGATTGAATATTCTCCCAATGTATGACAGGTATGTCAAAAATCACAGTAATCTGACTGGCGGTTTCTAAAATACAGACTAAGTGTTATATAGGTATTTAATTTTTCACAGTCTGTATTTTGAAAACTGACGGTCAGATCACTGTGATTTTTGGCATACATATCATATATAGGGAGAATATTCAATCCAACGGTCAGTTTTTCAAAATACCAATTTTACATTGACCAAAAGACCATATCCTCATATAATGAAGTACGCACGGGAATATGACCATATATATATATATATTTGCTTAATCGCATGTGTATGTGGGTAGGGGGTGTGAGGAATATTATAAAGCGAAACTCATCTTCTCAACCCAATTCACACGTACATACACATGTATGTTGCTAATAAAAGTATCCATGTGCAATAATTAATGTACTATGTTGAAGTTAGTTGAGGGTGCATTTCATAGCATCTTCTTCTGAATGAAGGTGTTATTGGTTTTCAAATAGTACCATTTCTCTCAATTCATGTTTTCAAACTAACATGACATTATCATATTAACAAATCATTTGACAGCATAATTAGAGATGTGCATCTATCTGTTATATGGGGCAAAACCATTAATCAACTTGTTCAAGTGGATGGCAAATTTTTCCAAACTCGCTGTAAGTACAAAAAAAGTGACGGATTGATTGACTTTTTTGACTGTTTCAAATCAGTGGGTACAGCGAGTTGAATTTAATTAATTAATTTATCTTTTATGATATGGTGCCAAACACTAGTTAGTAGTTACGCCGGTAATATGATCGCTTGTTATAGTGAACACCTAATTAATAGCGTAAAGTGCCTAAACAACATAATACTAAAATAAATTACATTTTAACAAATTCACTGACTTATTCTATGAATTCATGTAATAAAATTTCACTGTCTCTCTCTCTCTCTCTCTCTCATCTATTTTTTTCCCATTTACTTACTGTATAATTCAACTCGATATACTATGTCGAGTTGGCATGAGAACTTCAATCATAACCAGAAGGATTATTGATCAGTAATGAATGATCCAAGGGTAGTTTAGTAACTTAAATCAAATCAAAGATGTATCAGCACATTTACATCACTTCTCACTTCTCAGTGGTAGTAACGTAGTTTAAGAGAAATTCCAAGGCATTTGCTAATCCTCTGCTTTTATAATAAGAATGCACAGGTTTTTATTCTCCTCCAGTCCACCTTCTCCTTCAGTCCTTCACAAAGGACACTGCCCTCTCTCTCTCCCTCTCTCAAATTTATCTTTTGGAGTGAGATACGAAACTTGAGATTCCTTGAACAAGGTGGGTTTGTTGAATTAACAATAAATTTGATTTTGAAACTGAAATCAATCATTTACATACTATAATTCATGTGTTATTGTTGTTATCCATCTTTTGTTTTTCTCTTGTGAGTCTCTGTTTTTTGCTCATATGACGAAGAGGTGATTTGTGAGTATTTTGTTTTAGTTTAGTATTCACTTCTGGTAAAAGATTGAGCTCTGAGTTCAATTTTTATGGATAGTTTACGATTACTGAAAGTGGGTTGGTGATAGATCTCTAAAAGGTGGGATTTTTCTTTTTCTTATCTTTTCTTGGGTTTTTGCTGTTCTGTTTTAAGACTCTCTGTTGGTGTTTTGAAGTTTTAAGGTTAAGTTCTGCCTTATGACGGCTCTCATTTGAAGTTTTAGTGTCTATTTATTGTTTGTATGTATGTTTGGAATTTGACGTTCAATTCAAGAAATGAAATGATTTGAAGCTTATTTATGTGTTGACTGTACAATCTTTTCTGGGTTTTGGGTGTTTGTGGAGTGTCTCATTGAACTGAGATTAATGGGACATCCACCAGAAAATAGGAAACAGAGAGAGAGAGAGAGTTGATGTGGTTAAAAGGGAAGTCATAAATTAGTTCTTGGGAGCCTCATGTGGACTGTCCCCATACTTATATCAGAGTTTTAGTATTGAACTTCTTTCTGATATTGTCTGTGGTACCTACAATCAGTTACTTCAAGAGTCTTTTTATGAGGTTACTTTAAACAATTCACTTCTCTGGTTTGCGGGTTTCTTCTTCTTCTTCTTCTAGTTTATTTTATTTTATATAAATTATGTGATCTGCTTTTGCACCTACTTGACTTTTACTTTTCTGATTTCTTGAACTTGAATTTTTATTTTTTTTATTTTTTTTATTTTTTTTGAATTCTGTCTTTGATAGGATAAAAGAGTTAGGATCTTGAAAATTTCCTTGCAATTAAGACATAAAGCAACTACTTAGAAGGAGAAAGTAAATAATAATGCAGATTTTCATTGAAATGATCTGATTATGATTATGCAATTGAATTCCTTTTTAAATTACTGCCAAAAACAGGTATCACCCTGTCTGCACTCAATGAAAAACTGCAGTTTGGGCAAGGAATATGAAATTTTCATTATTTGCTCTTTTAATTTCTCTCTCATCTTTTTCTTAGAATTGCTCTGATCTTGCTACTCTTCTATGCAGATTATGTTGGTTTTGTGGGAAATTTCATTTTTGCAGAGTAGAAATTATTGGGAAATTTTGGAAAAAATGATGATGACCGAGTCGTTTATTTCAGTTTAATCAAGGTCTGTTGTTTTCAAACAGAGTATGAGCTGTTTATCAATGACAATCCAAGTCTTTCAATGCTGCTGCTATAAACACCAAAAACGTAAATAACACGTCCCATTTCGAATAAATAGAATTTGCACTCAAAATTCAGTAAGTTATTCTGCGATGCAAGCATCTCAGCATCACAGAAGTTCAGGAGCTATGTCGAAGAGATTATACTATCAGACGGTGCAAGAGGTCGAGACGTACTGCTTGCCTCAGTTTCAAACTTTGGATCACCAGCTATGCTACAATGACAGCAGCAGCTGCCAAGGATCCTCTCACTTCTCCATTCAGACTTCTCGGGGACGACAGCGACAATACTGCACCCTCGAGTCATCCTCGGCAATCGGCAGTTACAAAGTCTACAACTCTCCCTCAACTGTCAGTTTCTCGCCCAACAGAAGCCCACCAATGTCGCAGCAAGATTCATCGTACCCAACTGATGGCTCACCGATGAGTGGGTCTTGCATAACTGATGATGTGAATGATCTGAAGCACAAGTTAAGAGAGTTGGAATCTGTAATGCTAGGGCCAGATTCTGATATTCTCAATAGTTTCGATAGTACCTTCCATGGCGGGATGGGGACGATGAACCAAGATTCACCAGACATAGACTGCTGGAGACAAATGATGGAGATAGTAATCCCCAGAGGGGACTTGAAACAAGTTCTTATCGCTTGTGCAAAAGCAGTATCAGATGATGATTGGTTGAGGGCTCAGTGTTTGATGGCTGAATTACGACAAATGGTATCGGTTTCTGGTGAACCGATTCAACGGTTAGGAGCATATATGTTGGAAGGGCTTGTAGCAAGGCTGGCTTCGTCGGGTAGTTCAATTTACAAAGGTTTGAGATGCAAAGAACTGGCGGCGAGCGAGGATCTTCTCTCGTATATGCATATTCTTTATGAGGTTTGCCCTTACTTCAAGTTTGGATACATGTCTGCAAATGGGGCGATTGCAGAAGCAATGAAGGATGAAAACAGAGTTCACATTATCGATTTCCAAATAGGTCAGGGGAGTCAATGGATCACTCTAATCCAAGCTTTTGGGGCTCGGCCTGGCGGACCACCTCACATTCGGATAACGGGTATCGATGATTCCACGTCGGCTTATGCCCGTGGCGGAGGCCTAGGCATAGTGGGCAAGAGGTTATCTAAACTGGCCAAGTCATTCAACGTGCCATTCGAGTTCCACGCTGCAGCCATGTCTGGTTGTGAGGTTCAGCTTGAGACTCTGAAAGTTCAGCCCAGCGAGGCTCTTGCAGTGAACTTTGCTTTCATGCTGCATCACCTGCCTGATGAGAGCGTCAGCACAAACAATCATCGTGATCGGCTGTTGAGGGTAGTGAAGAGCCTGTCGCCGAAGGTGGTGACGCTGGTTGAGCAAGAATCGAACACGAATACTGCAGCATTCTTCCCTCGGTTCATCGAGACCCTGGACTATTACACAGCCATGTTTGAGTCCATCGACGTTACCCTTCCAAGGGAGCATAAGGAGAGGATCAACGTTGAGCAGCACTGCCTAGCACGTGACGTTGTTAACATTATAGCATGCGAAGGGGCAGAGAGGGTGGAACGGCATGAGCTGCTGGGGAAGTGGCGGTCTCGCTTCGCAATGGCTGGGTTTACACCATACCCATTGAGCTCCTTTGTGAATGCTACCATTAAAACATTGCTAGAGAAATACAGTGACAGATACAGGCTTGAAGAGAGAGATGGGGCTCTGTATCTTGGTTGGATGAACAGAGCTTTGGTTGCTTCTTGCGCATGGAAGTGAGAACCACTGAGGTAGTTGCTGTAATTTTTACTCTTTTTTTTCCCCTCCTTTGTTTAGCTGCTAATAGTTTACAAGAATGAAGTGCCCTCAGCTGCTACATTTGTGTACTCTTCATTAATCCTATTTAGCTATTTTCACGGAGAAAAGTTTGGTTGGACAGATTTGGGCAACACTTGCTATTAAACAGGTTAATTTGAGTGATGCATAGTTGGACTCGAATGCAATGCTCATTCATTAAAAGGTTAAAAATCTGGGTATTGAAGTTGGATTTACATGTCACATATTGGTCAATTTCCTTGCCGCTACAGAGAAAGAAATGTTGTAAATTTCCAAAACTGTGTATATTATTTCTTTGCAGCCATAGCATTAGGAAAAAAAAAATTGTGTGTTTCATGTCATAATTCAGAATATTTTATATACACAGCAGCTGAAAATTTCAGTATTCACGTTGTTGATTCCTCAGCCATGTTTCAAGCAGAATTATCCCTGTTTGAAAGAATAATAACATGCATTATATGCCACTGCTCAAAATTTTAATGAGTGAATTGCCTTAAATTTATTTGGCTCAGCACACCTGTGGGTTTCTTCCAAGCTAGTTGTGATGGGTGAGTTGCCTTAAAAATTTATTTAGGTGGTCAAAATTTTCCCAGAATAGCACTCGCATATGTTACCAATCACCATGTCTAGGTGCCAGCCTCCTTCAATTTGAACTGTATTAGTTTCATTTTTTTTCTTACAACGAGAGATGTTTTCGCCATACAAAGGTCAAATGAATTACAAAGAAAAGGCACAATGCATGCAGATGAGAGAGAGAGAGAGAGAGAGGACAGCAGCAATGCAATATATCAAAAGAGTAGCATGAACAGCTGTTAGATAAATAAATATTACGTACAAGAGAACATCTACATCTTTTCTTCCTCTTCTTTTTTTTTTTTACCCTGACTCGCTAAAATAAATTTAACACACCTGGTGGTAGTCTTCCCATCTTCTGTTACCCACTAATTTAAAGGCAGAGTTCAGAGGTAAAATGCTTCCCTATATGCACTTCCCTCTATCCCCCCAAACCAAAGGGTTTAAAAATGAAAAATTAAGAACTATCCATGTCAATTAACACCACCATTGAAGAGCTTGAATAACTTACATCAATTGGGACCTCAAATATGAGTTTAAGCTTCGATTTGTTCTCTGGACTCGACCTCATCAAGCTCAACTCTTATCACTTTCTTCTAATTTAGATCTTGACTTGCCATTTGGTTGCTCATTTGATTTACTCTCAGGGCCTGAACTAATATCAATGGCCGTTTCAAGGTAAACGGTATCACTTTTTGCTCGATTTGTTTCTTGACTCGCCATTCACTTGCTCACTTGATTTATTCTCAGGGACCATACCTAGGCCAACAGTGTCGCTTTCATCTGATTTAGTCCTCGACTCACCGTTCAGTTGCTTGCTTGATTCATTCTCAGGAACTGTAATTGTATAAGCCACCATATCAAGGCCAACAGTACTTTCACCTGATTTAGTCCTTGACTCGCCATTCAGTGTTGTCGTGTTAATATTGGGTCCTGCTGTGTTGTGGGTAACCGTCCTTGCAGGAGGCATATCGTGATCATGCTGTCCCTCATATGTGGTTATAACCACTTTCAGATCATGAGATGCCCTCTCCACATGTTTCTTCACAGGGCATCCAGCGTTTGAGCACCTGTAGTAGCTCCTACATACCATGTGAGAGAAATAGAGTAAGCATGTAACTAATACTATGGAAAAAAAAAAAAACATGGAGTTATGCATCATTAGCAGTCTGCGGATTTATAAATGCATGAGGAGACAATTCCTGTTAGTGCTTCACATATAATTTAGCAATGCAACTACAAAGATTAGAGTTGCTGCAATGTGGTGATGTTTTTCTTCTATAAAAATGGAGTTAATCGTGTAATAAGGGCAATGAAGTCATCTGATACAGTAACCACAACAAGCTCAAAAAGCCAACTACACCCAAATACACAGGGGCAATAAATATTCAAAACCTTCCCTCTGAAAGCATGGATCAGTTATATGGTACATAATCTTCTAAGATAAAATGCCATTTTAGTACCTTCAACTTTGGGATGAATATCAATGTGGTCCCTAAACTTTACTTTTTCTCGATTTTGTCCAAACTTTTTAAAAGTTATACCAATGTAGGACATTAACTGTTGAAATTGACGACTGCTGACTGGGTTGCCAGTCAGTTAATGTTAATTCCATCAATTACCTAGTTAGCAGCTGTCAATTTTAACATATGGAGTTAATTCCGTAAGGTAATGTCATACATTGGTACAACTTAAAATAAAATAAAAAAAAAAAAAAAATTGGACTAAATCAAGCAAAAATAAAGTTTAGGTTTCACATTGATATTCACCACAAAGTTGAAGGTACTAAAATGTTATTTTCCGATCTTTTGATCATGAAACTAAACAAAGGCAACAAATGTCTATATGAATCAAGTTTTTGGCTGCCAATTATTAAAAGTCCAAGTTTACTGCTCTTCCATTTCTAACCAAGGAATGAAACGAGACTAATTAAATATGAGTAAAGGCTTCTCAGTTCTCACAGCTTCAGAAAATTCATCACCAATTAACAGAGATGCATTGCAGATAAATGAAAAAAAAAAAATCTGCTATGCTGCCCATGCATATGAAAATAAATTAATATGTACCTTGGATTTGAATTGCCTTTCACAAATTTCTGCCCATATTTGCGCCAGCGAAACCCATCATTCACTATATCCACCTCACTTACAGTCTGAACAACAAGGCGAGGTTCACCAGTCAGCCTATCCACCGGAGTCACATCAACATGATATGTGTCTTTCTTCCTGTGTCAATTTTTTTTTTTAACAGTTGGATGGAGATTAGCCCATGGAGTACCTGTACACAGAAAAATTTAAATAGCTTGTGTTCTAACATACTGTCGCTTTGAGTCAGAATTGTCATCCTTATCAACCTCATCTCTTATCGTATTTGATTGTGAAAGAGTGCCTTCCATATCATCAGCACTTGCTGCAAGTATAGAAGTCGGAGGCACATCCTTTGGTTCAATATGATGAGAAGTCTGCACATGCACCTCGAACAATTTCTCTTCAAAAAAAAAAAAGAGAAAGACACCAAATAAATCATGCAATTAATGATTCAGTGTCAAAGTTAGAAGTCATCAATGAAGTTTTTTTTTCTTACCTTCTGTACTGGTTATAGAGGGCACATTTGGTATTTCTTCCTGGATAGACACAACATAGTCAACTGCCATTGGGTGGCTAGGTTGAGGTTTTGGATGATCATGCTTACCAAAGTAAAGAGTATCCGTAATCTGCCCATCTTGTGAGCGTTCCACTCGCTTTTTCACTTGGCAATTAGGATGTGTGCATTTGTAATAACTCCGTATGAATTCATTTCCTTTGACATTTTTCTGCCCATATTTTCGCCAATTAAATCCAATTTCCGATGACTTCTCAGGTTTAATTGTGGCTGTGCTTCCTTCTTGATCAGATTGCAATGAATGGACTCCAGAATCAGGGCTCTGTCTCTTTTGCAATTCGTCAGAAGCAACTTCATCTGGTACACTTTCCCTCGAAGTAACCATGTGGTTATGTGAATGCGGTGAACTTGAAGCACTAGGCATGGGATTAGATTCAGCACATCTCTCGGTGCTGTTTGCATCTCACATTTAACCAAAGTTGAAGATGCAAATGATTGATACTGGAATTACATTGGACTTGCATAAATGTCCCATGTTGCTGGTTGTTTAAACCTGCAGACACCTTGAAAAACTGAAGGACATTAGGTAAACCCTGACATACTCAGGATTCAAGAATCATTCAATGTTGGAATAATTCAGAGCTTAGGAGTTAACCAAAATTTGAGGAACAATTTGGAGAAAATCCAAGAAGAATTGGAAATTTATGAACTCAACTCTAGAATATAATCCCCACACTGTGAGACTCATTTTATGCAACTCTTCATTCTTCACTTCACACAAAATAATAATAATAATAATAAATTTTTACTTGAACACTTGTGTAAAATATTTAAGATGGCTATTCCACAAAGATCATTGGGTTATAATATCCCTGCTCCAACACACCTAACCGTCCTCAAGACACAATACCTTAACAACCTACCAAAATGGGGTACGACAATCCAAAACTTGTTGAACAATACTTAGCTCTTAATTAGTCAAGAGGAACTTCCTCCTACCATAAACATGGTCACACAATAACCTTCCACATGTCCAAAAGTGTGCATATTGTGTGACCTCCAAAGAGCTATTTCTAATTTCATTTTTTATGATCACATTTTATTCATGAAATGGGTTGGATTGATATTAGTCTGGATATGACAAAATCATTTTATTAGATTTTTTAAAATGAGAATTTGGACATGTGGCAGGTTCTTGAGCGTCCACGACTGTGGGTAGGAGGAGGTTGCTCCCGACTACTTATGCGCCAAGTTATTTTTGAACTTCTATTAACATTCAGGACATTTTTCAATCTTCAATTTTGCAACACAGAACATCCTAATGGACAGTTAAAGGATCATGATTGACGAGTTATTCCAAACCAAATTTGCCACCAAATTCAATATATTTTGCGCCAAATTCTACAAAAGTTTTGCACCTATAAATTTCCCACAAAATTTCAATACAGAGAACACAAAGATGCCAAACAGAACCAAGAATTTAACAATTCATAGGTTTAATAAAAAAAACTAGCTCCTTCTATATAATAATCACCTACAACAAACCAATAATTCCCCGACTTTTTCAACTAAAAATACTACTAACGTAATGACTTCGACAAAGTGGTGGTGATACAAGAACTTAAGTTCTGTTTGGCTACTGAGAATAAACAAGAAAAGAAACGAAGTCAGAATTCTGAATTACACAAAAAGCCTACCCAGATATACTCTTTGGCTTAGTTGAGGCGAGTTTTTGATTTCTGGGAAACAAAAACAACAAAGAACATACTATTCAAAAGTATAATAATTTCCTCTCTTTTTCCTCCGTTTTCTCAGCAACCACACAGAGGGTAATCAAACCCAAAAATTAACATTGAATTCCAATCAAATACAACACTTAGAGCATACCAATTAGGTAAAAAAAAAATCAACTAAAAATAAAGAATTACACGTAACAGCTAAAAAGAGAGGTCAAAACCTTCGTGATTGAACGAAGAACCAAAGAATCAAACAACAACTTCGAGCTTAAGCTACAAACCCTATCTTCTTCTGATCAGGTACTCCAACTTCACAGTAAACCGTTCAATTTCAAAATTCTGCCTTTGGCAAACGTAAATCACGGCCGTAGATCAGAGCGGTGCCCAAGCTCCTGCCGGCGAGAAGAAGCTCCGAAGCTGTTGTTGAAGCCTCAAACTGTCGCAGTCTCATCCATAATAATGAAGAAGAAGAAGAAGAAGAGAGGAATAGTTGGGTAATTGTTCTGAGTGGAGGAGAACAGAGCAGAATCTGTGCACTTTTCTTCTTTAATGGCAGTGAGGTTTTGATGTGGTCCTCCTAATGAGTCCGTCCGCCTTAGCAGGGCCGGGGTGAAATAATCAGCTCACCAAACACGTGAATGCCAAACACTTGAAATGGCAGTTACATCTTGACCATTGTTTTAAAATCCGGACCGTTCATCGAATCGGAAAAGTTACCGGGTTAAGGGTTAACCGGTTGAACCGCGAGGTTGAACCGTGACATCATAAATATATTATTTATTTATTTATTAGAATAAAAGATATAAATGATTCAAAATATAATTTTTTTAAAATGTTTGTACAATCAATTCATATATTTGAATTTATGTGCAGTCATTATAAATATTGGGACTATTTTAGTCATTTTAGCACCTTAAAAAAAATTTAAAAAAAAAAAAAAAAA
>JAESVK010000923.1:1138783-1157245 GCA_017140935.1 Hamamelis virginiana
ATATATATATATATATATATATATATATATCAAAACAAAACAGTATTAAAAAAAAGAAAGATGGCATCATTAATACTTTAGATTAAAAACCTTGTTTAACACATATATATGTATATATATACACTTTAAATTTTCAAAAAGAGGAGCCACAAGTTCTGTCACGGCACAGCTGGGCCTGCCATGGCCGGAGCTCACAGTGGCCTGGCCTCAGTCCAGCCCCTCTTTAAACTTCGAAATAGCCTCAATAAATCCCACATGCAACCATGTTAAACTCAAAATTGAAACAAAAATCAAAACCAAAGCTTAAATCAAGTTTTCAAAAACTCAAACTGTTGCTCACGGCTGCTGCATCATGGCTGCTGCTCTCGGCCCCTCAAAACCCACATCAAACTCTCTCTTAGTTGTTAAATTATTTCAATCAAAGATCTAAAAGAAAAATTAATTACATGCAAGGAAAAATTGATCTTGTTTATCAATAAAAGCTGAAAATTTGAGCTTGAAACAAGGCAACCATGGCTGCCGTGGATTACCATTCTCACCACAGCCACTTGAGGTTTAAAAAAAAACTAACATTCATTGATGATTTGGTGTATGCAGACTTTGGATTACAAGCTCCTTTCACTAAACTAGGAAATGAGAAACCAAAACAAGGAAAACCCAAGCATGCACAGTCCCGAAACTACCAGCTCAAAAACAGAGCATCAAAAAAAAGTTATCAAAGTTTCGAAATTCAGCAAATTTCGGCCATGCATGTTTGAATCCATCCCCAACATACCACCACTGACCTGAATCCACAACATGCAACCCAAAAATTATGAAATCCATTGTTTGAAAAATCGGTTTTTGAAGCAAAACCCACCAATACGACAAAGCCAGTGCTTGGATCATTTAAAAACTAAATTAAAACTTACATGCATGCTTTGTAAAACCATGAAACCTTGAAATAGTTTGCATGCAAGTAGAAATCTCTCAAATCTTAATAAAACCAGTGGATATTTAGAAGATGAGAGAGAGAAATGAAGGTGTTTGCAGAGACAAGAGGAGAAAAGAAGAAAGAAAGAGAAAAGAAAAAGCTTTAAACCTTACCTCTAATGGAAGGAAAAGTGAGAGAAGTTCAGGCAACACACTCCAGCAGCTTCACGGCCTCAAGACTTGGCCCTCCTCTATAGCTCTCAATACTCAAACTAACATGAGAAATATGAGGGAGGAGTGGCTGGGTCGTGGGATTTATAAAGAGGGGGATGAGGGCTGTTTTGCAATTAAGAAAAATCACATTTGCTTAAATTGCAAAAAGGACCCTTAGCTTATAATAAGCCTTTTTAATTACCCACAAGACTAAAACAAAAATTTAAAAAAAAACTCTTAGTTTATATATATATATATAAAAAAAAAAAAAAATACTCCCAACACCATTTAAAATAATAAAATAGCACAATAGAAATTTTTAGGGTATCACAGAGTCAGAATTAATAAGGATCCATTGAGATTAGCTACCATTTAACCAACTGGGGCTAGTTCAATTGGCCTGGCCGGTGCTCCTCATGTAAAAAGTCGCGGATTCAAACCTTGCCAAAGGCAAGACTTGTTTGAAAGTTAGCTTGATGTGGTGTATTCTCGTGGTGTCCCACAATTCCTTACTAAAGCTGATTTATACCAAAATAGAGAAAATAAGTTACTATTTTTTATTTTAAATTTTTAAAAAATTGAAAAATGAAAGTTTTAATATTATTCAGTATAGTTAATCTAAATGAACCCTAAATTAAAGAATTTAAATACAAAATTGAACTTGATCTATTTATTTTATAAATAATTTCACATTTCGATCCAAAGAAACATAGTCCATTCATATGTAATATACCTTCAGCTTTGTTAATAGATGGAGTATCGAGCAAACCAACTCACTAAATAATTGACTATACAATACATAGAATTGATTTTATAAGGAGATCCTAACATTTCAAAATCATAGTAATCAAACAGTCGATTTTCAAAATGCTGACCATGAAACGATTGTGATAGTATAACCGTTTGTGTTAGTTCACTGTGTTTTTGCATGCATAACATGAATCAGAATAGTATCTAATTCAATGGTTGGTTTTTTAATAACCTATATCATGGTATCCCAATAATCTATGTTCAAAACACAGATTGTGATAGTTTTCAATGGTAGATACTGTCACTGTTTTTTACAATCTGTATTTTGAAAACTGATAGTTTAGATCACTATGATTTTCGCTGTACATGACATACATAAAAAGAGTTTCTAATTTAACGATTAATTTTTAAAAACCTATCCCAAGGCATCTCGATGGATGTGGACTAACATTTCGAAATGTTAGGATTCCCCCATATAATCATTTCTAACATTAATTATACACTATATTTGGTAGGATAAGAACATGATATATATGCATATATATAGACTTGATCCATTAATTTCCGGACCTTAAATTAATTTGAGGTCCACTTGCCATTTCTAACACAGCCGATGGTATTTTGAAAAAACAGCCGTCGAATTAGATAATCTTCTTATGTATGTTATTCTTGTAAAAAATTACAATGATCCAATAATCGGTTTTTAAAATACAATTCGTGAAACACTTTAACAGTATTTACCATTGAATGTTATAACGTATCTTGAGAACTAACCGTTGGATCACTATGATTTTTGGCAAACATGACATACATTAGAATATTATGTAATCCAACGGTCGTTTTTTCAAAATACCAATCCCATCAAAATACCAATCCCAGTGAAAAGTGGTCCTTAAATTAAGCTGAAGGTCTGGACCTTAATGATCATCTCTATCTCTTTCTCTCTCTCTCTATATATATATATAATCAAGTAAGGACTGGTTCTTAAACTTAATTTAAAGTCCACACACCATTAAGATAAGTATTTTAAATACTTGACCGTTGGATTAAATAATTTTCTTATGTATGTCATGTCTGCCAAAAATCACAGTGATCCAACAGTTGGTTTTTAAAAAACAAATTGTTAAACAATCGTTTTAGCATCCAACGTTAAATACTGTTAGAGTGTTTCACGAACTAAATTTTGAAAATTGATGATCAGATTACTGTGATTTTTGGCAAGCATGACATATATAAGAAGATTATCTAATTCAACGGTTGGTTTTTCAAAATATCTATCCTATGTGAGAAATTATCTAATTCAACGGTCGGTTTTTCAAAATATCTATCCTATGTGAGAAAATAGCAAATGAACCTTAAATTAATTTAAGGACCGATCCTTAACTGATCATTTCAGTAAATGTGTACATACTTCTATCAAGATTTGAAACCTAAGATATCTCATTAGGCTACAATATGTGTTATCTTATAATTATTTTAATTTCAATCTTTAATTTATTTTCATATTTTAACAATATACACAACAAATCGAACAGATTTGGTCCTATTAATATATGATTCTATTATTGGCTAAGACATAAGAATTGACCCTTAATCAAGTTTGACATTCGAATTAGAACCAGTTTGAATTAAATTTGGATTGGTCCTAATTCCAATTCTTCAATTCGAATTCAATTTAGACCGGTCCTCGGATTTGGCCTTGTTGAAATCAGTCCAATCTGAATTCAATTATTATACTCATGTACACCAAAAATCATAATGATTCAATGATCGGTTTGTTAAAAATGTCATTGTGAAAAGTTATTATACTATGATATTTTAAGAAATATTAGAATTTTTAATTATTATGATTTTGTTTGTTTTCTTGTATAAAATAATATTCGCCTTTCAGAGATTTATTTTGGAATTTGGGCTAATTTTTTTTTTTTTATTGTTAATTTACATAATGATTAATATCTAATTGTTATTTTGATTAATTATTTAATCATGTAGAAGCATGAATTTACATTGTTACTTGTTATAACATGAAATAATTAAGTCCTTATGTAATTATAATTGAATTAAATATTAGAAAATTTTGTAAAATTTTATTTTATTTTTTTTTTACTGAAGCACCGTAATCCAATCTGAATTAAATTAAGAATAGTTCACAACCGATACGAATTCAATTAGGATTGATCTAAATATTTAAAAACCTAATTCGAATTAATTCGAATTCATCCTCATTTATCCCCAATCCAGTCCAATCCGATCCGAGTTTCTCATCTCAATTTTTTTTATTTTATTTTTCTTTTGAAACGGAGAGTCGCAGACGCGGACTTCCTTTTCTCATCACTGCTCAACGCGCTCAAGTGCAAGCACGTGGGGTACAAACTTCCCCATAAATACCAACTGCCCAGATCGGTCTCCATATTTTTTTTGTCGCGCCGACGCTTCACACCGGTCGAAACCTTCACCGTTGCCGTCAGTGACGCGCTCTCCGATTCCTCCACCAGCGTTATTCATATTTCGCCGGTTCACATCCCTGATCTCTCTCGTAAACCCTAACCCTAGTTCCCAAATTCCCTTCCTTTTCCGCTCTGTTTTCAGTTTCAGAAAACCCTAATTTCACCACCTCTTTAATTGCAGAGAAATCAAAGTTCATAAATCCTTGCCCTAACCCTAGTTTCCGAAATTCCCTGCCTTTACCGTTCTCCTTACAGTTTCAGAAAAAACCTAATTTTTCAATCTCTTCAATCGCAAGAGATATTCAAGCTCCTCTGCCAAACCCTAACGCTAATTGTGTAAAGGGAGAACCATGCTTCTCTCTCCAGGCCACTCACCTCGTCACCTTTCTTCTCCTTCCCCTTCTATCTCCTCCACCTCCCAACTACAAAACCCTAATTCCTCTTCTTCTTCAAAAATCCTATCAGAAAACCCTAGAAAACAAGTCAACGTCCTCGATGAGGATTCTTACGTTGCTGCAATTGAAAAGATAATCGAGCGTGACTTCTTCCCCGATATTCCGAAGCTGCGGGACCGGCTTGATTGGCTCGAAGCGATACGGAGTGGCGACCCGGTTCAAATCCGAGATGCCCAGTTGAAGATCATGGAGCGCCGCGGTCGGAAAGTGTTTAATCGCGATACTCAAGGTACGACCCAAGAAACTCGCACACCGGGTTCTACTTTTATGAGAAGTGTTACTCCTTTAGATCAGTTTGATAAAACACCTAGTGTTATGAATAGTGATGTGCATTGTGGTGGTGGAGAATTATCGAATGATGAGTCGGCTGATGCGTCGTTGACGCTTGATGAGTTTTTTAGGCGGTATACCAGTGAGGACAATGATAGTTTTTCAAAGATTTTGGAGAAGGTGAATAGGAAGAGGAAAGAGAGGTATGGGTATTTGATAGAAGCGGAAAAGGAGGATGTGAAATTGATTGAGGATGTGAAGAGGGATAGGATTACGGATGGGTATGGGACGTCAGATCAGCCCCCTAGTACATTAGAAGGGTGGAAGTATACGGCGAAGAATTTGTTGATGTATCATCCGTCGGACCGTGGTGAAGTCCCGCTGACGGAGGAGGAAAGGGCAGTGAGGATTAAAGGTTTGACGAAGGAAATTAATCGTGGGAATACAAGATTTCATGGTAAATTGATGGATTCTAGGCCGAAAGAAGAGGATACTGTTGCAGTTCTTTATACCCCAGTTGCGGGTGCAACTCCCGTTCCTATATCATTGTCAGATAGAGAAGATAAATCGAAAAAGTATGATTTGGAGGATTTGAGGAAGACCCCGAATCCGTTCTATATGGAATCAGGAAAGAAAGCGGAGAATGGGTATAGTTTTGTTAGAACTCCGTCTCCTGCTCCAGGTGCGGATGAATCACCTTTTATCACGTGGGGAGAAATTGAAGGAACGCCATTGAGATTGGAGACCGAGGACACACCTGTAGGTATTGGTGGTAGTGGTGATGGGCCTCATTTTAAAATCCCATGTCCACCTTCTAGAGATTTGAAGGCTCATTCGTTATCAAGGGAGGCTGCCCGGAATCTGAGGGAGAGGTCAAAGATGTTTCAGAAGCCACCATTGCCATCCCCTGTCAGAGGGGGAAGTGCTAGTCCAAGTGCTCGGACTCTTTCTCCTGCAGCTCAGAAGTTTGTGAGAAATGCCATTGCCAAGTCTTCATCTTCTGTTGATGAAACTCTTCGTGCCAGTTATCGGGGTGCAAGCCCTGGAGTAGCTACTCCAAAAAGTATAAGGAGCGTGTCAAGGTTTGGTAGAGATGGAAGTATGGGTTCCAAGTCACCTTCTGTAACAGAGGGTTCTAACCCACATTGGTGATATGTATATATTTCTTATGATGGTTTCATATTTTGAACTTTCTGGCAATGTTATTTTAACTGAGTTAGCACTGGAGTGAACTTTTGTATTTCTAGATTTGCAAGGTTGATAAATGTAAGAAATAAACCAATATACAAAGAAAATTTCAAATATTTTATTGGAATTTTTGGTGCTTAATTTCAAATATATCTCTGTCAGTAACATCTTTCTTCTGTTATGGGAAATTTGGGAGTAATTGGTTCATATCCCTGTTTGTTCTCATCAAACAATTTCCACTTGGTGTGGTTAAAAGAATTCTTTAGTCTTGAATAAAGCAGACTTGATGCTGGGACTGTAAATGACCATTTTTTTCATCCCTCTCACATGCCTTTGTATAGCATGTCCAACTTGAAGATTCCAGGCAAGTTATGGATGTCTTAAGATATGAAACTGTCTCTCCACTTTGGGTGCTAATGTTGCATAGGTAAATATATCTATTTTCTTTGTTGATTAATTGTCTATAATATGGGTTTTATTATGTTTATAAATGGTTTTACCTTTATTGCTGTTAAATTAACTGAGCTGTTCAAGTTTGGCTCATTAGCACTCCCTTTTACTAGTGCTTTTTTCATTTTAAAGTTGCTGAGCATTGAGATATATCTCAAATTTTAGCTGCATCTTTGTTATCTTTCCTCATTGTGCAAATAATGAAAGTTGTGGCGATTGGTTCTATCAATTGGTATAGGCAATTTTAGCTTGCAGGACAAGGAACATGGAAATTTGAGATTATGGTGTTTGATATGAATCTTGGGCGATATGATTTTCTTCACATTCCACTTATAAATATGACCTAGGGACACCATTAGATGTTTTGACAACAGAGGAGCACAAAGGACAGGAATCTCTTTAATGAACTTAAAAGTTAAAACAAGTGAGGGTGGAATATTCAAGCTGAACATTGATGTTGGGTCTCTGGCGTTACCTGATAAATTTATGGTGTTTACTTTTATGTTATATTTTTAGCTGATTCAATATCTCTCAGGGGAGGTGACAGCCTGGGAATAAGCCATTGTCCGCTGCATTGTGTATTGGAACTGCTTGTGAAAGAAATCAACGTAAAAAATCGTGGTGGAACTTAATACCCGGGGAAAACTATCATCTCATGTGGAAGTATTAGGGATATCTTGCAATTGCTTGTGCAGACAAAATTAAAAATGATAGCACTTCGATCTATAAGCCTTGAGAAGGATTCAGTTCTTCACAGTAAGACACAGAAAGCTTGATTTCATAACTTCTACTCTTAGAACCTGTAACATTCAAGTTGTATCTGTTAAGGATGTTGGAAATTTGAAGAGGAGAATGATGAAACAGATCCTAAAAGTCTTGCTTATCTCAATTGGTTGTAAATTTGAACAGAGTATTGATGGAATTGAAAATATTAGTTTCACATCTTGCTTATCTTATTTGGTTGTAAATTTGAACAGAGTACTGATGGAATTTAAAATATTAGTTTCATGGGAAGCTCCTGGATCTTGGCAGCATGAAATTGAATATTGATGAGTCATGGACCAGAACAGAGGCCATGGATTAATGGGATTGGTATGCTAAGACAATGATGATTAACTTGTAGCAACTCTTGCAAAATACTGTCCAAACAGCAGCTGTTTGAGAGGGTTTGACTTTGGAAAGGAAACTGGTTTGAGCAGCTTTAATGTGAACTGAGTTATATTATTAGGGAAGATGAATGTAAATATTGAAGCTCAAGACATTATGAGTGAAAACTCCATCTAGTTTGGGGGAGAAGAAAATGTAAGATCTCTTATATTCCTTGGAACTGGAACAAGGCTGCCCATTGTGCAGGTAAATATCCCATACTCTGTTAGGATTATGATTCTTGAACCATTGTTACAGAAAATTCTTGATATAAATGGTATTGGCTGGTGGCTTTATCTCTTCTTATGGACTCTATTTTAGTAGTTGCAGATAAGAAACTGATTAAATAATTCTTATGAATGTATTTTTATCTTAAATGTAATCAATGAGCTTGTTGGGTTATGAATCAGATGTGGTTGTTTCATACCTGTACATACTTCTTCTTTTTAGTTGGGAAACAATTACCCACAGGTAGGGTTGTACAATTTTTTCAGTCTTGACTACTAATCTTGCAATGGGGTTATCAATGCATGTTCTGTTGATGCTAGAGACCCTTTGATGGATTAACCATATTATTGCTTGATATTATGCTTCTATATGTCACATGACCCGAATTAAAATAGGGAAAAATTGTTACTGCTTAACCAGGGTCCAGGGTCCCTTATTTCTATCTTTAACTACTATTGTTTGTCCTGAGATACTTCAAGGCTTTGGGTTGTAATGGTCCACTAACATTGAATTTATCCAAGAAAAATGCTAAATGAACCAAAATTTTGACAATCTTCCTCGTATCAAAAGATTTGGCAGTTGATGTAACGTACCATCCAATTGCCATGTCATTACAATGCTGACATTTGCAGCTGATGATGCCACAGCAACCATCAGTGTACGTTGTGTTGACAGGGCATTGCAGACAGAGAAGGATGCTGGGGGGCTGCCTTTGGATACATGTTTTCTCCAGCCTAATCATCAACTATTGTTGTCCCAATTGCTGAGGTTGAAATAGGACCTTATTTGTTTCAATCCTTTTTCATTGAGCTAGGCTTAATTGTGTTATTTTTTTAGTGCAGCTTCCATAAATTTAATCTCATTGTTGAAGTTTGTCTGCTGTTACGGTCTGTTTGGGAATTTTGAAAACTGCATAAGCTGGGTCTCTTTTAAGTTTTTATGTTTCCCAAAACAGAACCTTCAGGACTTGGTTGCATCAATGGTATTTATCTCTGTTTCCAGCTGCATAATGATAAATATAATTCATCCCATCCTGTCATTTGAGGTTCCTTTAGTTGTCTGTTGCTTCATCCCTTGGAAATCACTCAACAAACAGAGCTCAAATGTTTTCACATGACCCCTTCATTTAAACTCTTTGGTCCTTCATGTTCTTCTTGAGTGTTGCCAAATTTAGCTTCCCGGAGAATTTGAGAATAAGGAATCTGGATCCTCTGTTGCTTGTGTTTGCTTGGATAATGTGTCATAATCTGGATCCTCTGCTTTCTCGCTTTTAATGACGTGCAGAGGATCTATTTCATGATACATCACCCAAGCACAAACAAACACAAGCAGAGGATCCAGATTCGAGAAGAAAGAAAGGAAAATAGTTTGAAAATGCTTTTGATAGGAATCCATTTTTGAGCAATTTTCCTCATTTTGCTTTCCTTTCTCCCAAATTTTTTATTTTTTTGGAATGTCCAAACTGTCCAAACGGACCATTAGGGATTTTGTTGAAAATACGTTTATGAGATTGATTGTCTCAATTATTAGCTGACATGTTATCTGATATGATCTCTTTCTTTGGAAGAGTTTGAAACACCTCAGCTCCAGCTCAGAGCAACTTGATGGCCTTTGGATTTGCAAGTCAGCAATAAAAGAATAGGAATTTCTCTTTTGTTAGAGATGACTTAGAATCTGACCTTTAGAGCTGTAACATGATGCAGCACTTTGGCAGTTAAAGCAGTCCAGGAACCCCACAACACATGATGCAGGACTCAACACGCTCAGGTACGTGCAGCTAAGCCGTGACAAGCTACCCGACCTAGACCTTGATGCCCAGGGGCGGAGCTATTAATGGGCTATAGCCCCCCAAACTTTTGAAAAAAAAAAAAAATCACATGTGTGTAAAGAGGTGCTAATAGGTGCCCTCTTGTAGAGCAACTTGCACTGTAAATGTTGGAAAATTGACCGTTGGATTAGATATCCCTGTAATGTATGTCATGCCTGCTAAAAATTACAGTGATCCAACGGTTGGTTTATGAAAAAACTAACTGCAAAAAAAAATGATAACATTTTAAAGAACAAAAAAGTCATAGTTTTTCAAAGTTACATTTTTCAAAAACCAATTGTTGGTTCACTGTAATTTTTGGCATGCATGACATACATTATAGGGTATCTAATCCAACGGTCAGTTTTCCAAAATTTACAGTGCAAGTGGCTCTACAAGAGGACACTTGATACAAGATGCAACAAGTGCACCTGATATTAGCACATCTGTATGTGTGTATATAGATTTTCATACCTTCGGTAAGCATCTTCACGTGCAATGCCCTCGAGTTTGTTCTAATATCATTATTACGAAACACTTGTCATCCCAAAATAGTCGATCGATTGCAAGTACTGCCTATCTCTTAAATATTCATAAATATCTTTAACACATGTCTAACGTAAGATTCATATACATAAATGGTGATGTAGAACTCAACACACTCAATCACGTGTTAAGCCGTAATAAGCTCGTCGTCGTCTTCGATCTAGACTGTGATGTTCTATTCAGGGGGACGACCAACTCTCCCGAATCCACGATTTTGGTTTGGCTTCCTAACAAGTATGGTGCGGCTCAGCAGCTCCAAGATCTTTCGGTCAGTGTAAATTTAGTGTTTTGAAAAACTGACCGTTGGATTGAATATTATTCCTATGTATAACAGGTATGCCAAAAATCACAGTGATCTGACGGTCGATTTATGAGATACAGACTGTGAAAAATTTTAAAAGTATCTATGAAACACAGAGTCTGTATCTCATAAATCGATCGTCAGATCACTGTGATTTTTGGTATGCCTGTCATACATAGGAATAATATTCAATCCAACGGTCGGTTTTTCAAAATACTGAATTTACATTAGCCAAAAAGTGTTGGAACTACTGAGCCGCACCATACTTGCTCAGCAGCCAAACCACCTCTGAATTTCAGACACCGGGTAACCATCTCCACCAGCGTTGTCCTCGATCGAGCTGGTTCTGATACCTCTGATACCTCCTTCACGTTTCTATCATGAATGGATGATTTTGGAGGATCATGTTGAGATTTCAGTGTTATAGGCCACGGGTGTTGCATGAACCTTATTGGGGAGCTAGGGGAGGCTAATTTACTGTGACATGGTTCAATGTTTCAAGTCATCATTTAACCATATTAATTGGCACTAGCTATATAGGCTCAACTATCCAACTAATGTAGTTGAACTTTAATTTGATAATAGCCAATAATGTAGCCATTGATGGGCATGCAGCCAATAACCCTATGAACACTGAAAGTGCAGTTAGCCAATAGGCATTGATGGATATCACAAGGTTCACCTGCCATGGCAGTACTGTTGAATCTTCATATTTTTCTCATATTTTTCGAGTCCCATTTTTTGTTTGGGCTTGGATATACTTCGAGTCCGGATTCTTTGCTTGGGCTTGGATATACTTGGGTGATGTGTCATGATTTGGATGCTCTGCTTTTCACTTGAATGATGTACGTACAAATGATCCAGATGATGACACATCACCCAAGCACCAAGCAAACTCAAGCAAAGGATCCTCATATTTTTCACTAGTTTCTGTTGAGCCCCAATTTGAAAAATCATTTTTTGTTTTTCAGAGAACACATTATTCAATTTAAAATATACGTGGTTTTATATTGAACCTTTACTTAATAGACTATACTTGGCAACAATTAAGTAAAAAGTAAGTGAGAAACCTTCTCCTTACTAAGAATTGGTCCGAATTTACATGGTTTTTTTTTTTTTTAATTCCATTATAAAGCATTATAATAATAAATAAAAAAATGTAATGTAGAAATGGACCCATTTTGGGTTCTAGTTAGTAGTTACAATATTTTAAAAATATGTAAATCGGTCCAACTAATGATAAATCTAGTCAATTTTAATTTTTATCATTGTTTAGTTAGTCTCGTTATCATTTGAAATGATTATTCACAACGAACGTATATTTGAGTTATATTAGTATGTTCAAAACTAAATATATTTACTTTTAAAAAAAAAAATGATTTTACTATCCGAAAATCTTGTATGGATAACAAAATCAAAATTTGAAATTTCAAAATTATTGAAATAGAGGCAAGATTTTAAGAATTTAGATATGGATATTTATAAAATATTTTTAGTAAATACCAAATATGGAATAAATCCATATATGGGCACGCAATTGTGTATTTTTCTCAACTAAAACTTTGTATTCATATATCACCAAAAACGATAGGGACCTATCGGTATAGGCATCTTATACCAGGATCCTATTGGGTATAAAATCCTTAAAATAAACACAGTTAAAAAAAAAAAAAAAAATCAACACTATGAATTGGTTTACGTAAAAATCGATAGTATCATGGAGTTATCTAAATTTTTAGAATTTTCAAATGTATCTTATTTTTAATTAATCCTACTTTAATTAACTCAACCTTTTAATCACTTTTAGTTTAAACTAATCCAAGTACGTTGCCAATAAATACCGACCTGCGCCTTTTTCATGCTCCGTGCTTAGTTTCTTCAAACAAGTCACTCACGGAGAGACATTTCTCTTTCCTCCGACGTACCTTTTACTCTCTCTCTCTCTCTCTCTCTCTCTCTGCTTCGAATAGATTCCAGGGCTTCGTGCTTCAGAGATTCTTCATCTTCGTAATCTCGAGGTAATCTCTTCCTCTCTCTCTCTCTCTATATATATGTGTGTGTATATAGATTTTGGTTTCAATCATTTGATAATCTAAATGCGGGAATCATAGTTTTGAATTTTGTATTATCGGACCTTCGGTTTGAGCTGTCTTTCTTGATGTTTATACTTTGATTTGATTATTTGAGTTCGTTGTATTAGTGTTAAATTTTTGTTTCCTTTGCTTTCTGATTCTTGTGGATTTAAAAAATAATAATACTAATAAAATCAGTAGATTGAGGCTTTTATTATCAAATATTCAAACCTCAGATTCGATTTTAGTATGATCAGAGCTTCAGTTTGAGCCGTATTTCTTGATCTCTTGCTCTGATTGGATCAATTGAGTTCATTGTTTTTCGTTATATCGAATTTAGTATGATTAGAGTTTAAGCTGTGTTTCTTTACTTTCCAAAAAAAAAAGATTCGATCGTTTGAGTTTCTTTGTGTTCTTCGTGTTTTGATGATTTCTCATTGCTTTTTAATTTTGCAATTATGTTAGATTCTGAATGTCGAAGCACTTCAATTTCCACGCAAGTTTTTTTTTTTAGCCTCGAAATTGTGATTCTTTGTGTTTGGGCCGTTTCTTACAGATTTTTCATAATTCAGTAGTGTTGAAAATTTTACAATTGAAAGTGTGGTTGGAATTTAGTGTGTTCCTAGCTTCAATTTAAGCTGTCTTTCTTAATATTTTAGCGTCATATGATTCATCTGAATTTCTTGTAATAGTCAAAATTATGTTTGTTTGTGTTCCGATCATTTCTTCTAAATCTTGCATTTTTCAATAAAATTGATTATTCAATAATTGGAACCCTATTTCCAACTCAGGATGATTGGGTCTCCAATTTTAGTTGCCTTCATGTTCTGGACTGTTTCTCATGCAGTTCTCATTTTCAATCGAGGTTGAAGATGATAATGTTGAAACACTAAAGTTTAGTGAGATTTGAACTTTGTCTGAAGCCATCTTTGTTGATATTTTCAATCTGTTTGAGCTTTTTGTAAGACCATCAGATATGTGTTTCTTTGTGTGCCTACAGTTTCCTGTGGATTTTGTATTTTGCAATCAAATTGAAATTTGGGTAGCTAAAGCTCTAGTTTCAAATTTATTATGATCAGAGCTTCAATTTGAGCTGTCTCTGGTGATCTTTGGGTCTATATGAAGAGTGTTTCATTTTGTTTGGATCGCTTTTCATGGATTCTGCATCATGTAATTAAATTAGAAGTTAGATAGTTCAACCCTAGCTTCGAAGTTAGCATGACTGGGCTTTAATTTGGACCTTTCAACGTTTTGGCATGATCCAAAAATTTAAATTTCTTGTGTCAGCGGCTTGAAGTGTGTCCTGCCCTACTGTGATAATCTTCTGGTGATTTTTTGATATACCAATCTTGATTTCCTGAAAAGGCTGCAATCGTTATTATTTTGTAGATCTGATATTTGAGGATGCCATCTGAAAATCTCAACTCATCTGTTCGTGATGCGGAATTGTTTGTGGAAGTTGATCCAACGGGACGGTATGGCCGGTACAACGATCTGCTTGGTTCTGGTGCTGTGAAGAAGGTTTACCGAGCATTTGATCATGAAGAAGGTATAGAGGTGGCTTGGAATCAAGTTCGGTTGAGGAATTTCAGTGATGATCCAATTGTTATCGATCGGCTTTACTCAGAAGTTCAACTACTGAGCACGTTGAAAAACAAGAACATCGTTGTTCTGTATAGTGTTTGGAAGGACAACCAACGTGACACGTTGAATTTTATCACTGAGGTGTGCACATCAGGCAATTTGAGAGCTTACAGGAACAAACATCACCATGTGTCTATTAAGGCCTTGAAGAAGTGGTCAAAGCAAGTACTCAAAGGGTTGGAGTATCTCCACACAAATGAGCCTTGCATTATTCACAGAGACCTCAATTGTAGTAACATCTTTATCAATGGAAATATTGGCCAGGTATCCACACTCCTTTCCATTAAGGAATCCTTTCACTCCTATAATAGTTATTACTTTTTAAGATTCTTGTGTGTATTTCTTTTTATCACTACAGTTGGGCTTGTTTTTTATGTGTTTCATGTTTTTCTGTTTCTTCTTTCAACATAAAAAACCCAAAGCTGTTTCTTGAATTCCTAAAAACAGTAGAAAACCTATTCCTCGAAAAGAAAAAATAAATTTCATATTAACAAGTTTTATTCTTCATTGGGATCCATTTTAGATTTTTTGGTAGAGGAGTTCCAATGCAAGTACAGAAACTACAAATCTTTAAGCCTCTATTTGGATCCGAAAAAGTCAAGGGAACGGATAGAAGGAAGTTTTTAAATGCTTTAAAAAAGGAATCTGTTTCTAATTAATTTTCTCCATTTCCCTTTTCTATTTTGCTTTTCCTTGCTCTTTTCAAAGATCCAAATAGAGCGTAATGCTTACTTTCACCGCAGACAATACTTTTCATGAAAGCTTTTTTGGGAGAACAAAAGATGAATTTTAGGTGCAAAGTGAAACAATGAATCATCTCCAAATTTTCATAATAAAAACCCATAGTTATAGATAAAGCGTAAATAATTTTCGCTTCGTTGGAAATTTTTTGAAGAACTATTTTCCATTCAAACAAACAGAATTTAAGTTAGTAGATTTACAAGTTCCTAGTAAAGGTTGACCTTACGTGATTTGGGAACTTAAAAGGATTCTGATTTGTTTGTTCAGGTGAAAATTGGTGATCTTGGCATGGCGGCAATAGTTGGGAAGAGCCACATAGCACATTCACTACTCGGGACACCAGAGTACATGGCACCAGAGTTATACGAGGAGGACTACACAGAAATGGTAGACATATACTCATTTGGGATGTGCTTGCTTGAGATGGCAACAATGGAGATACCATACAGTGAGTGTGACAGTGTTGCCAAGATATACAAGAAGGTGACAACCGGTGTAAAGCCCCAAGCCATGAACAAGGTGACAGATCCAGAAGTGAAAGCCTTCATTGAGAAGTGCATAGGCCAGCCGAGGGCAAGACCTTCAGCTTCTGATCTTCTCAAGGACCCTTTCTTTTCTGAACTTGATGACGTTGAGATTTCCCTTACTAATTGATGGGTTTAGAGTGAACTACTACATTCTTAATATCCCTAAAGCTAGCTATAGCCAATTACTCTCTCTCTCTCTCTCTCTCTCTCTCTCTCTCTCTGGCATTTCTCATGTAGCCGGTTCATGTTCCAGGTAATTGGATTCTAATAATAATCAATTTCAGCACCAGAAATGGATTATCTTCTGCATTATACTTTAGGGTTACCAAAATCTTGCTACATCAACATTGGAAAGGCTAGCCATCAACATCTGGTGGGTTCTCCATCAGCATTGGTCTGACTTTTAGGTAAGTGTCCTGGATAATTGCCTTTAATACATGAATGCACTGTGAATCCTATGTACTTTGGCAATTGAGGAGAGAAATTTTGGTGCAAATTGTGTTTTCTGTAAAGAAACAGAATTGCTTGCTTTTCAGGTGTAGAATAACAGGCATATTTGTGTTACAATTTTGAAGTGCTGTCTTTACCAGCAGCAAAACTGCACTGAAACACTTATGAGCCAATGCATTTCTAATATTGAGTCTTATTAAGGCAGTTAGTATTTTGTACAGTTTCTATGGAAGCCTAGAGAGAGTAAATGTGATTATGAAATTATATCTAGGGACCATTGGCAAACCCAAAATCAAGTCATTCAATTTCAGAATTGAACCTACATCTAACAGTGGGTGTGGAAATTTTGAAATTGGATTTAACTTGGTTTACTCAAATACTTTTATATAATTTTTAAATAAACTAACTCACAGTTTGTTTGAAAAAATATATATATAAATATTTTTGTCTTGTTTTTCGTACAAAGCTGGATAAATTTTAAAGGAAAAATAGACTTATAAAATAGTGATAAAATAAAAATGGCAAGTTTGTAATTTTAGTTCTGATCTTTGGGTTAGGTAATAATTTGTTAATAGGAGCCCAGACCCATTCCCACTTGCTCTCTGTAATCATATTCTTTTCCTTTTCCCACTAGGGCTCTAATATCAAGTGAAGTATCTGTTTCTTACCAATTTAATATTTATCATGCACATTGGTTAAATACCAATTCTTAAGGTGTTGTTTGGCCTATGTCTGGTGAGCGACAGTAGTAGACCTCCACAAGGACTAATTTCATCATCTGCTCTTAGCAGGACATAATTAAGCACTAATTTTTGTGCCTTTTGTCTGAAAAATGAGGCAAAAAAAAAAAAAAAAAAAAAAAAAAAGAACCCTATTTATAGAAACAAAAATTCCCATACAAAAGGGCTGTTAAATTTGACAGATGAAAATAAATTTAATCAGTTTTTAATTGGTTTTTTCTGTAAAACTGTTACACCTTGTACAAAAAATAAGGCGTATATATATATATATATATATTGAAATGATTTGTTGATAGCAAATGCTCCATTACGGTTAGATCTCGGCCATAGAGTGAGATATAATGGCCATGGAATGCTTGCTGACAGGATTATTACTATATATATATATATATATTTCAAAACAACTAGAAATTAATTTATTTAAAAATAAGCTACAATAAGAGAATGGACTTAACTTAATTCAGTTTTCAAAATTCTTAAACAAATAGCATCTTTAATAGTTAGCTATTAGTCCATCCACTTTTAAATTTTGGCTAAAGATACTCAAAAACTTTCTCCAATGGTTTAGTTAATTGGCTGTCTAAAAAATTCTCTAGATAAAAGTTGAGCTAAACTTTTAGCTCCAATGGCTCAACTTTTATCTCTAGCAATTTTTGTCCAATTTACTCAAAATGCATTGGAACTCATGCAAAGCTGCAGTAACTTTAGTCAAATGTCTATCCATTGGAGATGCTCTATGGCTTTGTTTGAGGTTTGGGGAGAGGAGAAAAGGGAAGAAAATATTTGTTAGGAAATAAGAGCAGAGATTGTAAGTGTAAGAAGTTCTATATTTACTGCAAAACTACAAGGACCAATATAAGAGTTCTATATTTACTGCCAATGAAATGAAGTTCAATTGATATCTGCAAGTGTAAGAAGTCTCCAATTCAAGCTAGCCAAGCTGGGCTATGGGGGTTGGTTGCGTATCAGGTTGTAATGCTATGATGCACTTAATATGTACCCAACACTTTGTTTAATGATAGATAGAAATGCAACTCATTGGACATATCTCCCTGAATTATTATGGAAGCAAGCAAAGCACTACTTGTCAAAATCACTGCCTATATATATATATTAATATATAGTACCAAAGTGAAAAAAAAATCCCACCATAATTTTTTTTTACTATTTTAGTATTTTAACTTAAATATCTAACATGATATGTCACATGATAATACCAATGCATTATTATTAATATGTTAATTATGTTGACATAACATGTCATGTTATTTATTTTATTAATACAATATTACTACATCACATGTCAAGTCAAGCAAACAAGGAAAAGTAACAAAAATGGTAATGAAAATAATTGTACTTTTTCTAACTTTTTTATGAAATTACAATCATATAACTTGATACTATCGCTCTCCCTCTTGTATGAGAAATATTAAGAGTTGAAATCCTTAGTTATCGGGAGTAAAGAAAAAAAAATTGGGGTAAAGGGTACCGATCTTATGTGATAAGATTTTGTGTTTGGACGGTAGGGTTCAAATTTTGACCAAACAACCAAGCCAAATCAAAACCAAACCTGAA
>JAESVK010000923.1:1157645-1176900 GCA_017140935.1 Hamamelis virginiana
AAAAAAAAAAAAATTCTAATAAAATTACACTTAATAATAATAATAATATGATGTTGACAAAGATTGAAGCAATTTTAGTCCCTTTTTGTTACTTCAAAAAATGAACTACATTTCAACATCACTTAGGGAAAGTCATATTGCTTTAGTTCTAAGGATTTCAAGCTGTAAACCCTATTCATTTACAAGAATTTTCCAGCCAAATAATAATACAAAATATTTAGTTTCCACCATGGATAGCAAATATATATATATATATATATATATATATATATATAATGCTTTATGTCAAACACATATAAAATAAAATAATCATGGGGATTGAGATTTGCTGGGATTAAGCAAGCAAACCCTCCAACCCCAAAAACACCCCAAATTTTCAGAAGACGTGCCGTCTTGGGTGTTAGCATATATTGCTACAAAACTTGATCCGCACTTCATCTCTCCCTTTATATAAATATATATATTTTTCTTTCATTTCTCTTTCCCCCACTTTTCTTTTTTCCCAAACACACATTTCACTTCTCTCCATGTGATCTAATCAATCCAAATCCTCTGTAACTCTAATACAAAAAACATCTTTGTATCATACATTCCAACAACCAGTATACAACATCAATCAATGCCTACATGTAACACTAGCGGTCCGATTACTAGACCTTCTAAATGGGTATGATTCTTTTATGTGAATGTGACTACTATGTGAGGATGAACACTCTACATGTTGGACCAATGGACACCAAGTTGCAAGACGGAAAGAAAGTTTAGGGTTATAAGAAAAATTGAATTACCTGGGTTTGGCTCAAGACTAACCAGAGAAAATTCGTTCAAACTCGCTTGTAAAAAGTTAAAATATTAATTTTAAACTTGTAAAGTTAATAAGGCAATCTCAAGTAGAATACTAATTAGCTTGATAAGCTAATTAATACTTTATAGAGCGAAACTATACAAATTTGACTTGAAATCAATAAAACTCATCCAAGCTTATAAGATAAACGAGTCAAGTTCAATTTTTTTTTTGTTTTTTTAGTTTGTTAATTTATTTAGCCAAACCTGACAAGGCTACTACTAAACTTGACTCGGCTCACATGAGAGAGAGAGAGAGAGAGAGAGAGAGAGAGGAACTTACCACATTCTACTGTCCAAGGTCGAGAAATGGCACACAAGAATTCAAACTTTCCAACACTCAAGAACGTTTTTGAAGGCTTGAAATTAGGATTATTGAGTTCACTCGTGCGCATTTGACTTTTGACCACAAATAAAAAAGGAAACAACTGCACGAGTGTATGAAACAAACTGATCAAACTCCCACCTCTTTTTTCTCTCTTTCTCACTCTCTTTTCCATTCAACTTGGCTTTTTTTTTTACATTGCTGAATTCTAGAAGCTCTGATAGTACTCTTTCTTCGATTCTTGAGACGGGTTTCGAGCATTTATGGCCTAAGGAATGAGACAAATAAATTCAGAAGCTCATGTACATATGTTAAAAGACACTTACACTGTACTCAGCTGTGATTGCTTTGTGGAGTTTTCACTCTTGAGTTAAACTTCTCATTTTGAAGTCTTTCTCATTATCTTCAATGGTGGAAGTTGCTAGCCCAAAAGATAGTTCAGTGGTCTCCAGTCCTTTCCCTTCACCAAACGTTAGTGCCTTGCTCAAGATAAAGATCATTTCATGGTAAGATCATTGGTATATATATAACGTGGGTTGCATTTGAGTTAATTACTTAGCATGATTCCTTTTGAGTTCTTTCATATATATATATACATACACCTGGTTTTGTGCTGATCTTTGTGTTGATCAGGAGCCAGGAGACTGGATTGCCTGTTTCTATTCGTGTTCGAGCTGCTAACAAAACCTTCAACCTGCACAAGGTAAGATGAAGGTGGAATCTAAATTTAAATTCCTAAAGTGTCAGTAAGCGATTTCATCATGGATTAATTCTTTGTTTGGATTAAAGGAAAGTGAGAGGGAAAGGAAAGGCAAATGATTAAAATGCTTAAGATAGGAATCAATTTTTAAGCAATTTTAAGCATTTTTCTTTTCCTTTCGATCCCTCCTACTTTCTGTGGTCCAAATAAAGCCTAACAGTTCTGAAAGCTACAAGAATGATTCCTAATGCAAAGCCTACTTTTACAATAAAGCTGCTTGAAATTTGCAAACCAAAACAGTATTCAGAAGCTTATTAATTGCACACAATGTTACAGTAGTATAAGCTTTACCTCATAGTTTATTTCTCTGTGACTTTGCAGTACCCATTGTATTCAAAGAGTGGATACTTCAAGAAAAGATTGAGTGAGTCGAACGAGCTTGAGCTCCCACAAGATTTCCCTGGAGGTCATGACACGTTTGAGATGATTGCACTATTCAGCTATGGTTCCTCCACATTAATTGACCCTTTTAATGTGGCAGCCCTACGATGTGCAGCTGAGTTTCTTGAAATGACAGAAGATCATGGCTCCAGTAACCTCTGCACACGGTTTGATCTCTACTTGAACCAAGTGGTCTTGCAAAGTTGGGACGATACGCTTATAGTTCTCCAGAAGTGCCAAACTCTGCTTCCATGGTCCGAAAAGCTGTTGATTGTAAGCCGATGCATAGAGTCTCTTGCCTTCATGTCTTGTATGGAAATTCTTGACCCAGAGAGGAGACGGGACCAGCCAGTAGTCACATTGGAAGCTTTGGCAAGTCAAGCTTGGAGCTGTGAAACAGTAAAGGAAATTGTAAGCCAGGATCTGTGGATAAAAGATCTCACTGCTCTTCCATTCGAATTCTTCAAAAGGATAATTGGGTCCTTGAGAAGACAAGGAATGAAAGAAAAATACGTAAGACCCATTATCGTTTTCTATGCAAATAAATGGATTCTGTCAAAGAAGACACGCCAGTTTTGGGAGACGTCTGGCGAGAAGGAAGACGACAACACAAGCAACAAAGTTTCAGTTACACTACAAGGCATTCTTGATTTGCTGCCTATGGGAGAGAAGGCTAGCAGAGCTATTCCTGTCGGGTTTTACTTAGCATTGCTTTCTAGATCTCTTGAAGTTGGTTTGAGTAGTGAGAGTAAAGCTAAGTTGCAAGATCAGATTGCATCTTTGTTACACTTTGCACAGGTGGAAGATTTTCCCCTTCCAAGGGATGGAACAGAGTCCATCTCTACCAGCAAGGAATTGGCTACAATGGAGAGTATATTTTCAACATATGCATCATCTAACATGGAGGCAACCCAAACTCCTTCTACAAGCAACTCTGTTGTTGCAGAGTTATGGGATATGTATCTTTCTCGAATAGCTCCTGACCCGAAAATGGTGCCTAAAAGATTCATGGAGCTCATTGGTACAATGCCAGTATCTCACAGACAGAGCCATGATCATCTCTACAGAGCAATGAACACCTACCTGCAGGTAAGCTTTCACATACTTCAGCCTATACCTCAAACTCTTAAATGCAGACCAGTTCAAGTTGAAACAGCTTGTCATCAAACAAACCATATTGAGGGTCTAGAACATCCAACCTAAAAACAAATACATTCAACCCAAAATAAGCCAAACTCAATTTTCTATACTTGGTTACAACATAAACATGATCAGTAAATAAATGTTGTACCCCAAAAAAAGTCACATTAATGTTTCAAAAGAGACAGATTTATGCATTAATAAAAGCACTATATATATATATATTATAGGCCAGTTATCCAACATGACTTTGAGTCAGATATTTACATTCTTAACCCAACACATACTCAGGGTTTTAGGGAGGAAAAGACCCACTTGAGGTTGTGAGTCACGTCAATTCTTGAATTTGACTGACCAAGTTTCAGCTCAACCCCAAGGCCACCCATTTCCTAAGTTGCAATTTTTTGTTCTGCAGGCACACCCAAATATCTCCCAAGAAGAGAAGGGATTGGTCTGCAAATACCTCAACTGTCAGAAACTATCACAAGCAGCATGCATTGAAGCAGTTCAGAATGAGTTGATGCCACTTCGTTTGATTGTCCAAGCACTTTTTGTTCAGCAACTCAACACACACCAGGCTTTCAAAGAATGCTCAGACTCATTTAGATATGCACATGGTGGAGAATTCTCCGGCAGCCTCTCAAGCTCGAGATGTCCAAACTCCAAAAGCCAGAATCTAGCAGAGAGCCCATATGCAGACGGTGGAGAAGAAGGCAGCAGACCCTTGAGCTTCTTGCTGCAAAAAGATCTTGTAACGCAGAGGTCTGAGTTCTCGAGGAAGGATTATGAGTCTACAAGCTTCAGAATCCAGACTCTTGAACAAGAGCTCATGTCCTTGAAGAGGAGCCTTCAATGGCAGAACATTAATTCAAAGAGAACAGAACCAGTTTCAAACAAACCACAGAGCTTGAAACCATATGGTTTGGAAGGAAGATCACTCAGTAAGAAGAGAAACCCATTTGGACAAGTGAGTGGTTGCATTGGTTCTGTGAATTTTGCATCCCAGAGAAAGTATGCCAGCAGGCTGCTTAAGGTTTTCCGGAGTATAACACTGTTTAGAAGAGGAAAATCAAAGAGAAAGCCAGTTGCTCCTGGTCTATGGCCCAAACCAATGTAGCAGAATAACTATAATCTATAGGCATGATATGTATGAAAATTTAACCAGTAATGAAGAACCAATATAAGGCCAAGAACTGAATAATTTAAGGAATAACCTTACTTTAACAAATGCACAACCATGCTTATCTGTCATATTACTGCACACAACTTGGATATTACATATCCAATAAGCTTTACTTTGACAAGTCCTTTTTTTTTTTTTCAAAATCCAAGTGATAAGGAAAGTAGATATAAGATACCAAAAACTTCTAAGCATTTAATTGGGGAAAAAACATGTTACATGAATTTCCCAATATTGGCCAAAAATAGTAGATATTTGAAGCATCCAATTCCAAAATCCATTTAAATCTCTTTGTTCTTTTTGAATGATGGAAGATAAATGACTTTGCCAAGCAATGATGGATCATAAAATTCTACATTCACTGTAAATCATGGGTCTGCCTTACTCTTTGTTCTTTCCCATCTATACCAATGTGAAATAAAGTGCTCATAAAAATCTGTAAAAAGAAACTTCATGTTATATACATTATGAGAAGAGGTACAGTACATAACTAAGACAAACCATGGAAGATTCAAATCTAGCATGTTGTACAGACAACTGATTGATTTAGGTATCAAACCCAAGCAAGTATATTAGGCCATAAACAATCCAGAATTGTTACTAAATAGCTGAAGCTGCCTCCATATATGAGTCACTCTGAACTTTACAAGATTCCATCACAATCCTTGCAGCTTCCATGACTGCTTGTCCATTGACATAGTGCTGGCGACATACAGGCATGTAGACATCAGCGCCACCAATTAGTTCTGTCTGTGTTTCCTCAGTCTTCCTCAGGGAGAAGAAGGCTCGTTTGCCACAAAGTTCACAACGAGCTGTCAACTTGGTTACAGAATCAGCAAGGGGTATAATGTCAAGCACTGAACCAAAGCTCCTTCTGTCAATCAAGAACATGCTTTCTCAAAAAATAGTTGTCATGGTAAGCTAAGGGCTGATCAACAAAGGAGGGAACATTGAATGCAAAGAAACAAGGAAGCACTACAACAATCAAATACAATTAAAGGATGAAACCTAAAGGAACGTAATTTTTGTGAGCGGCACCTCAAGTAGTCGCCATCCAAGCCCGCAACAATTACAGTTTTCCCATCATGGTCAGCAGCCTTGCAGCAAAAATCATAGAGGTCTTCAAAGAATTGAGCTTCATCAATACCAATCACATCCAACTGTCAACATGTACCAGTAATAAGAATACAATTAAAATTAAAGAAGGAAAAATTACACTTCACCCCATCAAGTTTAGCCCATTTTCACTTTTCTACCCAATAGTTTTTTTTATCGCAATAAAGTGCCCCCTAAATTTTTAGACACTGACAATATGCCCTCTTCAATACAAAGAGGCATTGAAATAAACAGAGAACAATCTAATTGACAGGGACATGTCTTGCAAGTGATTGCAACAAAGTGCCCCTATAGTTTTAGGCAATGACACTATTAATGGAGAACAATCGAATTGATGGGGGCAAAGTATAGTTTTCAAACAATAGGGTAGAAAAGTGAAAAGAAGTGCTAAACTTAAAGGGTTGAAGCATAACTTTCCTTATAGACACACACACACTGCATTCATATTAATTATAAGTAGCAACACAACAAATTGCAAAAAGTATATATTCTCCAGCAGTTTGAATGTATGGCTCTCATAAGATGCCTCTATGCTAATCAAACTACAGTTGGCGCCAAGTTGAGAGCCAAGTCCAAAAAAATCTCAAGCATTAATGGATCGTGATTTCAGCCAACCCCATTTAGTTGGAATAAGGCTTATTCATTTTGGTCTCAGTTCTGGTTTCAGTTCTCGACTGTGAAACCATCCATTCTTACCTACCAAATTTAATGAACAAATATTAATTAAAGAAAAAAAAAGGAATCAAGAACAAATCGATTACAAGAGTTGCTTCACTTCAATTAAATCTTCATTCAAACCTATAATTCAGTTAATATTTCTTTTAATCACAACCATCCCTTAAATGTCAACCAATATATGACTTACTATCCATCAATTGTTGGTTAATACACTTTGATAAAAACCCTCAATCAATTACAATTATAGCAACCCTGTTCCTTTGAAAAGCAAATGCTACATTATCAATACAGTTCACTACTTAAGAATAACAATTAAGTATTTTCATAGAGTTCAGTCACAACCATGATAGCTAAGATCTAGTAGTAACATATGATCCAAACTGTACAGTACATGAATTTAAATGCGCTTCTCAACATAAAACTACATATACCCATATTCTAAATTTTGAAAATACCTTGTCATAAGCATCGGCACCAAATTTTTGTCTAAACGACGACAGATCTGGCAGTGCCCAGCATGGAAATTTCGCCCCATCATGTGTCACAACTGAATCAATTGCATATCTTCTATCCTTGCTTGACTTTATCATTGCCACATTTCTACATATAATTAACATGACAAACTTTTTTTTTTAAGTACACAAATTGCAAATATTAATAATTCAATTTCAATTTCAATTCTCAAAAGAACTTTGTCACCTAAATTACCATAAATATTTTATATATTAAATTATTGAAAATTAAATTAAACAATCAAACTATAAATCACAACTCTCAATTGAATTTCAACATTAGGGCAAGGCTGAAACCCAAAATCTAACTAAAATTACAAACAAATAACAAAGAAAACACAAATACCTGCCATTACTGTCTTCTGATTTGATCCGACGAAGGAGAGCGGTAGTCTTGCCGGCGAACATTGGGCCCACAATAACGTGGACCTCACCGGAAGTACGGTGAGCCGATCCCATCCGACCTCTGCCACCCTCGATTGAGCTCAAGGAAATAGAAGAATTGAGAGAAGACATGGAGGAGTTTAGAGAGAGAAAGTTGGGTCTTTGGAGAGATGGGGTTTTAAGAATTTTGAAGAGTAATGGGAAAATGGCGGGTTTGAAGAATTGAGAAGGAGGCAAGGCTGAGAGGAGGGTGGGGGTGGTGAAGAAGGACTTCATTTTTGAAATATATAATGTGTTGCGATTTTGATTTTTGTTTTGAATGTTTTGAAAATTGGAGGGAAGGAGCTGGGTTTTGAGAGTTTTTGGGTTTTGGAGGGAACGTTACGTTAGAGAGATAAAAAGTAGAAGGGCTTTTGCCTCTTTACTTTTACATCTGCGGAGATAGGGAAAGGAACGGCTAGGATCACAAACTCACATGCCACGTCAGCATCACTTTTTACAAATTAGGGATTGATTATTATATGATGGCATGTGATCACCGTAAGTGAATGTAAATCTCATCTCATGTGAGTAAATTAATATAATTAAAATTTTAAAGAATCGGGACAAATAGTATTTTTCTTTGAAGAATTACATTGGTCCATAAAATTAAATAAGGGATGATGTAAACTTTGATCAATGATGATACACAAGGTTAGGGCTTTTGGAAGAAGCTTAAATATGGTCTTCTTAAGAAAAGAAATATAGGGTTCTTCGAGAGTTTCGTCTTTGATCAAAGAAGATAGAGATGTCCTCGCGTAATTTATTGAATAGTGTTTATTAAACTTGGACTCTCCTCCAAGGGAGGAGACATTTCGTTCCAGCTAGGCATTTTGCTTCTCATTTGAGGAGCCAAATATAGCTAGAGGTGGAGCTCTAGGCAAATCAATTTAATCATTTCTTTATTCCTCTTTTCACTTTTTCTTATTCTTATCTCACTTTTTTCCCTTTTTTTTATTCTTATATAAATTCATTTTCGTGAGAAACAATATTAAAATATTATTTGGATAGCCATTTTGGATAAATATGATTGGAATGCATTTTCATTTGGATAGGCAAAATGTGGAGGCAAAACACTATTTGGATGTTTTTGATAGGCATTTTGCAACTTGATGGTTGGAGTGACAAACTAACAGTGCTATACTGATATAATTAGAGACAACTTGATAAAAAATTAATTGAAATTCGCTCATAAAATAAATGAACTAAGTTCAAATCTTATTTTTAAACTCATTAATTTATGAAACCAAATTCGAATACGTAAAGTACTACTCTTCTCAATAAGCTCATTAATCTTTTAAATAACTAAATTATTGAGCTCAACACTAGATCAATTAGATAAAAGGCTAATTCAAATTCACTCGTAAAATAAATCAGTAAAGTTCACTTCTTCGTTTTTAACTTGATAAATTTTTGAGCTAAACAGTTTAACTCGGCTTGTTTATAGTCCTACCATGTCATACACATCTATAGAGAACGCGCTGATATTTCTCTTTGAATTTTTTTTTTTTTTTTTTTTTTGTAAAAAATCATAAAGGAAAAAAAGAAGTCTACAAATCATATGGTTAAAAATATTTTTAAAATTTTGTGAATTTGATGCTTCTCCCAATTTGACATCAAAGTTCCATTTCATACAGACATTCATCATATCCATGTGTGTCACCTGATTGAAACAAAAAGTAAACATCAAGTTAGAATATGATTGGATGATTAGAAAACAAGGGGACATAAGTATTCCTCTCTACATTATTACATTGCATGCGATGTACCTATCCATTATACCATTATCAATCATCCCATCAAGTGGCAGGCTGGAGGCCAACCATGTAACCCACTAACCCAAAGCCAAATGGGTTACCAAATGACAAAAATGACCTTCATTATCATGCTTCATAGATAGCCAAGCATGGTAATGTGGGTAGGAGAGAACTCCATCAAAATTGACTGAAATGCCCTTTAATTTATACCCAATTAGTCAAGGTGTAATGGGCAATTTAGTCTTTAGGAAAAAGGGAAAAAAGGATTGATTATAGAAGAAAAAGAGCTGGATTTTTCTAAGCCAGCTATCTTTTGGAAAGACCAAAGTGTACCTTTCGTGGGAAGCACGAAGCTAAGAAAGATGCTTTGCTAAATCATAATATTCCAAAATTCCCAAATTATTATAACTAACCAAGAAATAATTCAAAATATAAGTATATAGGACTTATTTTCCATGTAAACCCTAACACTAAAAATTATAGTGTGCAATTCTACTCAACCCTTTGATGAGAAGATGTTATATTTGGAACATAAGTAAATTACTTTATCTTTATTTATATATGGATCCCACGAGCCTTTTGAAATTGGCTCATATTGGAATGCATTCATCTCAAAAGGAGATTAATGTATTGTTTAATAAGCTCAAAATACTAATGTTTTGAATGAAAAATTGTAATTTAAAATCACCCATTTGAAAGAGGTTGAAGGTGATAGTCATCTTTGTCCCACATTGAATAAATAGTGAATAACTTGTGTGCTTATATACCTTTACATTGGACCTATGGGTTAGGCTTCAAGGGGTACCAAAGTTTTCTGAGGGGAGATGACCTACCCAAATTTGGGCTTGATCCAAAACATCTCATCCAGTCTTTCATTGAATATTGAGTACTGACTACTTCACATTTTCACCACTCTATGAGACAGCAAAATCAATCCAATCTAAATAATGGTCCAATTTTTTGACTATCTTAGGAAACATTTTTCACACTCCATACCATCAACCAACCCCCCCCCCCCCCCCCCCCCCAATCAAAGCAGGACACATTTTTATCAATATATGACCAAGAGACTTAGAGAGGAAAAGGCAACAAGAGTGCCACATTTCAATGTACTCTAAAAGTGAACCTTAATAATGCATGAGGCATATTTGCACTACCTATCCATTATAGGAAATCCATTAGAGACTTGTCGCCTTAATGTTGCTGCAATGCTCTCAAGCAATGGTTGGTGTTACTTTGTCCATGACCTTTATAGGCTAAAGAAATATGCCATAGGACTATTTGGAAAACATAAAAATCCAACCAGTAACAAGATTCAAAGTCGTTATTATTTGGTAAGTTCCCTTTTATTGAACCAAAGGGAGCTAACACGATTCAAAGTCTTTATTATTTGGTAAGCTTCCTTTTATTGTACCGATGTCACTTTAGTTTGTAAAATAAGCTAAAAACTAAAAAAGGGGTCAAAATTTAAAGTTTCAAGCTAACATATAGTAGGGTTTAATCTACTTGACGATATAGCAAATTCAAAATGGACTCGACCTAATCTATTTAGGAAAATTTCCAAACTAACCCCTAAAAGGGGAAAATTATGCTACCAATAATTTTTATGGGGTTCACAAGGAATATTAAGGTATGTGGAACAAAAATAAGCAAGAAATCAAATGATATTGAGCCGTTCGATTATTTGGGTATTCATAATTTGCTTTTTGATGACAATTTGACCAACAAAAAAGGTGCTTCTTTTTGGTTAAAGCAAAAATGGTCAAATGTATGCTCAAGGGGACAAGAAAGAAAGAAAATGTGCAATTCTCCATTATTTCCCCATGCTTTACCTCCCCCCCCCCCCCCCCAACCCAAAAACAAAAGGGGAAAAAAAAGAAAAAAAGAAAAAGAAAAAACGAAAAAGAATATATACCTAAGGTATCCCTGAAAATTGGAATGGTGGATAGCCTACTAAACATGAGATATACAATAGAGATGCCAAAAGGAAAACAATACAACTTATAATTATATGAAATTGGATATGGAAAAATAATTAAGAAATTGAGGGAATAGCTTGCATACCATTTTTCAGCTTTAATTTTATGGTTCTTTATCAAATCCAATTTGACATGAGTGGCACATGTTAATAGTGGAGAATCAACCACTTTTCACACTGTCAATGCCAAATATCACAAGATGATTGGTACAACTCAAGGAAACCTTAAGAAATATATGTAATGAAGTAAAAATGACATATATATATTCTTGAATATCAATTTCATATTCTATTTCCTAATAAGATAGGTCCATTAAAACTTGATTTTTTATTTTTTATTTTATAGTCAAATATTAAAAAGTTACCCTTACCCTAAATCCTCTCAAGACTAACAAAAAGATATATGTTAACACCATTCCATTTATAAGAATTCAATACCACTTTTAAAAGTGAAGATATAAGAATTTATTTATTTATTATTCCTTCCGTCCCAATTTATGTGATCACTTTTCCATTTTGGGATGTCCCAAAATATGTGATCATTTTGACTTTTCAAATTAAAAATTATAAAAAATTTTCCATTGTACCATTTTATCAAATAACTTGGAGAATGATTATTTTTTTAGAATAATAAAATTCGATCACAAACTTAAAAATATAATATAGTAAAAATAATCAATGTATTTTTTAAACTGCATGCTTAGTCAATATATGCACATAAATTGGAATGAAGAGAGTATTAAAAAGGAAAAAGTGTAATTTTCAAACTATAAGGAGTTAAGTGAAAACATGCCAAACTTTTAAAAAAGAATTGTAAATTTTTAAAAGAAAAAAAAAACTTGTTTTGGAGTCATTTCCATAAATGTAAAACATTCTTAAATTTTTTTTAAAAAAATCTCAAAGGTTTTAAGAGCATGTTTCCTCTTAGGAAGAGAGTTTTTGGTAAGGGTTCTTCCAAATTAAATGCTTCTAGAGGAACAAGGACTCATAGTCTCAATGACCAAAAATTTTCCATTGAAGATCACCAACCATACATACAAGGTCAATAAATCAAAAGTCAACATGATCAAGGAGATAAAAAAAGAAAAAAGAAAAAAAAAGATCAACAGCTGATATTCTTCAATCAAATGGGTGGGGCTCATCTATAGTGGGTTCCAATTTAAATGCCTCTAGAGGAACAAGGATTCATAGGCTCCACTCTCCATGACCAAAAATTTTCCATTGAAGATCACCAACCATACATATGAGGTCAATATTTCAAAAGTCAACTTAATCAAGGGATTACAAAATATGATCAAGGAGACAAAAAAAAAAAGAGCTAAAAGATCAACAGCTGATATTCTTCAATCAAATTGGTGGGCTCATCTATTGTTGGTTTAGATATCATGCATGCATGCAGATACATATAGTCATATACATATAAATATGTACATCTCCATACACGTAATTTCCCCAATAAGTATATAAGGAATGAACGGGAGGACAAGCAAGTCTTCCCATTTATCAGATCAAACCTCCTCCATTTCTCATATCTCTCTCTCTTTTTTCCTTTCTCTCACTACTATAAACATTTCAACATTTTTCAAATCAAATTTAACAATAATATATATTTATGTAATATCAACATATATTCCATCATCAATCTCTCTATAAATTTCTCACACCAGACATATCAAGCCTTCTTCCTCTGTCTCTCTCTTTTTGTAAAACACACCTCTCTTTCTCTCTCTTAAACATCACTATTTCCGTTTGGGTTGGTACCTAAATTTGCATTTGGTAATCAATTTGGTAAAATTGAAAGAACAAAGAAAGAGAAGGGGGGCTTATTGAGGAGGATGAACATGCCCTCGGTTCTTATTATGCCTCCTCTCAGATCTTAGTTTTTGGGCAACATTTCTCATCTGGGTTTTCTTTAATTGGTGCGTTTGGTGCGAATCCTGATTTGGGTTTTCGATCTTTGCGAGATTGGTTCGATTTTTTTTTTTTTTTGATCTATAATAATTTTTATTTTTTTTTTTTTTTTTTTGGGTTTTTTATTTTTCAGGTGTCTTGAATTCTGAGTTTGTTTGATCGAGTAAGGATCCGATGTTTTTCGATTGGATTTGAGAATATCGATTTTGTATCGTATATATAGTTCGTTGGCTTTGCGTAAATATTCATAGGAGGTGTGGTTTCTCTTGTTTGATTGATGGCTTTTTATTCGCATTTCGTATTACTAGCTTGGATGGTTGGAAATGATAGAAGAGATAATTTTGATTATTCGTAGTTCTTTAAATTCTTCAGATAAGGTGTGGTTCTTACTGTCTGTTTGGTTTTTAAATTCGCATTTTATTTCGCTAGCATTGAATTCTATTGTTGATGAAGAGCTAATTTTGATGAATTTTTTGTTTTTAATGGAATTGTGTGTTGTGAGGATTGGATCCATCATAGAACTTGTTACTCTGGTTGAAATGGGTGTTGGATTTTAAATGAAGACGTTTGCTTTCTTGTTTTGAATTGATTATTGGTGATTTGCATAGGTAAATTTTTAAACTTCAATTGACCAAGTAATTTTGACATGTAGAAAAATGCAATCGGATCTTGGCAAGTTGTTTATTGGTGGAATTTCTTGGGACACAAATGAAGACCGTCTCAAGGAGTATTTTAGCGCTTATGGCGAGGTTGTGGAAGCAGTAATTATGAAGGATCGGAACACGGGTCGTGCCCGTGGTTTTGGTTTTGTTGTCTTCGCTGAACCAGCTGTTGCGGAGAGAGTCATTAAGGAAAAGCACAACATTGATGGTAGGATGGTAAGTTGTTTGCATCAAGTATATATCACGATTGATACAAACCTGTTTTATCGTTGAGTTTTCTTTTTCAATTTAATTAAAGAGAAAGAAATACCATTTCCTTGTTGGAGTTACGAGTCCAAATTGTAATTGCAGGAATTGGTTTTAATCTGGTTCTGTATTCAACTAAATCTCATATTGGGCCAAAAGTAATTCATGCCTTCTTTTTGCTGTATGAATTTACATTTTGAATTTTTGATTATAGCTTTAATATTTTTGTTTTCCAGCTTTGAATTTAAACAGTTCTTAGATGCCTTACTGTTTAAGTGGGTTTCATTATTGAGTTCTCAATTCTCAGGTTGAGGCAAAAAAGGCTGTTCCTAGGGATGACCAGAACATATTGAGTAGAAACAGTAGTAGCATTCATGGTTCTCCTGGTCCAGGCCGTACAAGAAAGATATTTGTCGGAGGCTTAGCATCCACAGTTACTGAGAGTGATTTTAAGAAGTATTTCGAACAGTTTGGCACAATCACAGATGTGGTGGTGATGTATGATCACAACACGCAGAGGCCAAGGGGATTTGGATTTATCACTTATGATTCGGAGGATGCAGTGGATAAAGTGTTGCTCAAAACTTTTCACGAACTGAATGGTAAGATGGTAGAGGTCAAGCGAGCAGTCCCCAAAGAGTTATCACCGGGTCCCAGTCGGAGCCCACTTGGTGGATATAACTATGGTCTGAGTAGGGTCAATAGCTTCCTTAATGGCTACACGCAGGGATATACTCCAAGTTCAGTTGGAGGCTATGGAGTTAGGATGGATGGTAGATTCAGTCCAGTTGCTGGTGGTCGAAGTGGGTTTCCTCCATTTGGTTCTGGTTACGGAATGGGTCTGAATTTTGAACAAGGGATGGGCCCTAGTTATGGGAGTAGTGCAAACTTTAATAATAATCTCAGTTATGGACGGGGATTGAACCCTTATTATATTGGTAATTCAAATAGGTTTGGTAGTCCCATTGGATATGATGGTGGCAATGGAGGAAACTCTTCCTTTTTCAGCTCAGTGACTCGGAATTTGTGGGGGAATGGAGGGCTTAATTATGGCACAAACTCTGCAAGTTCCAATGCTTTCATGGGATCTGGAAGTGGGAGCATTGGAGGCAGCACCTTTGGTAACAGTGGAGTTAATTGGGGTTCTTCACCAATTGCAGCTCAAGGCGGAAGAAATAATGTTTCTAGCCACACTGGGAATCTTGGCTATGCTAGTGGTGATAACAGTTATAGTTTGGGTGCAGGAGGGTATGGAAGAAACAGTGGAACCAATGTGGCTCCAACATCATCGTATGCAGCTTCAAATGGTGGCTATGATGGTGCCTTTGCAGACTTTTATGGCGGTGGTTCAGTTTATGAGGACCCCACTTGGCGGTCAGAAAATCTTGAGCGAGAAGGATCTGGTTCCTTTGATTATGGGCTTGGCAATGCAACTTCTGATGTTTCTGCTAAAAGTTCTCCTGGTTATGTTGGTGGTTATAGTGTTACTAAGAGACAGACAAATAGAGGTAAGAGCTAGATATTCTGTATCTTCATGCAATTGTTCAATCCATCTGCTTTTATTCCTTATTGAAGTGTTTTCTAGATGGAGAACTTTAATTTACAGAACCGATATGAATGTTCTTGAAACACATGAATATTTTCTAAATATGACACAATCAGCTTTACATAGAGGTCTATCTTTACAGCTGCATCATTTTGTGTGATCTTGATTTCTTACCTTATTGGAAATGACTGTCGCAGTGGAACTTTTAGAACACTGGCTAAATTTGTCGATCGAGAAAATATTTCTTCCATCCAATAGTTTCTCTATACAAAGGAAAAATTATGTTTGAGGTGTAGTTTACTTTTTAATGTTATAAGCCTAAAGCATTGTTTGTTGCTTCACTACATATTTTATGGCATGAATATTTCAGCAGAAAAATACCATGAACCTTATGGTTGAGGTGCAGAAAGTAAAAAAAGTTGGTATTTGGGGTCAAGTAAATAGTTATATCTGTTGAGCATAGCATAATACTGCAGATTTGTCCCTTGATGTGTTAAAGCTCCTATGTTTGATTAGTTCTTGCTCCTTATCCTGGTATAAAGTCCCAATGAAGCAATTCAGGAACTATCCCTTTCGGAGCTTCATTCTTGTTAAAGTTGGAAGCATGGTTCCTATTTTCCAATTCTGATTTCTTGTAATTCAAGGAGTTATGTTTTGTTAAGATTGATAGCCTTTCATGACTATACAATAAATAAATCAATAGAAAGAAGTTCTGTTGTATATAATATGTATATGACATTGCTTGATAGGATAAAAGTAAAGAACAACCGCAATTTCAGAAGACCTATAGACTTCTTACTGATTCAAGTTGGAATGTCAATATATATGTTTAAACATATAGCCATTGTACAAAGATAAAAATTCTTATAATATAGGTTAGTGAAGATAATCAAAGTATAGTTATGGTCGGGGACGGAGCTTCACACACGCAAGAGGGGTCAATTAACCCCCCTCAATTTTATCCACCTTATTATCCATCTCTTTGTTTAGTACTTTTATTTCTTGTTGTTTAGAATTATATCTAACAATCTTCCACTTTTCAAAAAGACTAATTATAGTGTTTCTTGAAGTCTAGTAATAAAAGAATGCTAGACAACCTGTAAGATTTTAATTTACAAAATATTTTAGTTAAAATTTATTGAAATTTAAAATTTGATAGAATTGCAAGGTGAATAGGAAAGTACTAAAAACAAAAATAATTGTCCCCCTCAAGCAAATTCCAGGCTCTGTCCCTGTCCCTGGTTATGCTGGAACAAATTTTTATTAGTAGGTGGAAGTACTGCTGTTGTTTACCAATTCATCTTGTGCCATAGTTACTCAATACTCATTCACCCACACTTTGACGTCAACTTGCCAATGCCTTAATTACCAACTATTTGGCGTAGTTAAATGATTCCTTTTTATACTTTCGCCATTAGTTCTATCTAGGGTTATAGACTTATATCCTCAATTAAATCATAAGTCACCTTGTATATTTCATTGTATTAACCCTTGTTTTTTTCCTTTGGCCAACATCATGTCCTCATCACAACTTCAGGACCGTTTGCATTAGCTTTTCTTAAAATCACTTTTGGAGCTTAAAATTCTACTTGATCTAAGGGATGGAGTGATAATCACTTTCAGAAAACTTTAGGGGTGATAGGATGGATGGCAAAATGTTCATACTAGAAGTGATTGTGGCAAAATTTTGATACATGAAGATATGGTTTAGACATAATTTTAAAGAGAGATGTGAAGAAATAGTTCTTCAAAAGTGATTTTAGAAAAAGCTAACACAAAAAGCCCTTCAACTTGAATCAAACTACTCATCTTTAATGGTGCAGTCTTTGGTTTTCGTTGGACATGGACAAACCATCTAAGATGACTTTTCCTCATCTTCTCACCAATTGGTGCTACTTCAAGATTCTCATTAACACATCTATTTCCTCTTCTATCTCTTCTTGTACTCAAGTATGCTCATCTTAGGGGTATGTTTTTCCTTGACTGCCAGCATTCCATACCATTAAGTATAATAAGCCTCCATCATCTCCTCTTTTTGGATGATGTATCTTGGATTATGAAAACTATCACTTATAAGTGTCTTTGCCTTAACTAAAAGCCTATATATTCTTAATGATATTTTTATAGTATAAACACATAATCAACACCTGCTCTTGATTCGTGAATGAAGCTACATCATCAGCAGACAATATACACCATGGGAGTTGATATCGAATATGCTTATTAAGTTCATTTATAACCAATGCAAAGAATTGAGAGCTTAATGTTAACTCTAGATGTAAGCCTGAAGTGATTAGAATTTACTTGTCTCTCCTATGGTGGTTCTCACACAGTTATCGCTCATGTCCTCATAAAGCATATACCTCTTTCCTTATCTAAAACCCACCATGTTATCTTTTATGAGATCCATCATATGTTCTTTAAGGTCAATAAACATTAGATGGAGATTGTCCTTCTCTAAATCTTTCTATCAATCGCCTATGTCAGAAATAGGTTACGTAGTTTATTTCCCCATCGTGAACTGAATTAATTTTATGATACCCATTTTTCTTGTCTTAATTTTAGCCAAACCATTTCTCCCAACCTTTCCATTTTGCACACACCACAAACACAAACTCCAGTGATGCATCAAACCTAATTGTATATCTTAATTTGGTTCTTTGAGGCTCCCACTTCTGCTCTATGATTTGTCCACATAACCCCAATGGTGCACTGGACATGTGTCTGTTTTTGAATTTTGTGATTTGAGGCTCCTACCTTTTTCCTACAATGTGTCCTCTTAATTTTGGCATTGCTTACCTTCCAGAACAGAAAAAAGAGCAGAAATGAAAAGAGGAAAGTGGTAGAAATTCGAATTAGATGGTAAATCTGCCCTGGGAGTGGTCTACGTCCATGTGTCTATATGTTGTGGACCCAGTGATAGGCATGTCACTTGGACATTGGGATATATGGTTGCCACTCCTATGTCCTCTTCTTTAGTGGGTAAGTGGAATTGCAATGCCTAGTGCATTATGTTGCACTTGCTGTATAATGGAAAATATAGGTTACTATGATGTATTAACGCAGACTTTGTTTACTTTTAGTATACTCAAGTATGTAGAAGAGTAGAAATCATAGTTGTGAGAGTCAAATTTGGTAGGGTTTTAGGAGTAACGTTTCTCTCTCTCGCTCGCTCTTGCACACATACCTCTCTTTATTTTATTTTATTGGGGCACTATGTTCAAGTTTAAAATATATTTTCTTTCTCAGGTTCAGCCTTTTCATGAACTCAATCAATGTGACACCTTGCATTGCTTATTCTTATAATTAATACAAGTTACTAACAGGGGTAGAATAGGGTAAGAAGATAAGGATGTAGAGTTGAGGTACTTGGGGTGGATTGGTTGACAAACGATGGGGCTCACATGTGGTTCTTTCTTTGAAGTCCTGCATAAGAAATTTGATAAATAGTGAAGATTTTAGAGGGATAGAGAATTGAGGAAACTGATGGTTTCATTATCAGACTGGAGGCTTCGATTGGAGTATTATGAATCTTATGGAGTCTCACCATTATTGGGGAGAAGAGGACTCCTTACAACTCAGTAGCTGGAAATTTGAATGTTCAATAATTCCATAATAATTCTGCAATGGAATTTGGCATGGCTTTTAAAGGCAGCATTTCCTTAAGTGTTATTATTATTATTATTATTATTATCTTGGACTTAAGAAGGAATAACAACTGAAACTCTTATTGAAAGACAGAAGCCAATTAAGACTCCTATTAAAAGAAACAGAATATAGACTCCTCAGAAAGACTC
>JAESVK010000923.1:1234120-1257724 GCA_017140935.1 Hamamelis virginiana
ATATTTCCTTTGGCAAATAGATATACCAGCAGCAGATCTAGCAACTTTCAGACCCAAAAAATATTTTAGTTCTCCCAAATCTTTCATTTTAAACTGCTTACTAAGAGCAGATATTAGATTGTTCACAACTGCTTGATCATTACTTGCAATGATAATATCGTCAACATACACCAAGAGAGCGAAGAATGAAGAACCATGAGATTTGGTGAATAAGGAATGATCACTAACAGATTGTGAAAATCCTTCTGATATTAGAACACTGGAAAATTTATGAAACCAATGCCGAGAGGCTTGCTTCAAACCATAAATTGATTTATGGAGCCTGCAAACAGCATTAGAAGGTAAAGGCTCCCCCTGTTGACAAGTATATCCAGGTGGAAGAGTCATATAAACTTCCTCAGGAAAGTCACCATGTAGAAACGCGTTAGTGACATCAAGTTGTGTAAGAGACCAACCAGAAATAGCAGCCAAAGAGAGCAAAACTTTAACAGTAATAAGTTTTGCTATAGGAGAAAATGTGTTAAGGAAGTCAATACCTTCTTATTGTGTATAACCCTTAGCCACAAGGCGGGCTTTATGCCTTTCGACAGTACCATCAGCTAGAAATTTGGTCTTGTACACCCATTTACAGCCCACTGGGTGTTTCCCATGAGGGAGAGATACAATAGACTAGGTTCTATTGCTTGCCAAAGCCTGCAATTCAACATTCATAGCATCACGCCACACCTGAGAGTCAATAGCTTGGGAGAAAGATTTAGGTTCGGTTTGGGAAGAAATGGCTAAGATAATGTGCGATATGGCTGGGACAACTTTTGGTAGGTAAGAAAGGAAGAGATGGGATATAGAGTGGAAGTGGAGGAAGTGATAACAGAAAAAAAAAAAAAAAAAAAAGATGGATGTCAGCCAAGTAACAATGATAATCAGACAAATAAGATGGTGCTTTAGTGACTCGATGTGGACGAGACGGAGCTACGGAGGGAGAAGGAATAAGAGGAGTAGGAGAATTAGGTGTGTGTGAAACGGGGGAAGAAGAGGAGTCAGTGGAATGGAGTGACTCAAAAGTGCTAGGAATGGAAGTAAGAATGACACGCTCACTGAATAAATCATGGAAAGTAGGTCCTGGTTGAGAGTTGGCAAAGGGAAAGATAGATTCATGAAACATCACATTTCTAGAGATGGAAATTTTATTGTTCTCTAAGTCAAGAAGTTTGTACCCTTTATAACCAAAAGGATAACCAAGGAAAACCGAAGCACGGGCACGAGGAGTGAATTTTGTGCGTTGACTAGGGAGAGTTGAACCATAACACAAACACCTAAAAGTGTGAAGATGAGCATAAGTGGGTTTTTTATTATTCAAAAGTTCAAACGGAGTTTTGTTGGAGATTGAGTAATGGAGACGGTGTACGGTTAATCAAATAAACATTTGTCAAGGCACAATCACCCCAATAACAAAGAGGAACACACGATTGGAAAAGTAGAGCACGGGCCACATTAAGAATATGTTGATGCTTACGTTCAACTACCGAATTTTGTTCGGGTGTGTCAACACAAGAATGATAAGGAATAATGCCTTTGGAATGAGAAAAAAATCAAGGAATGCCAACTCGGGTGCATTATCAGATCGAACAGATTTAATTATAGTGCCATATTGGTTGTAAATTAGAGCATAAAAATATGGAAAAATGGTCAGAATATCTGATTTTGTACGTAAAAGATAAACCCAAGTAGCTCGTGTACAATCATCAACAATGGTAAGAAAATATTTGTTGCCAGCGGGGGTGGTAACATAAAAAGCACCCCAAATGTCAATATGTACCAAATCAAATGGCTTAAGAGACATATGATTAAGTGAGATAAAGGGAAGTCGTTTCTGTTTAGCCAGATGACAAATTCGACGATGGGAAAATAAATGAGATAAAAAACTAGGGATTTGTAATTCATTATGAAGAAGTTGAATTTTTACAGGAGATGGATGTCCAAGCCTAAAGTGCCAAACATCACTTTTAGACATTTCAGAATAGGAAAGCAAAGAATTACAAACACGAGTCCCTAATTCTAGAAAATAAAGGTTGTTTTGTCTTCTACCCTTCCCAATTGTCAAGCCCTGAGTGAGGTCCTGAATCACACAAGAATTAGAGAGAAAATCAACACAACAATAATGGCTAAGGGTGAGAGCACTAACGCTAAGAAGATTAAAGGAAAACATGGGAACAAATAAAACATTATGCAAAATCAGAGAATTAGACAATTGGACCGTCCCTACTCGATTAATAGCAACAGTATGACCATTAGGAAGTGTGACTGTGGTATTGTTGATGAGTGTGGAGTGAGAAAAAAGAGAAAGAGTAAAGCAGACATGGTGTGTGGCACCTGTATCAATGACCCAAGCATCATGAGGAACAGAAGGATGGGAAAGAGAAAGTGCAGAAAAAAAATTACCATAGATGTGAGAATTAGAGGGGAAACAGAGGGACCCGTTGCGGATGAAGGCTCGAGTGTGTCGGCGCAATGAAGATGGAGTTGCGAGCTAAGGTAGGCAATGAGCTGCTGAACGCAATCAGTAGAAAGCGGACCAGACAGTGGAGAGGAAGCTGTAGCAACCGCAGCTGTGGGAGTGAACGAATGGCTCTTGGATTGTTCATAGTAAGACACAGGATGAGTCGTGGATTGAAGAGAGCTCAGCTGGGCCTTGGACTTGGGCTTGTACCTAGGTGGGTACCAATGTAATTTGTAGCAACGATCCATAGTATGCCCTGTGAGCCCACAATGTGAACAGATGGGGCGATCAAGCTTAGGCTTACCCTGAAAAAAAAAAAAAACTGCAGCAGAAGGGGCAACCGGAGTTGGGAGAATGGGAGAAGACGAAGAGGTGCTGAAGGCTTAAGAATCAGCTGGAGCAGAAAAGCCAATTCCAATGGAGCATCGTCGCTCTTCTTGAACGACAAGATTAAACACCTTCGCAACAGAGGGTAATGGGTCAAGCATCAAAATCTGTCCACGCATTCCAGCATAAGATTTATTTAGGCCCATCAAAAATTGCATGACATATTCCTGTAGTTGATAATCCATCCATGCTTTCATACCCCCACATTGACTGACAGGGACGGGTTAAAAATTCTTGAGTTCATCCCAAAGAATCTTCAAACGGGTATAGTAAGTACTGACATCAAGAGATCCTTGAGAAAGACTGTGCAACTGTTGCTTGATTTAAAAAATGCGTGGGGCATTGCTCTGATGAAATTGATCATGTAAATCTATCCAAACGGCTTGAGCACTGTCAATGTAGAGGAGACTATCAGCAATTTCCTTGGAAACAACATTAAGGAGCCAAGATGTAACAGTAACACCAGCGGTGGGATCTTCTGGGTGTGTCTGCTAAAGAGTGCCATCAACAAATCCGAGCTTATTTTTGGCATTAAGAGCCATAAGCATGGAACGATTCCAAGTATTGTAGTTGGGACCGATGAGAATGTGAGAAACAAGGGCCAAGCCGGGATGGTCACTGTGGGAGCCCAAATTTACACGCCCATTTGGTTACCCGGACAAGTCCCACGAAGACCACCACGTGGCTCCTCCCCGTTCAATCCTGACCAAGCTCAAAGCGCCACTTCCTTTTTTAAGAAGAGTAGTGGACCCCACCACTACTCACCGGTTACTCGAGAACTAGCTCCAAGGGCGGCTTGCCTACGTCGTGTCCAGTAGGGAGACAAGAAGTCTCGTCGCCCACGTTCTTGGCCGCCTGTAAGAATGGTCATTAATGATATTAATGACCATTAATGAGCGGGGATACCGGGTGGAGCTGCACAGGTCCTCAAAGGACTAAGTTAACAGCTGGAAAGCTGTATCTAGAAGGAGGCCAGGAGCAAAGATGCTCCCGTGAGTGCTAGAGAAGCAGCAGAACCTTCATCCTCCTCTGTCTTTAGCAAAAGATCTTTCACTAACCGACCTGAGAAGCACTCGAGATAAAGGGAACCGCCCCCATCAACAAAGGACGAGGGGACCTTCTTGAGATCAGGGAAGATTCCAGTTCGCCAGGGCGGTGGACCTAATCCCGAGGTAAGGAACCTCCTCTGATTGATATATATATCAAGAAGAGGAGAAGAAGGAATTCACTCAAACTCAGATACTAAGAGAATAGCTCCAATTCGCTTAATAATTCAGTTCTGATTTCAATATCTCAACTAACTTGATCGTCGGAGGGTTTTTGGCAGGCCCCACACCGGGGTATCCTGAGCTCCCCAACGTGCTGACCAACTCCACCAAAGGGAAGTAGCTCCTCGAGGCCCCATCCATACCTCACAAGCTAGATACAGCTCAACAGTCACCACTATGGAGAAAGAAAGGACTGTGAATATTATCCATGGAAGAAGAGTCATTCTGAGTCGTAGTGGTAGAAGAAGAAGCAGGGGTGAGTGGCTGAAACCGGTTATTGTTATTGTTGTTCTGACCACCACGAGCCATGTTCAGATATGAAAAGCAGAAGAAGAAGGAGAAGCAGCAAAAAGGAATTGCTCTGGTACCATATTATAAAAAAAGAATGAAAAGATAATGGCACATTCTCATTGCTTACCAAATCTGTGAAGGTACAGCTCAATTTATATAGGGCTAACAAATTTTATCTTGAATATTCTACAGCTATCCTAATATAGCTGGCAAATACAGCTGGCATAACAGAAAAACAGAAAATATTCTAATATGCTAATAAGAATCTTTGCCGTTGTGAAAAAAGGAACTACTGTCAACCATGTCTGGCAATTTGGGGATTCAGTTTAGGACAATATTCCCCAGACACATGCAACATCGGGGCCAAACATCAAATCAATGGTACAAGCGATTTTCTGTCAGGATATTAACAGAGATGATATGAGGAACTTTACCATCTCCCTGCACAAGTTTTCTCCCTTACATTCCTATGGATCCTCAAAACAATGTGAAGATAACTTATCAAAGAGTAGGGAGGGGGAAAAAACAAATTCGTTCATGATTTTTTTTTTTTTTTTTTTTTTCAAATTTGGCATTCGAAGTTATTACCTTTACATTCAATCCCTGGACAAAATCATTTACTTGAGAAAAGGAGTTCAACAAATTTCAGTATTCCCGCCGTTAGGCTAAATAACTTCAGGCTTCTCAGTGCTTAAGATAAGTGTCTTTTTGATACAGATAAATAAAATAATCAAATAGGTAAAGGCTATGTGTATGTAACCATATTATCAATTGAATGCAGCAACTCCTCATACTTGGGCTTTGTTACAAGTAACTCCAATGTCACCTGTCAGCGTTTGAATCCTCTGCTAGCATCTACTTGAGTTTCAAGGAGAAAATGCCATGTCAAAATGGGCAAAATCCAGCGACTGCAATTGAGACAAACAGCAAACAATGGCGGACTCGGGTTTTTTAACAACATTGTACTGTTATTTTTAGCATTTTAAAGTATAGACGGACTGCTTTTTATCCTTTATCAGTCCACTGATTATTTTGTCTGGTTGAGTAACTGTGCGATTTCGAAGGTAAAATAGTGATAATAGTTGGGCTTCCCTCCTTATTGTTTGGGCTAACCCATCTTGTTTATTTTTGGAGCCTTGATGAATGTTGATTAAAAAAACAAATCAGATTTTGTAAGTGGGGTACAACTGGCCATTTAGAGGCTTCCATGAGAAGCTAATACAAGCCAATACGTTGGCTAGGTGAAGCTTCTACACTCTCTCTTGAACTGCTGCTGAAAACAGTGCTGAAAACCTTTCATTGTCTTGGCTTCCTTTCTTCACTCCTCAAGGCAAATTACAGCAGCTGGTTTGTGCATCTTTGGTGGCTGTTTCTTCATACATTTTGTGGCATTTGAGTGGTTTCAACAGCACAATTGAAGGTCTTCTTTGAACCATTTTGGTGAGACTTTTTCTTATATTTTTGTTGAGTTTGTTGCAGCACACCTACGAGTGTTTTGAGTTTTTTTGTAATCTGAAACTTTGAGCCTCTGTTTTCTCATTTGGGATTTGATTAATAGTGAACTTACTTGTTCTTGGCCGTGGACGTACCTCAAATTGAGGAAACCACATAAATCTCTTGCGCCTATTTTATTTCTTTTATGTGCTCTGTTTTTGGGTTGTGTTGCTTGCTGAAAATTGTGTTACTTCCTTGATTTACATTTGTGGGAAAGTCATATTTTTCCCAACATCTGGTATCAGAGCCATTAGTTTATAGTGATTGTTATCTTTGTGTGTAAATCATGGATGGTAATTTTGGTCGAATGGTTAGCTTCAATGGAAGTAATTGGATGACTTAGAAAACCAAAATGGAAGACCTTCTTTATTGTAAAGATTTATATGGCCCTAGTGAAGGTGAATCGGGTAGACCAAAAGGCATGAAAGATGATGACGGGAAAAAGCTTGATAGGAATGTTGTTGGGGTTATTCGACAATGGATTGATGATAGCGTTTTTCACCACGTTGCTACAGAAAATTAAACACATGCTCTTTGGACTAAATTAGAGAGTCTTTATGAGAGGAAGGCTGAGTGAACAAAGCCTTTTTAATTCAAAAATTAGTAAACACAAAATACAAAGAAGGCACTCCCATTGCAGAGCATTTGAATGAGAGAAAAAATATTATAAATCAACTTGCCAATATGAAAATAGTCTTTGATGATGAGGTACAAGCTTTGTTGCTTCTTGGTTCGTTGCTTGAAAGTTGGGAGACCTTTGCAGTTACAGTTAGCAATTTGGCACCCGATGGAATTGTCACTATGAGTCAAGTTACAAGTAGCTTGTTGAACGAATAAATGAGAAGGAAATCAGCGGGTCCTTCTCAATCCGAGGCACTAGTTGTGGAAAAATGGGGGAGAAGCAAAAGTAGAGGTCCCTACCTCCGTAATAAATCTAGAGGAAGATCAAGCTCAAGCTCAATAAAAGACATTGAGTGCAATTATTGCCACAAGAAAGGACACATGAAGTGGATTGCAGAAAATTGAAGTTCAAAGAAAGAGAAAAATAGAAAATGATGAGAAGAAGCAAGAAGGAGAAAACACGGTCACTTCTAATGGAGAACTTATCATTGTATGTGATGATGGTTATGTTAATTTGATTGGTCATCAAACTAATTGGGTGATTGATTCCGGTGCTTCGTTTCATGTTACCTCACGAGTTGATTTCTTTACTTCCTATACTCAAGGAGACATTGGGTGTGTTCAAATGGGAAATGAAGGTTTTTAAAAAATTGTCGGAATTTGTGATATTTGCTTGGAAACTAATGTTGGTCGCAAGTTACTACTCAAAGATGTGACGCATGTACCGGATGTTCGACTTAATATTATCTCCACCAGTAAGCTAGATGATGAAGGCTACAACAACACTTTTGGTGATGGAAAATGGAAGTTGTTCAAAGGCTCTTTGGTGGTAGCAAGAGGCAATAAAAATTTCCCTCTTTACACAACTCAAGCAAAAATCAGCAATGGTGTTTTGAATGCTTTGGAAGATGACAACTCCACCGAATTATGGCACAAAAGGCTAGGGCATATGAGTGAGAAGGGGCTGCAAATTCTGTCAAAGAAACAACTCTTAGCCGGCATAAAAATTACACCTTTGAAAACATGTGTTCACTACCATGTCATTGATGGGAAGAATAAACAGGATATGAAACAGGATCTTCAGCATTTTCCTTTACTTATAGGTAACTAATCTTGTTTGGAATATGGATGGTGAATAATATATTTCTTATATATGAAAAGGCATTAATGTCCGATGGGTGAATTTCTGTTTTTGCTAACAATTTACCTTTTAAATAAGGGGAAAAGGTGAGTTAGAAGAGATTCTCGGGATAGTTTCTCGGAATATGATGACGTTTTTGGGGAATGCTTCCGACAGCTTATAACATATATAAGGGGTCCTTGGTTGTTATTTACTGATGTAATGTTTATAATAACTGTTCTAGAGTTCCCCACTTATCCATCTTTTGTAATTGTTACCAATATTTGAATAATAATGTTATTAAAAATTGCTGGAAGAAATAATTTAGGACTTAAATCATTTAACAGAAGTCATTTAGGAGTAAAAATAGCGGGGATGACTGTCATTATAATGTTAAATTCCAATAACATCAACTCTTTTCTGGCAGTAAGTTGTGACCATTATAATGCGGCTTTTAGAATTATTTATGTGGCATGCGATAGGAACCTAGCATTGCCTTATCTTGATGTTATATAATCAGGTCATGTCATGCATAAACATTTAATCACATACTGCACTGCAATAGAGCATTGATATTTGCAATTTTAAATTACTTCTCTCTCTCTCTGTTTTTCATTTCATGTATAAATTTCCAAGCTCCAACTGATCAGATTTTGAAATTTTGCCACCCATTTCCTGGCTTCAGTTTTTTCAAGAATACAATTCACGGTTGCTGCAATATCAGAATTACATTACCAGACGGCACGCTATCAAGGTACAATTGCAATGCTCTTCATTCTGTTTATAGGAACTAACTCTCCCTCTCTACTAACCCTTGAACCTTTGACCTTGACGATGGTCCCTCCAGTACTGAACTATCAAGGCTTCATAGTGGGTTGGTTAATCTTCTATTGCCCAGATTATAGTTGTGATTGCTGTCATCATCATGTGCTCTTTTTTTTTTTTTTCTTTTTATTCTTCTATAGTCATAATTTTGTGTTCTAATAAAGTGCTTTTGGTTTTAGCAGAGTCAGTATAAAAAAGAAATTAAAGAAAATTTGTCACAATTCTTGTACTGATAATTTTTAATGCATTTCAGCTGTTGGGAAACATGTTACTGGTGTTGAGAAAAATATGACTTTCCCACAAGTGTAAATCAAAGAGGTAATATAAATTTCAGCAAGTAATCACACAACCAAAAACAAAGCAAATAAAAAGTAACAACATAGACACAAGAGATTTACGTGGTTCCCTTAATTTGAGGTATGTCCATGGAGCCAAGAACAAATATGTTCACTACTAATCAAATCCCAAATGGGAATACAAAGGCTCAAAGTTTTAGATTTTAACGAATCCAAAACACCCTTGTGTTTCAACAAACTCAACAAAATACAATGAAAAACATCACCAAAAGATAGTTGAATGAAACCCTTTATATGTGATTGAAGAACACCCAAAATGCCACCACAAAAAATAAAGAAACAGCCACCTTTGTCACGCACAAGAGCTGCTGTATTTTTTCTGAGTAGTGAAGCAAAGAGCAAACAAAAACAATGGGACGTAGCAGAGTTGCAGCAACCAAGAAAGCTAGCCCAATAAGCTCTTCACCAAAAGCAACAGTTTGTCTTCTATTATAAGATTCTGGACAGACCTGCTGTCCTTCACTAATTAAAACATTTTTTTTTTCTTAAATAAATGTACCGAGGCCCAAATAATCTAATGTTAGGTGACATAATTGTGTCATCCTATATATAAGAAGGAAAACCCAACAATCTCCCCCTCCCGACTTATGCGAGGGGTTCCACCAAACCTGCTGCAACTTTGCACTTCTCATGCTTGTCTCAACAAAGCCTTGGTCATCATATCAGAAGTATTGTCACCAGTGTGAATCTTCTCAAGCTGCAAAAGCTTCATTTCCAACACATCTCGAATCCAATGACATCTAACATCAATATGCTTCGATCTTAAATGAAAGGTAGAATTCTTGCTCAAGTGTATAACACTTTGACTATCACAATAAAGAGTATACCTTTCTTGTTCTATGCCCAACTCTTGTAAAAAAAAATTTCGACCACAAAATTTCCTTGCAAACTTCAGTAATAGCAATAAACTTGGCTTCAGTACTTGACAAAGCAACACATTTTTGCAACCTAGATTGCCATGTCACAGCTCCCCCTGCAAAAGACATCAAGTAACCCGAGGTAGACTTCCTAGTATCAACATCACCAGCCATATCAGCATCAGTGAACCCAACAAGTACAAGCTTGTTCTTTCCAAAGCATAAACACAACTTGGAAGTACCTCTGAGATATTTCAAAATCCATTTCATTGCTGCCCAATGTTCTTTAACTGGGTTGGAGAGGAAACGAATAACAGTTCCAACTGCATAAGTGATATTAGGCCTTTTGCAAACCATTGCATACATCAAAGAACCAACTGCTGAAGCATAAGGAATTTTCTGCATCTCTTCCTTCTCTTTCTCACTTATAAGACATAGTTTTGAGTTAAGCATGAAGTGATTTGCAAGTGGGCTTCCAACTGGCTTTGCTTCATGCATATTAAACCTTTCAAGCACCTTTTCAATATAATTCTCATGCGTCAACCAAATCTGCCCCTGTTTTCTATCACCAATAATTCTCATGCCAAGAATTTGTTTAGCTTGTCCCAAGCCTTTCATGGCAAAAGACTTAAACTCAACTCCAACTTCAACTTGTTAATTTTTGTCAAATCTTGGCCAACAATGAACATAACATCATCTTACATTAAGAGAATAATATAATTACCATAAGCAAATTTCTTTACAAATACACAGTGGTCTGAAGTACTTCTTGAATATTCGTGCTCAAGCATGAAAGAATCAAACTTCTTGTACCATTGCCTCGATGCCTGCTTCAAACTATACAAACTTCTTTTTAATTTATAAACCAAATTTTCTTTTCCCTTTTCCTTGAAGCCTTCGGGTTGCTCCATATAAATTTCTTCATCTAAGTTACCATGCAAGAATGCGGTCTTTACATCAAGTTGTTCAACTTCTAAATTCAAACTTGCAGCCATATCAAGTACAACCCGAATGGATGACATTTTCACAACTGTAGAGAAAATTTCTTCAAAATCAACATCATTTTTCTATCAAAAACCTTTCACAATAAGTCTTGCCTTGTACTTTGACTGTAAATTTTGAGAATCAATCTTCAACTTGTAGACCCGTCTATTTTTGAATGCTTTATTTCCTTTAGGCAACTTCACAAGTTCATAGGTGTGATTCTCATGCAAAGACTTCCTTTCTTCTTGCATAGCCTTCCACCACTCTTCCTTTTTCTTGTGCTCTAAGGCTTCTTGATAGCATTCAGGTTCCCCCATATCAATTAACAAAACATAATCAGATGGTGAGTATTTTCTTGAAGGTTGCCACTGTCTTATAGTTCTTCTTAACTCTTGCTGTGGAGGAGGTGGTGGTGGCACTTGAGGTGTTTGCACCCTCTCATTTTCTTCTTCATTATCACTGGGCATTTCATCATTTATCACATCACTAGGAGCTGGTTACACTTCTACCTCATCATTTCCATGAACAACAGGTGGAGAAATAGGATCCAAATCAACAAAATCATCAACATGAGGGTCGGACTGCATACCCTTTTCAAAATCTCCAATTGTCAGATCTTCTAAAAACACAAAATCTCTGCTTCTAACAACTTTGTTGTCAACTAGCTAGATCCCATAATTTGTAGCCAAACTCTTCATGCCCATAGCCCAGAAATATACACTACTTTGTCTTGTTGTCAACCTTAGACCTCTCATCTTTTGGAATGTGAACAAATGCCCTACACCCAAACACTCTCAAGTGATCATATGAAAGTTCCTTTCCTGTCCAAACTTTTTCTGGAACATTACCATGCAATGGAACTGAAGGAGATAAATTAATCAAGTCCACTGCTATCCTCATTGCCTCACCCCAAAAAGATCTTGGCAACTTAGCATGTGAGAGCATACATCTAACCCTTTCTAAAATTGTGCAATTCATTCTCTCTGCAACTCCATTTCGCTGAGGGGTCTTCTTGAAAATCTTCTCATGTTTAATCCCATGACTGAGACAATAACCATCAAAGGGCCCACAATATTCACCAACATTATCTATACGAATGCATTTCAATTGCTTCCTTATTTCTCTTTCAACCTTGGCCTGAAAATGCTTAAACACATCTAGAACTTGATCTTTAGTTTTTATGGCATAGGCCCACACTTTCCTGGAATGATCATCAATAACAGTAACATAGTACAAAGCACCACCAAGAGTTTTAACTTTTAAAGGACTACAAACATCAGAATGTATCAAGTCTAAAACATTAGATTTTCTAGATGCAACATTTCTACGAAATGAAATTCTATGTTGTTTACCGGCTAAGCAATGAACACATCTTTTTAAAGGCGTACATTTTATGCCGGCTAAGTGTTGTTTCTTTGACAGTTTTTGCAACCCCTTCTCACTCATATGCCCAAGCCTTTTGTGCCATCATTCGGTGGAGGAGTCATCTTCCAAAGCATTCAAAACACCCTTACTGATTTTTGCTTGAGTTGTGTAAAGAGAGAAATTTTCCTTGCCTCTTGCTACCACCAAAGAGCCTTTGGACAGCTTCCATTTTCCTTCACCAAAAGTGTTGTTCTAGCTTTCATCATCTAGCTTACCGGTGGAGATTAAATTAAGTCAAACATCCGGTAAATGCCTCACATCTTTGAGTAGTAACTTGCAACCAACATTAGTTTCCAAGCAAATATCACCAATTCCAACAATTTTTGAAAAACCTTCATTTCCCATTCGAACACACCCAAAGTCTCCTTGAGTAAAGGAAGTGAAGAAATCAACTCGTAAGGAAACATGAAACAAAGCACCAGAATTAATCACCCAATTAGTTTCATGACCAATTAAATTAACACAACCATCATCACATACAATGATAAGTTCTCCATCAGAAGTGACTGTGTTTGCTCATTCTTGATTCTTCTCATCATTTTTCTATTTTTTTTGTTCTTTGAACTTCAATTTTCTGCAATCCCACTTCATGTGTCCTTTCTTGTGGCAATAATTGCATTCAATGTCTTTTCTTGAGCTTGAGCTTGATCTTCATCTAGATTTATTACGGTGGTAGGGACCTCTACTTTTGCTTCTCCCCCGTTTTTCCACAACAAGTGCCTCAAATTGAGAAGGACCCGCTGATTTCCTTCTCATTTCTTTGTTCAACAAGCTGCTTGTAACTTTACTCATGGTGACAATTCCATCGGGTGCCAAATTGTTAACTGTAACCGCCAAGGTCTCCCAACATTCAGGCAATGAACCAAGAAGCAACAAAGCTTGTACCTCATCATCAAAGACTATTTTCATATTGGCAAGTTGATTTATAATACTCTTTCTCTCATTCAAATGCTTTGCAATGGGAGTGCCATCTTTGTATTTTGTGTTCACTAATTTTCAAATTAAAAAGGCTTTGTTCACTGCAGCCTTCCTCTCATAAAGACTCTCTAATTTAGTCCAAAGAGCATGTGCTGAATTTTCTGTAGCGACGTGGTCCATTGTCGAATAACCCTAACAGCTTTCCTATCAAGCTTTTTCCATTCATCATCTTTTATGCCTTTTAGTCTACCCGATTCACCTTCAATAGGGCCATATAAATCTTTACAAAAATGGAGGTCTTCCATTTTGGTTTTCCAAGTCACCTAATTACTTCCATTGAAGCTAACCATTCGACCAACATTACCATCCATGATTACACACAAAGATAACAATCACTATAAACTAGAAGCTCTGATACCAAATGTTGGGAAAAATTTAACTTTCCCACAAGTGTAAATCAAAGAGGTAATATAAATTTTCAGCAAGTAATCACAACCAAAAACAGAGCAAATAAAAAGTAACAAAATAGACACGAGATTCAATTGGTTCCCTCAATTTGAGGTACGTCCACGGAGCCAAGAACAAATATGTTCACTACTAATCAAATCCCAAATGGGAATACAAAGGCTCAAAGTTTTAGATTTTAACAAACCCAAAACACCCTTATGTGTGTTTCAACAAACTCAACTAAATACAATGAAAAACCTCACCAAAAGATAGTTGAATGAAACCCTTTATATGTGATTGAAGAACACCCAAAATGCTACCACAAATATAAAGAATTAGCCACCCTTGTGACGCAAAAGAGATTATGTATTTTTTGAATAGTGAAGCAAAGAGCAAGCAAAAACAATGGGATGTAGCAGAGTTGAAGCAACCAAGAAAGCTAACCCAAGAAGCTCTTAACCAAAAGAAACAGTTTGTCTTCTATTAGAAGATTCTGGACAGACCTGCTGTCCTTCACTAATTAAAACTTTTTTTTTTCTTAACTAATGTACAAGGCCCAAATAATCTAATGTCAAGTGACATAGTTGGGTCAGCCCATATATAAGGAGGAAAGCCCAACAACTGGATGAGGGAAGCCCAACAACTGGATCGTTCAAATTCTGCTGTAATGATTCGGTATGTGAGCTCGTTGGATAACATGAGGATCCTTATGAATCTTCTCTGGGTTTGCTCTCTCTCTCTCTCTCTCTCTCTCTCTCTCTCTCTCTCTCTTTTCTGTAAGTAAGATAATATAAAAGAAAACAAACAAGAAAGCCAAACTACAAGACAAGAATGTCAGAAGAAAAACCCCATCTAACAACCATAGACCTATTATGGGGGTTATCTTTCACACTTGTGAAAGAGGAAACTTTAAAGCATATATCCTGAGACACTCTTTGGATTACTCCATTACAGTCAGAAAACAAATTTTCATGAATCCTATTGTGTCTTTCTCTCCAAATATGGTATATCACAGCAGCCCACGCTAACTTTTTCACAATCGTGCAAAAAGACTTGCCTTTCAAAGAATATGCCCAGAGGGTCTCATTTTCCTAGCTTCTAGGAAATCTTCTAATTCCACACAACTTCAAAACACCTTGCCAGATAGTTGCAGTATAGGAACATTCAAAAAACAGATGATCCCTAGACTCCACATGTTGTTTACAGAAAATACAACTAGTCATGTCACTCAAACCCCAAGCAATCAGTTTGTCTTGAGTGGAAAGTCTACCTTTAATGGCCAACCAGAGGATAAAAGCATGCTTCGGAATAGCTTTTGAATGCCAAACACTACTAAACCAAGGGACAATTTGGTGATGGTCTCTAATTTGATCCCAAGCAGAACAAGTGGAAAAAACACCAGAAGGGGATGGCATCCAGCATATGATATCTGGGGAGGATATGTTAGCTAAGGAAGTATTACTGATAGTAGCTCGCAACTCCAAAAGATCCACAGAGGAGGATAAAGGTAACTGCCAACCATTATCAGTGATGATACTTGAAACTTTTGCATTTGAGTGTATTCCAATATCATATATAATACGAGGATCCATTCTCAGAGCAATAGGCCCATCAGGAAGCCAATTATCATGCCACAAAAAGGTTGACTGACCATCACCAATTTTATGTTTAATCAAAGGTCTGGTAACATATCTCAGTTGCAGAAGTTTCCTCCAACTCCAAGAGCAGTCAGAAGGAATAGATAGGGTCCAGAGACTTCTACCCCTGAGAAATTACGCCTCAACCCAAGCCACCCAAATAGAACCAGACTTGCAAAAAAGAGCCCAAATAAGTTTCATAATAGAAGCACGGTTCCATTCTTCGACTCTCCTAAGGCCCAGCCCACCTTCATCTTTAGGGGTACACACAGATTTCCAGCTAACTGTGGACACCCCATTTTTACCATTTATTTCTACCTTATGTCCATGCAAATGATCAACTAGAATAGCTGATCATTGGGTGAGGAATTGGCCTTGTAAAAACCAAATTGACCAAATTGCCCTTTTCTGAGGAAAAGGACAATTCATTATTTCATGTGTACATTTGGATTGGAATCAACCCATTTGTATTGCATTTGACTTTTGAGGTGTTTTAGAACATCCCTGTAAATTTTCATGGCATTCTGATAAGAGCTCGATAGGTAATTAGGGTTTTTGCGACTTGAAGGGCATTTTCGTCCTTTTTCTCGTATAATTTCCGAATGACCTCCGAATTCGAAACGGTTTGTTTCATGAGGTTTATATGGATGTGGGGAGTGAATTTGGTATGTCAATTGAGCCTTTGAATGGTTGGGATGGATTCTCCCAAAATCGATCCCGCAGGTAAGGATGAGCCGAATTAGGGTTTCGATCAAATTGACCGTGAATTGGTCGTTTTCACCAAAACAAAAGATTTTCAAAACATGTTGTTAAGTGCCAATTTCATGTTGAAACCATGTTTTTAGAAGTGGTGCAAGCCTAATTGATCAATTTTACAAAACAGAGAATGATCATATATTTGACCAATTTTGGCACAACCGGGTCGATTGGCTAGCTTTTTGCTAAAACCCTTGACCATGGTCAATTGATTTTAACCCAAAAACATTCTAAAAATGTGGAGGATCAAAGCACGGTCGTTTTGAGCCCTGAACCGTCGGATTTGGATCAAATTTGACCAAAATATGGCCAAAATTCGAAGACCCTTGAATTTGGGGATCGAAATATGGAAATTCAGCACGGTGACCGTCCTAGCTAGGACGGCCACCAGCATGGCTCGAGCCAATTTTGCCATTTTTAAAAACCTTGACTTATTTTGGCCGATTTGATTGGATTTTTTGGCTTAAATGCGAAGGGATTCGGCATTCAAACCCTAGGAAGACTCATCCTAGGCCTTAGGATCATTTTTTAAAGAATTTAATCTCAACCATTCAAGGCTTTTTACCCTAGCTCTATATAAACTACACTATAGAGGTTCAAGGAGGAGAAGAATTTTAGGGTTTGAGAGAGAAGAGGCTACAGAATTTGGAGGCTCCTCACTCTTGCACCATTGAAGGAGGAAGAAGAAAAGGTTGAGGAGCTTGGAGGAGGCTAGCCAAGAAGGAGGGAGAAGGGTAAATTCTCAACCTCATTCTTGTTTCTTAAGTTCTTACATAAATCTGTGATGCTATAATGTAAGTTTTCTTGATTCTCATATGAGATGGATCGTCTTTTTCTGAGAATGTTTAACATGTTAGGGTAGTTTCTTATTTGTTTATGCATGATTAGAATAGGATGTAGTTTTAATATAGGATAATAGTATGTTCATCATGGATAGGATTGGTTTTATTTTGATTATATATTAGCAAGCATGATTAGGGTTGTCTTTTATTGTTATTTTATGTGAGCATGCATGATTAGGTTTAGGTTTTTTGTTATGATTTTATGTTAGCATATATGTTTAGGGTTAGTTAACTTTATCGAGATTTTATGTTAGAATGCATATTTAGGGTTAATGTAGTTTTGTTGTGATTTTATGTAAGTATGCATGCTAGGATTAGTTTTGTTTTCTTTGATTTCGTATGTGTATGCATGATTAGGTTTAACTTTGTTGTTATATTATGTGAGTATGCATGTTAGGGTTAGTTTCTTGTGATTTTATGTGTATATGCATGTTAGGGTTAGTTTCTTGTGATTTTATGTGTGTATGCATGCTAGGGTTAGGTTTTCTTATTATTTTATGTTTAGCAACCATGATTAGGGTTATTTTTTATTATGATTTTATGTGGTTAAATAGGTTTAGGATTAATTTTGTTATTATTTTATGTTAGTATGTATGTTAGGGTTAGTTTCTTGAGATTTTACGTGTGTATTGCATGCTAGGGTTAGTTTCTTTGTTATGATTTATGTTTAGGATGAATCCGTTGCTATTATTTCATGTATGTGAGCATGTTTAGAATAAAGGTTAATATATTCATGTTATTATTCGAATCCCATGATAATTGATTGGTGATTTTAATGGTAATATGAGTACGTTGATGTGTATTTTGACATGTAAAGAGTCTTGAGTCTTTTTGATTGTGCTTTTTTATGATTATTTGAACACTTGATTTGGATTTATCGGTTTGAATATATAAAATGTGTACGAGGGAGCGTGCAAAGGTGAGATCCTTCTCTTGTGTTTAAATTAATCGGTTAAGCATATTTTTATGTAGTTTTTGGATATGTTTTGCATGGTAATTTAATCAAGCATGATAGATTGTATGCTAGGGTGTTTATTCATTATTAACCAAGGATTAAGAATGATTTTTAGGCCATTAAAAGCGTATATTCAAATCTGTCCAGATTTGGATATATCCTTTAAAATGGTTTAATTATCATTTTTAAGCCATGTTTTGCATGATTTTTGTAGTTTATTTTGTATATTCATGTAGAAAGCATGCTAGGACATTTCCACATTTTTTATTCTTTATTTTCATGATTTTTAGAGTGGTTAAAGGTTAATGTTCAAATCTGTCCGGATTTGTTTATGCCTTTAAATCATTTCTAAAAATTATTTTAAGGCTAAATCCAACTTAGAAATATGCTTAGGTTCACATAGATTAATTAGTGTGCATTTAGGAGCATTTTCATGCATCTTTAGAATTGATTACTTGCTATTGGTTTAAATTTCAGCATGCATTGCATTAGGATTTTAGGGTTTCTAGATTAACTTTAGGGCTAGTTAGAGACCCTAGGCTAGGAAGGTCACTTGACCTTCCCTAGGAATTTCCTTTGTTGTAAAGATTGTTATCAGATTTGAGTATTTTATTTGATTTGAGATGTCAACCTTCGAGATATTTTTATAAAAAGAATTTTGATGCAATATTTATGAAATAAATATGATTTTTTTAGGAAAGATTTGATTGTTAATTGATTTTCAAAAAGATTTGAAATGTTTTAAAAGATTTTTACTTTGGAATGAAATTCCTCTCAATATGATTTGTTTTCTTGAAATATCTTTGAAAAAGATTTTCAATTGGAATTTAATTCTAAAGATAAGAATTATTTTGGAATATTTGGATTTTATGAATATCTTTTAATTTGAAATGATTTCAAATAAATGATTTTTGAATAAATGATTTTGAACAAACAAAAACTCTCGAAGTTAGAGTCTTGAATTAGGTTGAAATACCTTTGATGATGTGATCGATTACAATAGGAGAATCCTAGGGTAGTCGAACTACGTGGACTTTGATACTTGCTAGGTGATACTAGTAAGTTACGTAGGCGCTAATAGGGCTCAAGTCCGCCCTAGGATGCCCGTAGGGTGTCCTAGGTTTTTAGGGTTTGTTTGTATATATTTTTTTATTATTAATATAACTAATATAGATAATGCATTTATATCACTATTTTTTGGTTGATTAGATTATTTAGGATTGTTTGTAATAAGAGATTTAAATAGCCCAAATAAATTAGAAGTCCTTTAATTAGGGCGAGGTGGGTGCCTACAAGTGAAAGCTTGGAACCTTCCCACGTCGTAACCTAGCCCCCGGATCCAACTCTGGTTTGTAGACTGCTTTTCCATTAATGGAGTTTGTTTTTATTGAAAATAAAATGTTTTTATGGTTTCCTTATTCCTTAAAAATAAGGTGGCGACTCCTTTGTTTTGATTTCTAAACCCCCCTAATCACATCGCTCGGTGATGATGTGGACTCACACACCACCTAAAGCCCCGTCCGCGAGGCTGGTCCACAGAACTGGCGACTCCGCTGGGAATGTCGAGGGCTAAACTTCATTAATTTATTTGGGCTATTTAATTTCTTAAATTAATTAAAATCAACCACTTGCATTTGTGTGACTGCATATCATTTTAGTTATATTAGCTGCATGTCATTGTGTGATAGGACGATGTTGCCTTGCCAAACGATGGTCTAGTCCTGATCCCTGTCTCCACTCGACACTAGGGCAATCATGACGAAGCCATCAACCTATTGTCAAGTACCCTTCGGGGTATATCAATGACCAATCAGTACTGTTGGACCCACGCGGCACGCCATGTGTCACATGTGGTTAGGTATATGGATTGGTCTGCAATAGGAACCTTTGAACCCACCTTTTGCATTAGTCCATGTAGACAGCCAAGTAGGACACTCTACCCTACAGTGCTTGCACACACCTGTTATGCTGCCGAAATTTCGACACATAATTGTACTGTTATGCTGCCGAGATTCCTTTTGGTATTTAACTGTACCGTTATGCTGTCGAAACTTTCCCTTGGCACATACCTACGCCGTTATGCTGCCAAATTTCTTTTAGCACATAATTGCGTCGTTATGCTGCCGAAATTGTCCCAATTTGATGTGAGCCTTGTTTGTGAATGCTAGAACTTAGGGATATGTACCCTTGGATAAACTTTGATATTTTTAATATAGACCATTTATTTTAAGGATTTTGGTCCTTAGAATGAAAGGACTATTTTGAGGATGGAAGAGAATATTCTAAAGGTACATACCCTTTTCTGTGATTAGGTTGTTTTGGCTTGTGTTGACTAAGACCTTCGATTCAAAGGAAAGTGCCCCAAGAATGAAGGACTGGTCCTTGGTGTTTCTTTTTGAGCCTTGTTTGGCTGATCATGTTTTATTTCCCTATTGGTGATTTCGATTTATTTCCTAATTTCTAAGGAAATGCCCTTGTGAAATAGGGAAGTGAGTTGGAATTATGATAGGACGGTTTTCCCTTTTCTCCTTGCCTTCTATTTGGGTAGCACCTCTTTGATAGTCTGTCAATAGGTTTTGAGTATCATGGACTTGTCCCTTTTTTCTAAAAAAGCCCATTTCATGGTGTAGAATTCTGGCCTGGCGTCGTGATTCTAGAGGGCGTCTGTTTAGTATTGAACCCCCGAGTGTATCCTCAATGGCTGACGGAGAATCCAGTACCACTGCTACAGTGTTGAATGCTATCATGGACCGAATTGATGCTCTGGCCCGTGAGACTGAACAGATTAAGAAAATGTCCCAAGATAAACAGACCAGTACAGATCAGGATAGGGGAGCCCACTTAGAGAACCCGAAGAGTACCTCTGATCCACCTATCCCGGCCCAAGTTGATGACAGTGCCAAGGCCCAGGCAGGAGCCAAATCTAAGCCCATTAATCTGGATGGCGAACCCAGTGGATCTGGATTCCTCTCTGGGGATCCGATCCTGTTGTCGAGTAAGGTTGAAGCCCTAGAGAAAGCCCTGAAGGGGATGCGTCGGTCTGATGACATGGTTGATGTGACCTCTTTTTCACTGTTCCCCAAGGCCCGTATGCCGTTCAGTTTTAAGATGCCTGAATTAGAGAAGTTTGATGGGATGGGTTGTCCTAAAACCCATTTGAAGATGTATGTGAGGGCGATGCAACCTCGTGGAGCTGATGATGAGCTGTTGGCTCAGATGTTTCATGAATCACTGAAAGGGTCAGCCTCGAAGTGGTTCTTATCCTTAGATGAGACTAAGCTGAAGACATGGGAGGATGTTTGCAATGAGTTCACTAATCACTACAAGTACAACACTGAGATTGATGTGACTCGTAGGGATCTTGAGACTACTAAGCAGGAACCGAGGGAGAGTTTCTCTGCTTTTATTTCTAGATGGAGGGCGAAAGCTTCGCAGATGACCCACAGGCCTACAAATGATGAACAGGTGCAGATGGTACTAAAGAGTCTCTTGCCTATCTACAACAAGTATTTGTTCTCACAGTACTTCCCTAACTTCAAAGCCCTTGTTATTGCCGGTACTCAAGTTGAAGATGCTCTGGCTAGTGGGGCTCTTAAGGCCGAAGAACCTTTCAGAAACCGCCAACCACCTCTCAACCGCAAACCCAACCCTGAAGTCAATGCCATTGCCCAACCTTTTCAGGCTACCCAAGCAAACCGCCCATTCCAAGCTAGAGAGCCAGCCCGCCAATTCACCAATCTATACATGTCCCTGGAACGTGTCCTCGAGAAATTGAAGGCACGTGGTCTCCTTACCCCTTTGGAACCCCGGCCTCTTCCAGACCCATTACCCAGAAACTTCAAAGAAAATGAGTATTGTCAGTTCCACCAATCTAAAGGCCATCACACCAACCAATGCATGCGCCTTCGCCATGAAATCCAAGACCTCATTGACAAGAAAGTCATTGCCCCACCAAATCCACCAAGTCAACCAAATGTCACCAGTAACCCTCTCCCAACCCATGCTGTACCACCACCAGCTCAAATCAATGCCCTGGGCCTCGACGACCCAAAAATTCGTCACCCGATCCGCCCATATGTCTCACTTAAAACTACCTTAACCGAAGCCTTTTACCAAGCCCGGTCCCAAGGCCTCATTACCCCACTCATACCCCGCTTCCGTAAGCCTTTTTGCCAGTACCACAACGTCTTTGGGCATGATACGGAGAATTGCAGAGTTTTAGGGAAACTGATTCAGGATTTACTTGATGATGGAGAGTTATATCAGTATGAAGAACCTGAACAACCTGAAGTTCTCAAAGAAGCTCCTAGAAGTGGGAATTCTCAACGTCAGTTGAAGAAGAGATACCTAGCGGGAGACCCAGAGGTCGGATTGTTAGGAGAGTCGAGTGGTAAGTTCGATTATTATGTGCTCTATTCATCGAGAAAGATTTCTGATGAACCTATCATTCCAACGGGGTGGGATGATTTACCTGCAGAAGTTGAACCAGATATTCCTTCTTCTTCACCTGAAGGGTTGAGTCAGGATACCATGCAGAAACAGTTTGGGAATGGAACCTCTTCAGTCGTGAAGATCATTGGGGAAGACAGTGATTTGATCGGTATGATTGAATGGGAGGACCTCATGAACACACCTGAGACAATAGAGAATCTATGGACTAGTGATGAGGAAGTAGACCATCTGACTCGAGGCGGACGCCATTTCAAGCCAGCTCATTTGGAAGCCAGTAATCCGTTAGGGGAATTAGAGAAGGGTCAGCGATCAGATGTCATAGAAGAAGAGGAAGAAATACTGAAACAGTTGAAGAGAACCCAGGCTAACATTACCATTTGGGGATTGCTCATGGCTTCACAGAAACATAGACAGACAGTGCTTCGGTTGTTGAATCAGGTGCAAGTTCCTATTGATACGTCCCCTGAGGGTTTGGTAGGTTTAGTAAATCCGGTTCATCATGGACCATCCATCTCATTTACTGAATCTGACTTACCCAAGAGTGGGAGTAATCATTTGCAAGCTTTGTACATCACAGTGGATATCATGGGAAAGAGAGTTCCCTCAGTCTTGGTTGATAACGGGTCAGCATTGAATGTGTGTCCGCTCAGTACTACTACTACTTTGGGGATTGAACCATCTGAGTTTTCGCCATCAGGACAGACTGTCAGGGCTTATGACAACACTCGCAGAGAAGTCGTGGGAATGGTGACTCTTCCAGTTGTTATTGGGCCAGTTGAATTCAATGTTGATTTTCAGATCCTAGATGTGCCAGCCAGTTTTAATCTGCTTTTGGGAAGACCGTGGATTCATCCGACTGGGGCAGTGCCGTCGTCTCTTCACCAGAAAATCAAGTTTCCACACCAGGGATCAGTGGTCACTTTGAAAGGGGATATGGAGATGAATCGAAGTGTTCGAGTGCCAATCTGTGAGATCAGCCAGGAGTCATCAGAAGTGCTACTGTCAGGGTTCGAGTATGTACAGGCTATCGAAGGAGAGCCCGAGCAGAGGGAGTTGATACCTCTTGATTATAATCCTCATGGGAATCTGCATGTAGGACAGATCATGAAAGGAATGGGATTCTTCCCTGGAATGGGATTGGGCCGAAGGTTGCAAGGCATCGCTGAAGTTTTGAAGTACCCGTCTGCTATCCATCCTTATGGGTTAGGCTACAAACCTACTAAGGAAGATAAGAAGATAATGGCTCAGAGGAAGAAAGAGAAAGACTCCGCGAAGGCGAAAGGACGAACCCTTAACTCAACCCTTGAGCCATACAGACCAACTTTGAATGGGGCTTTCGTCAAGGAGGGTGATGATTTCCCAAATTGTGGTTTCCCTGAACCGTGCTACCTTGAGGATCAGGAGATCAGTGTACCTGGGTTTGAGATTTTCTTCAGTGATGAATGGTGTTCTCCTATTGCTTCAGTGATCGA
>JAESVK010000923.1:1310067-1321168 GCA_017140935.1 Hamamelis virginiana
ATATATATATATATATATATATATATATATATATATATATATATATGCGAGTAAAATATACTACTAAAGTGCATTTGTCAAAGTGCCTATGTTGGTAGCTAATAATAAACCATGATATTAATGAATAAAAGATAAAGAAATATCATCATAGCTACATGACTAGTATAAATATTTGAAAAAAAGTCTCCAAACTAGATTTTTTCCTAGAAAAAAATCATTTTTTATCCACATGGAGTTTCTATGTGGTTAGTTTGTATATGGTCCTATGTATATATGTAGCAAAAAATTGAAAAAGTTGTATTTCTGGCTAAGAAAAATGCTACAGCCCTAGACATTTTAACCCGAAATTAAAAACCATCGTGACGTGTTCTGTTTTGAGTAGTATGTGAAAGAGATGGAATTAGTTTGAGAGAAGGGATCTCACCAATCAAAACAGAACACGTTAGGGTAATTTTTAATTTTGGGTAAAAGTTTCTGATTTTTATTTTGCTAATAGGTAGTTGGAAAGACACGTGTTAAATTAGCAATGAAGCTAATAGTTATTTGTTTAGGTTTATGAGTTTCTTCTTTTGTTGTAGAATTATTGATTCAGTGAATGTTTCATAAAGTCAAGATGGCCGAGTTGGTCTAAGGCGCCAGTTTCAGGTACTGGTCCGAAAGGGCATGGGTTCGAATCCCATTCTTGACAAAAACATTTTAGTTTTCACTTTGACTCTTCTAGCTGGGGCATGATAGGCTGACAGCTCTCCAATTTTTTTCATCCCTTTTTTTTTTTATACCAAGCAATATAACATTAGCAAAATTCTATCCATGAAGGGAGAGACGTGAGCCATTAAGCCAAAATTAATGTTCATATTTTTCATCCATTTTATTTAGTATTGTTTTCTGGACATGATTGAATTGATCTACATAAAAAATGCACTTACCAAATAATACTAAATAAAAACCAGACAGACTTATCTTCAGCTGGTCAGATTCTTAAGTTTACCAAACACCCCCTAAGATAAGTACTATATCATCATATTGAGTTTGTGAAATGAATTTAGCCAATTATATCAACATAGACCCACACATGTTAATAAAAGTTTATAGTAAATTTTAATTAAACACTATTGAGTGATAGACAACATCAAAACTTTATCAACGTGTTCAAGAAAAATTTTATAAAGAAATTTTGTACATAATAAGGATCCATTAGACATGTCTTAGAATTTCTGTAATATTCCTAAAATTACAACGGCAAATGAGTTGTGTTGAACCGAGTAGCATGCTACTTAAGTTTAGCTTAATAAATTAACAAGCTCAAAAATAAAGTTTAAATTTGACTTATTTATTTTATGAGCATACTTGAATGAGTATGTTGTCGAATCAATCTCGTATAATTTGATCTTTTGAAAGAATTCGAACTAAGATAATCTCGAGTTAAGCTTGAGTAGCTTCATGTTGTTCAATAACCCTACTTGAGCTATATATTCAAGAAGGTGACTTCTTCACAGCTTTCCTCTTCCACTTTTTTGTTGCTTTCCAAAAGAATTGAATCTGATTCAGTTGGCTGTCCCTCAACTAATGAAGAATGGGAATGACTAGCATGTATATGTGAATTTCAACCCCAAGGACCAGGTTCCTGTCCACCTGCACCTGTTTGGTGGTGCAGGACCTTCACAATGAAACTCATCTTATATATATATTCCGATCTAGTCCGTATATGCTTACATAAGTTATTTAAGCATTGAGCCTATAGATAATTGTGTGATGCATATATTGAACAACTCATCATTGAATTGGATACTATACTTGTGCATATCACAGTTTTTTAAAATATACATCACACAATTATCTATGAGCTTCATGTTTACGTAACTCATGTAAGCATATGCTGATATAGGATCATTTATTCACATCTTCAATTGCTTTACAAGAGAGGAGATTCGATCTCTAGGCCTATCCTACTCATAATTGCTTCCTTGCCCTCCCTCACCACCTGAACTAGTCCCAGAAGCTTACAATTGGGTCTTTTATTTGCAAGGCATATGTGCATCAAAAAGTGTTGTGATTCTCACAAATTGTTAGCTCAATTAAATTGAACCATAAACTATCAGATTGGATACTGAGATTGCATGAAGCTCTGAGCTTATCCAATATTACTTTGAATAATCCTAAAGACAACCAAAATTGTTAGGATGGGCTCTTTGGCTTTGATCATCAATCCAAATGTGCCCTAGAAATGACCCAGCCCAAACATAGAAGGTCCATGCAATTAGTTTGATTGGGTTGGGTTGACAGCTTGTAAAGAATGTCCAACCCATGCCTCTAAGGCACTTTCTAAATTATTGTTATTTGAAATTAGAAACTTTACGAACAATAAATCAAATGGTCATTCCACCATCAGCCTTATAGCTTAGTTGGTATCTGATTATGCGTCAATAATTTTATGGTCCGACAGTTCAAACATCATATTTTGCACAAAAATACTGCAAAATGCAATTTAAAAAAAAGAAAAGAAAAGCAGCCAAGCACGAGCCCATGAAAAATCTTTTGTTTTTCATTACCATGATATGAGGTTACAAGAAACAGGGTTTCTTCATTTGATCAGACCCACAAGAGCTACTATTGAGAATTTTTTTATTGTCTTTTTCTAAGGATATGTTTGGTTGTCAAGAAACCTATGCAAAAAGGTAAATACAAAGGAAAAATAGTTTACTGGAACTTGCTTTCTTCACAGTAATTTGATTTTCACGAAAGTAAACCCACAAGAGCTACTATTGAGAATTTTTTGATTGTATCATTTAAGAAGATGAGTTTGTACCTTTAATATGACATAAATTATAATGAAGTCATTCAGACAACCAAACAATTCCTTAAGTCTTGTGATATCATATCATTAACCAAATTAATGACAATAAGGAGGAAACCAATATTATAATTGCAACAAATGCAGAAAAACTTTACTCTTACAAGAAATCACTGATATTTTCTTGGCAATGAATATGATCCACGTAGGCATGGTGATGTGGCAATTATAATAGGTTGATATAGACTGTCACATTAGCATGCCACATGAGTTGAGATATAAGTTGAAACTCCCTCCAGTGGAATGCATGCACAACATAACTCAAAATAAAATAATATTGGCTCCCAAAAACATCCTTAATTAATTAACTGTATAAAATTGTGCAGTCACTGTGATTTTGAAACAATTTGGTGACTTTAAAACCCTCAAAATTAATTCCATAAAGAGCCATTAGTCCCATAATTTCTTTGTAATTGTACTTCAACTATGGCTTCCACTTGCACTTCCTTTATCAGATCCTCCAATTAATGATCCTTCTCTTCTCAGTTTCTCCTCCTTAGATTTTCTACAGAAAATCACCCAACTATTAAACTCCAAAGCTATACAAGCACCAATCAATGTAGACAAACTCAAACAGTAACCCAATTTAGCATAAGACCTGCTTGCTCCCATTGCTTCAAATCCCTGAAAAACATTCACAACCCCCAGCACCACACATGCATACCCAACAAAATGGTGGTAAGATTTCCAGTACCTTCTGAACTTGTTTGTAGTTTTTGGCCTAAACAACAGAGCAAGTGTCTGCAGACCTCCCAAGCAAAATGCAGCAAAGCCCAGTTTCCGATGAAGCCCGTAAACCACTCCCGGCGACAATTCTCCGAGTCGGATTCCAATGGCGAATCCGATAGTTCCTAGGAAGAATGCGAAAAGTTGAATCGCGGCGTGAGCATAAAACCACGACGGTCCTATGGCTTGTACGTGTCTAAGGTAGCGTGCTGTGACAGCTCCAAGGGGCAGTAAAATTCCCCATGAGATCGCATTTAAGATGCCGTGCACGATTTTCAATGTTTTGATGTTGTCATGGCCGGCTGCGGCAGTGCCGGCCACGATATCGAAGGTTGCAGTGGACGAAAGATCATTAAATGTTGTTTGATGGATGGTTGGTGAGTAACCTTGGACATAGAGCCCACGGTTCCACACGTGATGGATTTTGGTCTTGTTTGGCACAAGTTTCAATGTGGCGTAAATTTGGATTGCGGCGCCGTTGTGAACCGTTGCCATTTTTCCGCCATACAAGGTGGCAGAGGAGGAGAGCAGGTGGATGTCAAGGGGACGAGAGAGAAGTGGGTTCTTTTGAAGCTTTACACTTGGGTCTAGGATGAACGGAAGCACGACAACTTGGCCGGAATTGGGGTCTGGAAAGGCTACTAGGGCTCGAGTGCCTGTCATTTCCGCAGAAGTCGGATTAATGCCCCATCCGACCCAACCCGACGGAGAAATGAAGGTGCCAAAGAAGACAAGATCAAGGGTGGAATTATGAGAGTGGAATGTCCATGCAATGGATGCTTCTTGGGTAGGGAGTGTGGTACATTTTTGAAAGGTTTTGGTGGCGGTGATGGTGGTGCAATGAGCGGAAGCCGCTTTCTCCGGCCAAGAAGAGAAAAGAAGAAATAATAGAAAGAGGAGAAGCATGGTGGTACGGTGGTGGAAGAATTATGAGGAGCAGAGAAGAGGCATGAATGAAAGGAAGGAGAAAACTTTTGTTAACATATATGTGTTTTCTATACTGATGTTTGTTTCTTGGGATAATGAGAATGATGATGGTCATGTCATAAGTGGTTACTGAGAAAATTATGAGTAATGTTGTGAATGTGCTTAGCTTTGAAGTTAAGGCAATTGAAAATGGTAAGAGTTGGTCAAGTGGGTGTGGGGGATAGAAGGCTGAAAGTTTTGGGTTCTGTGTTTGTTTTTGGAAGTTAATCATTAGTGGCTACATCATGATAAGGGTGTTGTAGCTAGCCTTCTGCTTTTTTGGGATGATGATATATATATATTCCCATTCCTGTGAGGACTTCATTGTACGAGGATTTGGCCTTTCGGCCAATGTAAAATGGGTATTTTGAAAAACTGACCGTAGGATTTAATATTCTTCCTATGTATGATAGGCATGCCAAAAATCACAATGATCGGACCACTGGTTTCTCAAATATAAACTGTGAAAAATTAAATACCTATATAATGCTTGATAGTCTGTATTTCGAAAACCAGTGATCCGATCACTGTGATTTTTACATGCCTGTCATACATATGAAGAATATTAAATCCAAAGGTTAGTTTTTCAAAATACCCATTTTATATTGGCCAAAAGGCCAAGTCCTCATATAAAGAAATCCTCATAGGAACTAAAATATATATATATATATATATATATATATATATATATATATATATATATATGCAACTTTCACTTGCCTTTGAAGCTAAGTGATGGTAATTGTCCTTTTTTCTTCAACATTTTTTGGCACCCCCGATTTGATTGCATTACCATACATGTTTCCATTACACATGATCAAATCATCTTAAACCATTCAAATAATATCTGTTAACTAACAAGGGAGGTTTTTGACCCTTTACCCAAAACAAAAGGAAGGTTTATGCATGAACCAACGCCATTTATATATAATATGCTGTAATTTAGGACACGCTACTTTCTGTTTTTCTACTTTTAAAAGTAAAAAAATAAAAATTTTTTATATTTTCTATAGTGCAAAATTTTGATAGTTATTTTTAAAAGTTGAGGAAGTAATAATTTTTTACTACCTTAACATTTTAAAGTAACTACCAAATTTTTCGCATTCAAAACTTTCATCTTTTTACCTTTAAAAGTAAAAAAAAAAAACAGGAAATAGAAACTTATCCAAACATGCCCTTAGTGATGCTCATGTGTGGGTGTTTATAAGTGAATTCGTGTTTGTGTTTTATTTATATGTTCTCTTTATTAATCCAAAAAAAAAAAAAAAAACTTAGTAATGATTATTCAAATAAAATTTTAATTGCACTTTGAGTGGGTAGCAAGTGTACTGCCCTGGTCAAATTATTTTGGAAGGAATAATCATCACAAATGTAGTATGATTATGGAGTGCCTCTCTCTTTTTAGTTTTTATTTTATTTTTATTTCTAAATAATTAATCATTACAAATTAAGTTTGGCCTCTTTTTTTTTTTTTTTTTTTTTTTAAACTTTTTTTTTTCCCGAATTATGCAACCTAATCAAGAGGATAGTCCCACACCTCTTTATCGGGTTCGATGCTCTAATCGAACATATTTTTCTTAGAAAAAAAAAAGAGATGCCATCAAATTACAAGACCATTGGTAGTTATTTCGATGTAAATACTGGCCTCTCAAAAATATTATCCTTAATGTGATTTATTGAAATTATGTTTCTACGCTACATCTAACTAATGTTATGTTGAAAAACAAGCTTATTTGATGTTGTTACCACTCTCAAATTTATTATTAATTGGATTTCTTCAAATTGTTACTAATTTCAATTAAATAGTTTACCAAAAAAGTCCTAACTCCTAACTATCTAATTTTACTCTCTCTCTCTCTCTCTCTCTCTCTCTCTCTAAAATGCAGCCAAATGCATATTTTTTTTGGTCTTTCAATACATACACCTAGTGTTGTAAACTTATCAAGCTGAGAGGCTGACAGTTCAAACTTGTCTTGTTCACCCCCAAATAAAAAATAAAAAAATTCTTGCCGTGATAAATTAATAAGCTCAAAATTAAAATTTTAATTTAACTTATTTATTTTATCAATGAGTTTGAACAAATTGTTTATTAAACTAATCGTGAACAAGTTGGAATAGTTTAATTATGTAAAGTACTAATAAATTTATCAAGCCATGAGTAATACTCCATTCAAACCTGACTCAACAAATTAAGAAGGTTAAAAATAAAATTTGAATTTAATTTTATTTATTCTATAAATAAATTTGAACAAACTTTTTATCGAAGTAATCTCCGATTAATTTTGAATGACATGCTTTATCTTTACAGTCCGTTTGGATCGAGAGAGTTGGGGAGAATAGAAGAGAAGAGAAGAGAAATTTTTTAAAATTATCTTATTTGGCAAACCAAAATAGGAGAGAAAGGAAGGGAGGGGGTGAGAAAGTGGGGAGAAAAGGGCCCATATTTTTTTCTCTCCAAATTGGGGAGATTCGGAGAGAAGAGAAAGTAAAGCCAATGGGCATGATTTTACTACTTTGCCCTTTCTCTCTCTTGTTTAGATTTTATTTCCTTTTTATGTAAGTAAGGGTAATATTGGAATTTACACCTTAAAATCTTCTCTTCTCTTCTCTTCTCTTATGAAAGCTATCCAAACAAGGTGGTGAGAAAGTAATTTAACTTTCTTTTCTCTTCTCTTCTCTTACACTATGCTTGGAATTGAGAGAGTTGGAGAGAAGAAAGGATAAACTCATTAAGAGAAGAGAAGACAAAGTATTGTCCAACTCTCCACCTTGTTTGGATAGAGAGGAGAAAGTTAAATGACTTTCTCTCCACCCTGTTTGGATAGCCTTCATAAGAGAAAAGAAGAGAAGATTTTAAGGTGTAAATTCCAATATTGTCCTTACTTACATAAAAAGAAAATAAAAACTAAAGAAGGAAGAGAAAAGGCAAAATAGTAAAACTACCCCTCACTTATTCCCTTTCTCTTCTCTTCTCTCCATTTCTCTTCGATTTGGAGAGAACAAATTTGCCCCCCCTTTTCTCTCCCCTTTCTCTCTTTCTCCTCCCTTTTCTCTCCAATTCTCTCAATCCAAACAAGAGAAACTTATTAAGTTTCTCTTCTTTTCTCTCAAACTCTCTCAATCCAAACATAGGGTTAATGAGATTCTCTTATCTTCTCTCCAATTCTCTCAATCCAAACATAGTGTTAAAGTCCGGAGTACATTATTTTGTTTTGACCTCTCTCTCACAACGTGCCCAAATACCATGAAAACATTGTTGTTCTATTCTTTCTTGGAAAATGTTATATGTTTAAAAAAATTTATCTAAAATGTATTCCAAATGATGTGATGATTGATTTAATCTTTTTTTTTTTGGGGGAATGTTTAACATTTTCTTATTAATAAATGAATGAAGACTTAAATTCATTTGGAAAATTTTTTGGGACAATTTTTAGGAATATATTCTCTTCCAAAACGCAACCGAGTGCACGTCGTTTTGATCAGCTTAACTGTGCATTAATGACTCGTTTGTTTTTGGCCACGAGGATGACTCAACTCTCATGAGTTGCAAAACTCGGAGAGAGAGAGAGAGAGAGAGAGAGAGAGAGAGAATGGGAGTGAGTTTGGAGGGAGAGAGAGTGATATTGGTACCATACATGAAAGAGCACGTCCCAAAGTATCATCAATGGATGCAAGACCCTCATTTGCTTCAAGCCACCGGGTCTGAGCCCCTAACTCTGGACCAGGAGTACCAGATGCAACTCACTTGGACCCAAGACCCCAACAGTTCTCTCTCTCTCTCTCTCTCTCTCTCTCTCTCTTCTTGCTTCGTTCCCTTATTGCTTTGATTTTTCATCACAATATATCAATTGGGTTTTCTTGGTTTTGGCTAGTAATTAAAGATTCGGACTTGTGTTTTGCAGAGCAGACTTTCATTGTCTTGGATAAGGAAATGGTTCTGGGAGATTTTATTCATGGAGATCCTCATGTGGAAGGTCAGTTAGCTATCTACCCTTTTGCTTTTAACTTAATGACTGGCTTTGTATTGTTGGTATTGAAATTCATTGTTTGTTGAGTTTGGGTGTGGTTATTCTATGGAATTTTCCTTAGTTGGTTTAAGCTGTTTGTACTTTTGACTGTCCTTTCTGTTCATTTTTATTTTTTGTTCCCTTTAAATTTATTTTTTGTGTTTATAATTGTGTTTTATTGATTTTATGAAGGTTTGATTGATGGGTAGAAGTTGAGTTGGGAAAATTCCCCTCTGATTTTTTGAAAATTTTTCAAAATTTTTTTTTTTCCTTGAAGATGGTATTAGGGTTTCAAAAAAGGCGTAGGATTAATGTTTTTCATAATTATTTATAGAATATATGACTGGTGTTATTGAAATATTCGGTAATTGGAACTTATTCTATTGGAGTGAAAATTGGAAAATTTTCCAAATGTTGATTCCCAATAGCTGTATTATAAAGAACAAAGCTCTTGGTTTTACCTATGGGGTTGGCCTCTGAAAGAAAAGATTATTTTCAAAGTTTGAATGCATAATTTGTATGAATAATTAATATCAATGCACATAATTTATATTTATGCTTTCTTCAGTAGCTTTGTTTTCGTTTAAAGCTCTCCTTCCTATTGTGCCATAAGGTGTTGGACTGTGTGGGTGGAGAGTCCACAAATTGGAAACGAGAAACTTTGGAGTTAGTCACCTGATGCACATGTGCAGCTTCTCTCTCTCTCTCTCTCATAAGCTTGCTATTGTACTGTTGATGACATTCCTTGTTTAGTTTATACTGTCTCCAAGTTTCTCCATACCCATCAACTGTTGAAGGCATTTAGAAGCACTAATCCTAATGTGAAAAGCAAGAAGTAAAAACTTCAGAACTTTTAAGAAAGAGTAGTTTCCTTTTTGTACATTTTGGACAGATCCCGTTGTTTCTCAATAGCAAAGAAATTTGAGTACCCTCTTTTGAAGAATTCAGTTTTACTAATCCGACAATTTTCTATTTTGTGTAGTTTCTATTGTCTGTAAATGATATTTGTATATGTTTATGACAAGGACATATCTTATAAGTTGTTGGTTCTAATAAGAAAAAGTTATGGGATGTAAATAGGCTTGTGAAGTATTGTGGAGAGAGAAACTAATTACATAGCTAATTGATACTTTCATAGCTACAATATTATCTGGAAGATTTTATTTTAAATTGCTTTGGTTCCTATGGATCCATTAAGGGCACAGAGAGAAAATAACTTGATTTATGTTGATTCTGTTCCCCGTATAAAATAGCAGTACATTACTTTAAAGCTTTAAATTACTCTATTTGTATGAGATGCTATCTTATGATAATTTGCCCCATGTCAGCCATGGTTGGTGATGTCAACTTATACATGAATGACTTGGATGATTCCCGGGTGGCAGAGATTGAAATAATGATAGCTGAACCCAAAAGGTACCTGCCTTTTTCTCATTTTTTGCCAATTAATTTTTCCTCTGATCTTTTTACTTATGTGCATGACCTTGTGAAACCCTGTCAATATGGAAAATTTTATAGTTTGTGTTTCTTTTGTTTCTATTATTGTTTTTGCTAAAATTATTTTGGAGAGTGAAGTTATGATAATATATATATAGAGTTATGTGATGAGTGATACAAAGCATAATGTGTAGTATATCATATGATTGCAGAGATGAATTTATTTTTTTAATTCTTAGCTTCCTTTTGGGTGATTTTAAGTGGTTCCATTGGTGTCATATTGTCCTTACAAATTATTTTTTAACCGTAAAATAAAATCTTGATGGATGTGCTGTCGTATTTACATTGTTCAATCAAGCCAATGGGCATCTATTCGGGATGCTTTTATTTTTCTCAATTTATTAATGGCCTAATTTTTTTCAGTATTTCACTCTACTAAATTCAACATTCTTATCTTAATAGCACATTTTATGCAAGTATGTAACATTCTTGGCTGTACAAGTATCTGTTCCATATATTATCTTGGTCCCATTTTTGTTTAATTTGAATGATTTGGTTACATTACATCTGGGAAGTAAAACATGGGATGTACATCTTCCCCATCCACCTCTAGCATTATGGTAAAAACATCTTTTTCAATGTCTCCTCGTTATGGATAATCACATTAAAATACTGGGAGTTGTTCTCTCTTTGTGTTTTTTTTTTCATGTACAATGCTGTCACAAAATTTTAATATTCTTCATTTTTATTTGCAGCCATACTAACTTATCTAGGTCTGGAATATGTTTAAACCCTTAGATTTTAAAGCTTCTCTTCATAAATTTGATATTGCAATAACTCCTTTAGTTTTATCAACCAACACCATGTCATTTGCAAGTGTAGTACAATGATGAATTTTATTGAAAGTAGAGCAGTCATTCATTCATAGTCTATGCAATAAGACAGACTAGAATTGATACACTGTAGAACATGAGCTTTAGCTTAGTGGTTCACGTCTCTCGCTTCCTAAGATGAGGTTCCGGGTTCCATTCCTCGTAGATGAGGTTCTTGGCCCTTTTGTTGCCCCCTTTCCCATTAACAACTAACCACTAACTCAATTTCATTGAAAGTAGAG
>JAESVK010000923.1:1321178-1331963 GCA_017140935.1 Hamamelis virginiana
TTGGGAAGGAATCAATCTTGATGATGATGGCCTTTGCGGTCGAGAACATTGGGATCCACATCTTCCGTGCTAAAATTGGAGATTCAAATGGGGCTTCTCTTAATCTGTTTCGCAAATTGGTTTCTCTCTCTCTCTCTCTCTCAACACACACACACACACGTATACATTCTTATTTCTTTATTTTATGCAATATTGGCCATTCCTTAGCTAGACAAAATTTCATATTCTTGCATGCCGGTGAAGGGATATGTGTGTGCTTTATATGCATGCATGCTTGCATTTGGACTTTTCCTCCTATTTGGCTGATTAAATTTCTCACTTTGTTGATGTAGGGCTTTGAGGATATTTCTTATAGTGAAATCTTCAAAGAGGTGAGCTTGCTCTGTCTTGATGGGCACTAAACACATAGGCATATAACTAATTGTGTGTGTGTGTGTATCGGGGGAGCAGGTGGGGCGTGTTTGTGCACATAAGTGTGTGTAATGGTCTATGTGAAAGTCAAAGTTGTCGACTTGAATTTCATGGGATTGAAGTTGAAAATTATCCTCATTCTAAAATCAACCTTGGAATGGTCCAGATGATACTATCAATGGGCATTTTGCTTGGGGTTTGACTTACATAGAGTTCAGCGTTTTAAGTTCATTAGGTTTCCAATATAATCATATCACGATAGCATAAGTAAAAATGATCAGGAATTCTAGATCCACTATCTATTTGTCTTTTTCAGTAAATCAAGTATACTAAAAATCAGCTCTATTTGACTGTTCATATGTTAAATGTTATAAAATTCTCTCAAATTCTATGGACAGGGAAATCTTAGGGTCTGTCTAGATGTCCCACAAAAATTGAACGGCACCATTTGCATTTTATATAACATTGAAGGTATAGATTTATCATCTTGAATGAGACCATTAAAAAAAGGGATCCATCAACATAATTGATAGTATAAGATAAATTTTAGGAATTTATGAAATCCCACTATTTTAGATTTTGGCAACCATCCTCTTGAGTTGCCAGATTCACAATGATGGATTTGTTTATAAACATATGTGCAAAAGACAAAGGAAACAATTCAAATTCCCTGGCACATCCAAATAGGCCCTTAGAGATTTTTTTTTTCAAAATCTTCTGTTGGATGGTTAAACTCATCAAGTTGGGTTGTTTTTAGTTCACTAGATTCACTAGATGGGATCCATAAGATAATGTGTGGCTCTCGATCCTTTTTACTCAAGTTGACATGGCACGAGAATCTACTAATGAACTGTAGATGCTGAATTGCATGTAAGTCAAGCCTTTCCCTTGACTGTTGACCTTATGTTTCCTAACCGTCCAAAAAATAAAGTTTGGCAGATCTTTATGGTCTGCTGATGGATAGCTCATCAGTTCTCTGCATGTTTCTGTAGATTTACTAATTTACTACATCTTTTTCCTTGACAAATTTGACAGGTGACATTGGAGTTACCAGTAACAAAGCCCAAGTGTGAGGAGCTGCTGCATTCAATTGGTAATATGGTTACACACACATAGCCTTTACCTATTTGATTATGTTATTTATCTGTATCAAAAAGACTCTTATCTTCAGCACTGAGAAGCCTGAAGTTATTTAGCCTAACGGCGGGAATACTGAAATTTGTTGAACTCCTATTCTCAAGTAAATGACTTTGTCCAGGGCTTGAATGTAAAGGTAATAACTTTGAATCCCAAATTTGGGGAAAAAAAAAAAATTTCATGAACGAATTTGTTTTTTCCTATATGTGTTTTGCTTCCCCCTGACCAGAGTATTCTTTGATAAGTTAGCTTACTATTATCTTCACATTATTTTGAGGATCCAGTAGAGGAATTCTTGAATTCTGAAATATTTGGAACAAATTCCAAGTAATTAGGAACATAACATGGGATAAAGTCCAAGTGGTTGATTGTGAGATTGGAAGTACAGGGAAAAAAACATTGTAAACTAATACAAGAACTGCTGCATGAACAACCACCGCCACCATAATATTTTTTATATTGATAATAAAATCATATGGTAGTGATGATTGAAAAAGGGACTATATTGAAATACTTGTGGACATAATTGAACCATAGGAATGTAAGGGAGCAAACTTGTGCAGGGAGATGGTAAAGTTCCTCATATCATCTCTGTTACTATCCTGACAGAAAATCCAGATTCCCCATTGATTTAATGTTTGGCCCCGATGTTGCATGTGTCTGGGGAATATTGTCTGAAACTGAATCCCCAGATTGCCAGACATGGTTGACAGTAGTTCCTTTTTTCAATGGGCCCACAACGGCAAAGATTCTCATCTCATGATCTGAATATTCTGCAGAGATGTTTGAAACCTGGAAGCTGAGATCACCTGGTTCCATTGGAGGGTTGTAACTGGTTATTGGCATAGGATAAACAGTCATACTCCCATTAGAATTTCGGAAAGCAACAATAGCCTGTGATCCAACCATGCCCGTTCCAGATGGGTTGATTGCCCATGCAGTCCATCCCATGGAAGTTTGACTGGCTCTGTATGCAATCTGAACTTTTCTGGTGGATGGAATGTAGTTCCAGTGGAGATAGGCCTGTAGGTATGGAAGGTCGCTGCAGGAACTGAAGACTCTGTTGGTTGAAAAGGTGTACGTTGAGCAGGTCTGAGCGGAGGAATTGAGGAATAGAGAAATCTGTATGCAAAATATCAAGATGAGTCTTGCAGTTATAGCCATGAATTGTTGAATATGCAAGGGATCACTCCAAGGTTAATGATTAAAATGGTTTCTTTTTAGCATGAACGAGATTTAAAATTTTGGGTTGGTTTCTAGAGACATAATTGGATCATACCAAATTGTTAGTTTGTTGGTTTGTGCAAAAGAAAACATAATCTCACTTGTTTCTGTAGGCAAATGGAAATGAGAAGTTTTGCAGAGGCTGAAAGTTTTTTTAGAAACTTCTGTTTGAAAAACCAGCTTCAAGGCAGTGTTGCAAAGTACCCACAAACCAGTGACTTTTGTTGTTTGAAAAAGGCTAGTTGCTCAATGGATGAAACAATGAAATCTGAAAATGCCCTCAGATGATTGAGATCTGCAGATCAATGTCTGGAGAAATAAAAGTGGATATATTTTGGCTATGAGTTACTTCTTTTCTATGGTTTTTCTTGAATCAAGCCAGTTGCAAAGAGAGAAATTCAAATGAATTTTGAATCTCTGTGAGGAGATCAGAAACAGGAGTTTGGGTTTTTATAAGTACGTGAAGTGATGATTGAAATGTCAGATGTAGTCAAGAGTTGTTGAATGGTTAAAAACGTTAATTTCTTGGCATAGGCAAAGGAAATAAAAGTAGAATAGTCATGGAAGTTTTCATCTTTTCTTATTTGGTATCTTTTGCATGATTATCCAAGTAGCATAGTCATGGAAGTTTTCTTCTTTTCTTATTTGGTATCTTTTGCATTATTTTCTTTCCCTTTTTCTGTTTTTCTCCTATTATATACAGAGTAACAGTTTCTTTTCCTACCTAAAAGCAATTCAATAACAAAGTCTGGTCCAAAATCTGATGAGCCAACAAGGAACTATTAGGAAACTTTTAGATGACTGCTTGAAAGGCATATGGATAAACCTTTGAATTTACTTCTCCAGTATTTACAAAAGACATAATATATGTTCCTAAAACTTTGCTGATCTGGTCCTTCACCAGAAAGAGAATTTTTGTTTGACGATCTGTGCCAGTTACATGGTTATTTGTTGGTTTCTGAAGATTTTGTTGTTTATTGTTGAATATTCTGAACTCTACTGAGATAGGGAGATTTATAGTAGTATTATTTCTATTATTTTATATAGATATATATTGAGAATAATAAGATACAAATTTAATTATCTTCTATGCAGAACTGTGCTTAAGATGTGAACAAAAAAGTTGGGAGGACACAAATTATATTTTTGTTGTTTGTATGATAGATCTATCTATCCCAATTAAGTCATCTTTCATGAATACCCTGAATATTGGGCGCACTCAATTTGGTCATTAGGTATAATAATTATTATTATCCTCTTATCTATGTATGGAGGATTTAGATTATTTGATTGCTTGTGCATGTACTGAACCCAACTGTTAATATCTTAGGCAGTTCTCAATTAACTTGTCCTGTTCTAGTCTTCTAGACTTCTAGCACCTCTTTTGTCGCACTATATTCCATTTGAACTATTAAAACAAGTTTTACTATTAACTGGAATTTTTTTAGAATCATCACAAGATCCTGAGTGATTAATTCTCCTTGGTTTTTATTTGGGGAAAATACATTTTGCCATTCTTGAACTATCAGTGTGTTACACATTGCCTCATGGTTTTAATTGCAACACGTTGCCCTCATATAGTTTTAAAATGTGACAAATAACATCCTCACATCCATTGATCGGCAGTTGAATATGTAAATTATGGTTGACAGATCTATCAATTGACAGACTATCAATAAGATCCTAGTTATGGAGAATTAAGAGTAAAATTCATCAATATGACCTTAGTGAGAGAGAATTAAGAGTGAAACTATGGGGGGACGGATGGACGTAGTGATGCAGAATCTGGTTTATGCATCAGGAATAAACCTATTAATCATTATTTGTCTGTTCCATTGCCGGTCAAAAACATAATGGTGTTATTTGTTACATTTTGAAACTATAGGGGGGCAATGTGTTGCAATTAAAACCACAGGGGGCAATGTGTAACACAGTAATAGTTTAGGGGGGCAAAATGTATTTTCCTTTTTTTTTTTATATTTTTATCCCTTGTTACTTATTCTACTCATTTTTCTTAGGGCCTATTCCATTGCCTTAAAAGAAGATCCATAAAAACATAATTCTGTAAATTTTTTGGAAGAGGTCTTGTATTCTTTGTCTCTGTCTTGATCATTCTAAATATTGTATATATGTAGCAGACAATTTCTGAATTATTACCAAGATTTTAAAATAGCTCCCAAAACTTCTGCTTCAAAATATCTAATAAGTTACTTTCCTTTCCTTGGGTTTTCTTTAATTAAGCCCAGTTGCAAAGAGAGAGAGATACAATGAGGGAACCAGAAAGAGTTGGGGTTTTTATTAGAGAAGTTATGATTAACAGGTAAGACATAGTCAAGAGTTGTTGACTGATTAAACATAGTTTCTTGGAGTTCGGCAGAGGAAGAAGAAGTCATGAAAGTTTCCCTTTATAGTGGGTATCTTTTGCATGATGCTTTTTCTGCTTTTCTCCTATCACGTGACAGTTTCTTTTCCAACCTAATACCAATTCAGCAACAAAGCCTGGTCCAAAGATCTGATGTACCAACAAGAAATTAATACGAAAACTAAACAGTTAATCAATTGAAATAAATATATGGATAAACCTTTTAATTTACTGCCCTAGAACTTAAAAAGATATAATAAATGTTCCGAAATCTTTGCTGAGCAGGTCCTTCACCCGAGAGAGAATTTTTGTTAGATCCATTGAAACATACTTCTTTGAATATGCAAGTTTGAGTCTTAAGAGTGGTCATTTCGTGCAATATTGAAAGTTAGGACTGTATTCGACTTACCCTCCCTAAACCTTGCTTTGGGAGGATCGGTATTGATTAAATGCCTTACAAAAGCAATAATATGATCAAGGGAGGTTAGAAATTCAAGTTAATGTTGAGTTGAGATGATGGAAGAAATGAAGAATCTAAAGAGAGGTTAGGTGAGAAAATTAGGGTTTTGGTTATCTTCTGAATGGAAGGACTAAGGAGCTAGTAAACAATATTGACTTATAAAAGAATGAGAACAATGGAGGATTTTAGACATGTAGACAAAAAAAATATTAGGTGTGGATGTTTGAATCTTTCTGGAGGTGGGGTAGGTATGGCTGAAGACAAATCTGTGATTTTCATTATAGACTAGAGAGATACTGTTTCTGGTTAATGCATCACCTACAACACTAAAATGTCTAGAAAGACTGCTAAGCTGCTTGCTAGGCTCTATGGTCAATGAAAGTGGGCAGATTTATTGTGCCAAGGGGCCTTTGTATTTAGTTGATGTCATGTTTGAGTTTGGAAAGATTCAGCAGTAAATTTTAGAAATTGAATGTTAATCCTAAGCCTCTATTTAGATGATTATAGTTCGTTGATTAATTTGAATCATGATGAATTAAATCCCAATTATTAAAAGAAATAGGCGCGCGCGCACCGATAACGTACGTGGGAGGGAAAATCTTTTAAATAGATTTGATGATTTCATCATCTAATTTTAATTAGGTACTTAATCTTATATAATTTCTAGAGTTGGGGGTGATAATTATGAGTAATTTATAACAGCTTGCATTGCAATACTAAGATACAAATTGGGGAAGATGAAGACAAGAGAGAGGGAGAGCAGTTGGGGTTCTTTTTCCTCCTTTTAGGCTGGAATCCATGAACCTTGGGTATGTGTATGATAATATAATATTAATTGACTCATGCCTAATTTTTGGGAGTTGTCCCTGAATTTTTAGGGTTTTATAATGCCAAGAATAGACTAATCAAAAGCAAACACAATGCTTCCCCTTTTAGCAACAGTCCCAACTTGTTCTCAATGTTTTTTTTTAGGGTATAGAGACTTACTATTATTCCAAGCTTCTCTATTATTAATAAATAGATATCATTCCCAGAGTGGGTTCAGTGGCAGAGCAAGCAGGACTAAGAGTGTATCAAGTTCCTTGATCTCGTGTTCGACTCCCACTAGCTGCTAATATCCAGGACCACTGATCGAAAGCGCAAGCCTTATTCAGAAGGTGCAGGATTTAGTCCGGTGCGTCTAAAATATGAAATTTATCCAAAACGGCATCTTAATCTTTCAAAATAAAAGTAATTACTTTTTAAAAATTTCAAACTTGAGCATAGAAAACAACTAATGAAAAATTGAAAAATTGAATGTAAAGAGCAAAGATTTTTGTTGCATATTGAAGAATTGACAGTCTAACATATGACTAACTAATGAAGATAAAAAGTCAACCGAGGATTTCCATATTGCATGTGCATGGAAATGAAAATCTTTAGTTATCAAAGGGATGTTTGACAGAAACATAAATAAAGTCACTGGAGGGTCATCAATCTAACCTACCATGGGCCCTGATTGTGCCACCTGGTAGATTGTGATGGATGATGGGTTCAGCCAAGAGAGAGGTAGGGTTGTACGTTCCAGATTCTGCCACGACAATAAATGAGACTTGAAGCCGGTTGTTGTGGGTGACACAATGTTCACATCATGCTTTGCTATGCCCTAATTTCAATACACTAGCAATTATTAACATTTTAATTAAAATATCTTATTATTAATTTATAATTAATTTATTATCATTTGTTGCCACTTGCAACAAAAGAATCACGAGCTACAATTATTCCACAATTAGCCATTGATTTCGTACGGTAATGACTTCGGTTACGCGTTTAATCCGAATTTATGGATAAATTATTCAGTGTGCCGGTTTATGGAAAAAAAAAATAAAGGTTAGAGAGGTCTTTTTTTTTTTTTTTTTTCTCAATTGTTAGTAAATTAGTAGAATGAAAATGATTACGTTTACTGAAATTCAAATTCAGGATGAGTCTAACACCCATATATTTTAGAGAAAATTATCTGAAAATTCCAATTTAAATTCTTTTTTATTTAAAAGTCTCAACATATTTCTTTTAGATCTGAAAATCTTTTTTTTAACCCCAAAGATTTTTTTTTTTTTTGTTAAATTTGTTTTAAAAACTTTTTTTTTTAAAGTCAGATTTGCTCACCCTTCTTGAGTATTAATCCCTATTGGATTGGTACATCAGGCATGGACTTCCGTATCTGTTTTTTTTTTTTTTTACAGAAAATTGATGCATTTATAGGAAACTGCTGGGTTTTTAGGTAATAGAAGGCGAAACTCGTTGTAACAAGAAGAGACTGAAGAGTACTCTGATTTTCAGAACCTATAGACGAACAACATTTTATAAAAACATACCCCTAACTTCTCCTTCCACTCAAATATCATGGAAAACCTAACACTAGTGTCAACATTCCTAGGAACCAAAAATAACAAGAGAGGGAATTTTACTTTCCCATTTAACAAAGAAAAATAGAGGAATAGGGATTTGAAAGAAAACAAGTGGGGTTTTGTATAGAAGGATGCCACCATCCACCAAGCATCCGATTAGGTTTAAGAAATACTTATAAAATACACATACACTCAATATTTTTTTATTTGTTGGTTCTATTTTTAATTGATAATTATTAAATATTAATCCATGGGCTTTGAATTCAAACTTTTGATGGCGTGTTATCTTATGAGATAGAGAGTAAGATTTGTATTTAAAATTTTTTTTTTCTTTTAAAATATCTTTCAGCATGACAGAATTGAACTGTTTTACTACTAATACAACGTCGATAAGACACGTTTTAAATTCATATTTTTGGTTCAATGCTGAGAATCTAATCATTTCTTGTTTTTTAAAACTTTCTTACGTTACTCATGATCTTAATTTACTACTATATGATTAACTTTCTTACGATTGATTGTTTGTCATGTACCAAAAAAAAAAAAGAAAAAAAGAAAGGGCTTGTGGTATGTCACTAATAAGACATGTTTTGAGAAGCAATCAAAGCATTATTTTTTTTAAAAACACTTTCTTACATTTCCGTTTACCACAATATAAACTAGATTTCAATTGGGAAATATAAAAATGTGTGATGATGTCAAAGTAAAAGAAGCCAAATATCAATTGAATTACTTTTAAAAAATGGATTTCTTCGAAGCTAGGAAGAAGTCTTCATGGGACGTAAGGAGTGCATAAGATTAGTTTGATACGTACAAATTTGTACGTAAAAGATCACACAAAAAATTTAGTAAAATGTGTTAAAATCCTTAAATTAAAGAGTCATATTTATTCTTAATTTAACACATGGTTTGCAAAATTCAAAATAGAACTTGTATTTTAAGAAATCGATTATTGGATTAGATGTTCAGTTTATACGTATCATGTGAAAAATTACACTAATCTAACAACTTAAATATACCAACCGAAAAAAAAAAAAATGATAGTTTTGTACAAATTTTTTTCAAAATTGTGAGATTTTTGAAAAACAATACGATGAATTAATGTAATTTTTGGCATGCATGTATGATGCATATAAGAAGAACATCTAATCAAATAGCTGGATTCTCATAATACCTCTCTCATTCTGGCATCTAACTAATATATATATATATATATTAAACCCAATGGTGAATAGTTTAGAGGTTGAGGAAGCAGGATTAAGGGTGTGTCAAATCCCTTGGGTTCGACTCCCACTAACTACTAATATCCTGGGCCAAGGACCTTAATGTGCAAGCATTGTTTCGAAAGTCTTGTTCGGAGTGCAGGATTTAGTCAGGTGCTGGTCCAGGATATTTGTATAGTAAAATATATATATATATATAATAATAATAATAATAATAATAATTTTTTATATATAATTATAATATTTTAAATGAGATATTTGCATAGTGTGAATTTATGCTATTATATGTATAATATTGAACCTACCAAAAACGTTTCTTAAAAAAAAATGAAAATCAAAAGGAAGGTGCGTGGTTGGTGGAGGTCGTCTTCATTCTTTTTCCTTCTAGACCTTTTCTAAGTGAGAATTTGTCATGTGTGGAAGCCACACGGCATGACGTTTACGGCGGTGCATGGAAAGGTGAGGCGCCAAATTAAGCCATTTCCACACGCCATGTTTAATTTGGGGCCCCAAGTGGCCGAGTCCATCCACTACTTCTACCACCATAACGTGGTGTGAAAGGCTTTGGCTCTTTCCTTTTTTTAACTTTTTAATTTAATTTATTCACTCATGACCAAGCCAGAAGCAAAAGGTCTTCTGCTCTTTCCTCTCTCTCTCCTCTATCTCTCTCTCTAAATTCTTCAACTTTTGAAAATGGATGCCACAAGTGTTTGAGTCTGGTCTACCATGCTGAGTCAACACGTTGCTCTTTTCTCTTTGCTCGCTATTTCCTTGTGAATTACTCTTTTTTTTCCACCAGTTAATGATTTTTTTGGACAGTAATTTGTTTAAGTCGGTCCAGTCCTGGGACAGTGAGACCCCATGTATATTGATTTCTAAAAAATTTGAAATCATAGTGGTTCAGGTTAATTAATTGCTTAACAGAAAATGTAATGCATCTTCCAGCTACAGTTTCAATTTTTGTTTGGATGATTTGAAAATAGTATAATTAAGGGACCCATGTTGATAATTTATTGGTTTAATGGTATATATTTTTATTTTTAGAAAAATATATTCAGATTCAAACTACATAAAAGTGCACTGATATTCATTCATTAGTATAATGAGTTGAGATAGGACTAGATTTTTAGAGTTTTGACACCTATGTGCTCCAATGCATTAGTGTCATATTTTATCATTTCCCACCTTTTTGGAGAGAAAGTACGGTATGACACAAATGGTAGCAACCATTTGAGGTGCCAAATTTCGCCATATTTATTGTTGTTGCCAAAATTTTTTTGACAAAAGGAACTTCAAACACCCACTTCAAGAGCTTAAGCAACTTTCAAATGAGTGATGGACCCTTATAAGGAAACACACACATCCATTTCCAACCGATGTGGGACAAATGATTCCCAATTGGTGTGGACAAACGCATTCTATTATTTGGTAATCTAAGAGTATCTCCAATAGGGAGCTTCCATTTCCATATTAAGGAGTGTTACATTGTCAAATTGGAACTCTTCCCATATTTCTCACTAGTGTCTCCCATTCTTGATTTCATCATGCTTCAATGGGCTTTAAAATGTAGGAAATTAT
>JAESVK010000923.1:1439944-1470259 GCA_017140935.1 Hamamelis virginiana
GTTGCAGTCCGGACTGCAAGTGGACTGCACGGCCATTTGGCCTTGTTTCGGTGGTCGGTTCAAAATTCTGACCGTTGGATACGATGCTCATTCCCTGTATGTCACGCCTACTAAAAATCATGTCGATCCGACGGTTGGGATTTTGTAAAACCAGCCTTAAGCACAAATGAAATTTATATATAGTCTTTGGTAATTTCAGTCTGCTTAAGACTGGTTGTACAAAATTCCAACCATCGGATTGGCATGATTTTTTACAAGCATGGCATGCAGGGGGTGAGCATCATATCCAACGGTCGGAATTTGGAACCGACCACCGGAGCATGGCCAAATGGCCGTGCAGTCCGGACTGCAACCGATCAGTTATATATATATATATATATAATTGATGGTAGGTAATTGGGTTCAAAGTAGTGATATTGACATTGGAATCATAGTACAACATATAATGAATAATTAAATTTACTTGTCCAAAATTCATTATATTTTCACACTATTTATCAACCCACAATACATACATATGGTATCTAGCCTTTTTTTTTTTTTTCTTAGCTACCAAAAGTGATGAGGGGGGGCTGCATCCGACCCTCGACATTGACATTGCTATTGCCTTACTTCAGTTTTCGGACTATTAATTTATAATCTTGCATATAATTAATTATTTATTTATTTTTAGTTTTTACTTATGTTTGCATTTTCAATCGCTTTCAATTTTTTTTTTTTTTTTTTTTTTTTTTTTAACACGTCGACATCCTTTTGTTATAAGAATATAAAAGAGGTTGTGGGTTTTATCTTCTTAATTAAGTCAGTCCGGTGGCAAAGGGATATAAGCTTTAAATCCATACATCCCGGGTTTAAAAACAACCAATCTCTCTTAGCCAGCCATCAGTCAGGACTAGTTCAGACGTTATACAACTCCATGGATTGGTGATCTCGTGTGGGGAGCGGGATTAGTCAAGCTCTGACAGCTCAGACTACACCTCGTTGCTTGGCAAAAAAATAAATTTAGTCCATTTAATACATGCATATTATCAACCGTACTTCTAATCCTTTACAAGCACATTTGTCTCCATATATTTTACTAACTACTAATTATGAGGTGACTATATATCATGTTTTTTGTCCAATTAATACCTAAGGAAAAAAAAAAAAAAAAAGTCTTAATAAGTTAGTATTGCATATACATTATTTAAAATGTTAAAATGCATTTTCGGTTCGGTATCAAGGAATTGAAGTTTTGATCGAAGTGTTTGTTGCACCTGATGCAAGTTGCATAAGATTGTTCCATTTAGAATCACTTGCAAAATATATTTAAATATATTTTAAAAAATTAATCGTTAGATTAGAAACTCCTCTTTTATATATATATATATATATATATATATATGTTATGACTGTGCTTTTTTCTACCCAAAACAAGTAAACAACTAGAACAATTCTACACCCTTCACATTGCGTGTGGAAAGCAGGGACAACAGAGGGACAAATTTTCCTTTGAATTTTGAGATGAGATGGACTCAATCCCACGTAAAGCTTGAGACCATGCCAAAATTATTAGGTATATTTTGTATAACCCACAAAGTCAAAAAAGTTTTCATCCTTTGACTTTTCGCCTTCTTGAAGCCAATGAAACTCAGCCACTTGTCTTACGACCCCATTCCATATGCTAACACGTCTTCATTGTGTCGGATTAGAACATGGGCAGGAGTAGGGGGTGTGTATGTGTTTATTTGAAAAACCTAAAAACTATGAATACCAAAAAAAAAAAAAAAAAAAAAAAAAAAAAAAAAAAAAAAAAAAAAAAAAAAAAAAAAAAAAAAAAAAAAAAAAAAAATTTTATATAACTTTGAAAAAAAAAAAAAAAAAACCTAAACCCTAATTCAGGGTAGATCCATTTTTTTAAGATTATGTACTTGTAAGTTCATAATACAAGCATTTTATATTACTAAATTCAATAATATTTTTTTTAATATAATAAAAACACAAAGGAATATAAAAACTCAGAGATCTCATGGTATAAAATTGAATTTTGTGGTATAAAAATCTAAATATAGAGACTTTTGGATAATTTTTTTGTTTTGTTTTAGTGTTTTTTTTTTTTTTTTTAAAGAAGTGAACTTCTTTTTTATTTCAAAAACACTATGTTTGGGCTTTGGGTTTTAATATTTCTATAACTTGACAGATTTGAGAGAGAGAGAGAGAGAGAGACTCATCAAACAACATTAAAATAGAGTAATATTGCTATGAGAGAAATGCACAAAAGTACAGATTTTATCATCTTGTCACTTGTTCACATAATTTGGTTCAGTTTTAGCGCCCGTTTGCATTAACTTTTCCTAGAATTACTTTTGGAGCTTAAAATTTGGTTTGATAGGAGAGGGATAATAATCACTTTTATATAACTTAAGGGATGATAGGATGCATGGTAAAATTTTCAAACTGATAGTGACTGTGGCAAAAGCTAAGAATCCCCAACTTTTATCACAATCACTTTTAGTATGAAAATTTTGATACGTGAAGACATGGTTTGAACATAAATTTAAAGAAATATATAAAGAAATAGTTATCCAAAAGTGATTCTAGCAAAAGTTAACGCAAACAGACTCTTAATTCATTTGCCATTTTTAAAAAATAGACTTATGGTTGGTTTAAAAAATATATATTTATATTTTATTTTCTGTAAGAAACTAGATAAATTTATTTAAAAAATAAAAGAACAAATCACTAAATAATAGTAAAATAAAACTTTGTCAAATTTATTTCAACTAATCAAATTTTTATAGTTAACTAACAATCTTCAAATTCAATAATCACTACTATATATATATATATATATATATATATATACTCACACGTATGCATGGTCAATTTATAAATATTTTATTGAGTGTGTTGGAGAGGGGTTACTTTCAAAATTATGCGGCTAGAATTACGCCCGAGGGTGTGAGTTTGTTGACTTTAATTTATGTTTCTCTTTAATTCTTTCTTTTTTTTTAACTTTTAATATAATAAACAAATGATGTCTTTATGAAGCATAATAATTAAAATCTCATGCACACACAGTCTTTATCATTATTAATTAATTTTGTATAGAAACTCTGCAATTTCAGCCTGCAGCATATCATTATTGACCTTCTAGCTATGAGGGTAACTATATATCTCGATCTCTTCAGTGTGAATCTAGAGGTTCTGGATTCATGTTCTCATGGAAGAGATCGATTTGACCTGTGTGACAATTAACTCTATTGATGTATTGATGCAGGGGCAGAGGCACGTTTGGGCTGGGGAAGGCTGTAGCCCGCCCCAAACTTGCCAAAACTTTTTTATAATAATCTTAATTTTAGACTTCAGTTCGTAAAATTGATAGTTGGATTAGATACTTCTCTTCTATATGTCATGCCTGTAAAAAATCATAGTGATCTAACGGTTGGTTTTTGAAAAATGTCATTGTGAAAATATGCAACTTATTTGTTTTTTCAAATATCACCATTTTTTTAACGTCAGTTTTGTCAAAAACCAACCGTCGGATCACTGTGAGTTTTTGCAGGTATGACATATAAAAGAGGGGCATCTAATCCAACAGTCAGTTTTACAATATGTCATCTAAAATTAGCTATATGGAGGCGACTTGACGCAAAGTTGCGTCAGGCCGACCTGATAATAGCATTATTGTATACATACATATGTGTGAGTGTGTATGTGTATTTGGTGCTTATTCGTTATTTATCCTAGCCCAGCGTAATACTAAATCCTGGCTCCGTCCCTGTATTGATGTATATTATGGGACAATTCAAATAAAAATGCATTTTTAGGTCTTGAAAGGTCACTCAAATCGAATAATTTATTACCGGTGTGGTAGGGGAGTGTGACAGACAGCACAAGCTATGATACCATTAGGTTATTATCATCATATGCTCGAATTTTTGGCTTAATAGATGTAATCAAGCTATAGTTAATGGTCTATTGTTGTACATAAAATAGTACTATTCAAGTTCATGTAGTCAAGGTTTTTGAGCTTGCATGTGTATAATAATATCTAATTAATTGTCTAAATCTAATCTCTATGATTATGGGGATGTGGGAATATGATTTTGAATCTTCAAAGACAAGAATGCCTTGGAATTTTGTACTTGATAAAGATTTGGTTCAAGTGGATTTTGTTTATTTGACATCATATGACATCCCTTTCTCACCAATGGACATCCCCCTCTCTCTCTCTCTCTCTCTCTCTCTCTCACATATTTACATGGGCTTGCAACATGGGAACAATTAAAGATCATTTTGCTTAATAAGCTTTATTATATGCCTTAGTTTTGGGATTTTTAAAATTAGTAGGATTTCTAAGCTTCTTGTCAATTTCTCAGACTATTCTGTTACCATCCTAGTATAATGGGCTAAAGCAGCTAAGCCAGGGCCCATTTATCTAGGAACAAGGTGATAGTCCTCAAAGCAAAACCTGATTTATTACAACCATGAGCCTACCCCAATTATAACCCAGTTAAGCTAACATCATAGCCCATTAGTTGAGCCCAAGCCAATCTTATTGGTTAGGTTAATTTGTTGATTAAGAAAAATAAAATGTTACTCCTACTATATATCTATTTTACCAAGAAAGTTTACTACTTCATGTAGTAGGTCAAAGGTCTTTTTTACCTATTGTGGTAAGTTACCACGAAAATACATTCTAAATCAGTTTGAGGTGTCTGCTAATGTAGTAATGTCATGTTAACTGTCAAGTCAACCGGTAAAAATTTTCCATAAAATAGGTGGCAAGACTAGCCAACAGCATTATGTAGTTATAGTTAAGCTCCATTTGGACATTAAAAAAAGATCCTTAAAATTGTTTAAATATGGAATCCTGTCTTAAGCATTTTAATCATTTCTCTTTCTTTAATCCAAACAGAGACTTACATTACATTGAAATGTTACATTATTGAATTAAATCACTTATATAGAGTGAAGAAAAATAAAATAATCAACCAAGGAGACAAGATGCCTTGTGGGTGTATTACACATGAAGGGAAATGGAAAGAGAAGGCCTATGGATCCATTTTTTGTGGATATACAGTATATATTATTATGGAAATAAGGGCAAAAGGCAAGGCCATGTGCCCTTCCAATTACAAAACTTGGAGCTCAATAAATGCAGTTAAATATTGGATTAGCCCAAGTGAATGCTGATATATATATATATAGTTATTATGAAACTTTCTCAATCTTATCAAGTATTATGTGGAAAACCTTACTTTAATCCCTCATTACATTCCCTAAATTAATTATCTGTTACTTCCTCTAATCGTGCCGTATTAGTGATACTTAAAAATAACAAAAAAAATAAATAAAATAAATTGGTCAACCAATTGTTATTATCTGCATGGTCTTTGAGTGGATACCACGATGTTGCACGCCTTATGTTTTTTGGGCACAAAGGATCTTGCCAAGTATTTTCAATCTCTCTCACCTTGGATTTCAATCTTATCGGCGTGATACCGTTGGCTTGGGTTCGAATCTCATCTTTATGCTAACCTATTAATATCTCACAGTAAGGTAGAATAAATAAATAAATAAAATGTGTGCCCTTACTAATGGGTTTTGTGAAAAAGGTATGCTGACCTTCAAGAAGAAGGTGATTATTTGTTAAATTTTGAAATTTAAGGAGATTTTGTAAATATGACCTATAGTTTAAAGAGATTATGTGTTCAATTTTAAAGTTTAGGGAGGCTTTATGAAACTAACCTATTGTTGAGGGAGTTTTGTGCAATTGACCCATTTTAGGGCTGACTGTGAGGCAGGCCTTTATCAACAACCTTGGTAAGCCCAATAATCTAGAATTATTCTTGAACTAAAGTTAGAGGCCCATACATGCTAAGACATTTGAGGGAGACTAAGCTTGGGCTTGCCCCATTATAGCTAGCCCTGTCCAGTGTAAATTGTTCAATATATATACATATAGAAAAATGTTCTAGTGAGCATTTGCTGACTTTAAGCTAAAGTCAGCAAAGAACACAAACCCTTGGATTGGAATCTTGAGATGAATCATCCATTAAGTGAATGAGAATCCAATAGCTTGTGTTCTTTGCTGACTTTAGTTAAAGTCAGCATTTGCTGATTAGAACATTTCTATATATATATAGAGAGAGAGAGAGAGAGAGGGAGAGAGTTATCATATTTAACTTGATAAAAGTAGAATAATTTTTTAAAAATAAATAATTAACAATATTTCTATTTTTAGATACTAATCCTACACAATACATCCACCAAAAAAAAAAAAATCCTACACAATACACCCTACCCCATTGATAGGTCTCTTTCATACACATTTTCCAAATACTGGACTTGATAATTAATAACCACCACAGCTACAAAATTGATTATCATAATTAATAGCCAAAGTTATCAACTTTGAAAAAGTTTTTCTATTGCAATTAAAGATTGGTTGAATTTTAATAAAAGTTTGATTAACCAAAAGCATCATTATATATTTATACAAAAACCAATACTTTGACTGTTTCCCCTTATTGCTTATGGAGTGAAACCCATCCTCGATCGTGAGAGATATGGTCAAAGTAATAATTCATGTACTCGTAGTATTTTTCATCGATCCGGCTTCAAGAAATCCCAAAATTTAATAAATGAGTATTGATGTACTTTCACGTGTTCAAATATGATATCTCTTCCGAAAGTAAGTTATCTGAGAGTAAGTACTGTTTTAAAACTCTAGAATGGAAATAGAAAATAGAAGTTTGAAAGTAATATTGGAAAGGTGTTTGTTGCATGAAGAAGGGGTTGATTCATTCTTATTTGATGCAAAATGAGGAGTGGAACTGTTCCAGAGTTGGTAAAGGCTAGCCATAAAGGAGGCTATAGACTTTGTCCCACTTCTGCTTTTGCAAGGGTTGACAAAATCCATCTGAATATATCTTGGTTTTTGAGCTGTTGAACAACTTTGATTTGTTCAAGTTAATTGGGAATTAATACACCAATATGGTTTTGTTACAAATTTTGCATCTTTCTTGTTCTAGTTTGTTTTTTTTTTCTTTTTGGATATATAATTTAATATAATCATAATATCATTAAATTCGTTACGCTGAGTCGATCAAATTAATATAAATTCAGTCATAATTATGTTAAAAAGAGCTTACATGCTTACTAAAATTGATAAATATCAATCAAACATTGTTAGGTGAGAAAGAATATTAAACTTTAATCGACATATATGATTAAAGCATGTCATTTTATAATGAAATTTTGTGTAAAAGACTATCTTCGATCTCAATGATAGAATGTACGTGTCTCTTAGAATTTTCATAATATTCCCTATTTAATACAATATTGATGAGGTTGCACTCATAATAGTTCGTGTTTCTCTTTTGTAATCTTTATTCAAAGTTGTTGTATATATATGATACTACAGAATTTTTTTTTTTTTTTTTTTTTTTTTTTAACCAAAGGTGCAATATCTCTAAAGTAATTAAGGGGAAAATATCAAACCTCGATCAACACGTAAGATTCACCTGACATTTTATCATATATGGTCTCAATTACCCTTCAAATATATATATATATATATATATTAAAATGTTTATTTGCTTTTGACACTTTTTTAATGTTGATGTGTTAGACCAAGTTAATTAGGAAATGGACATACAAAGTTGTTATACACTTCATCACGTTTGGGTTACACACATAACTAGCCAAGTCAGAGCTAGCTGTCCTCCTCACTTTAAGGGAATTACACATTGGCCTAGGCTGCCTTATAATTAGTTTGGACTTCATAACTTCTATCAAAGAAATTGAAAAAAATAAAATAATTTATTGTTTGGGTTTGAAACACATTTTATGCTGGCTAGCTATGCTCAAAATTTATTGTGTAAACTTAAGTTTAGCCAAACTTATGTAAATCAAGCTCGAATTTTTCAAAACTTGTATGGACCGAGTTTGAAAAAGATTAACCAAGGATATGTCGAGCGAAATTCAAGTTCAACCGAGATGAGTATTTCCAATAAACAAAATATCAAACAAGTCATGGGTTCGAAACACATTTTATGATGGCTAACAATGTTAAAAAATTATTGATTTACACAATATGAAGGTATAGTAACTCTGAAGTGCATTTGAGTTGGTCACTTGGTCCCAAACCAACATAATACAAGTGTATGACACAAGTTCCTTGAAGGGAAATAGTGGCTTTGCATCAATGGCAAACAAACAAAGAGATGGTGCCTTTGGTTTTGTCCTACAGCTCTTGGCAAGGTCTTGTCTTTGTACCAAAGGGAAGTTGGTGACAGCACGTGAAATGGTGTTGGTGTTGAGAGAGGATGATTTGGCCTCATTGATTACTTATGGACCCTCCCTTGAATGGATTGCACCTGGAAAACTCTCACTCTCTCTCTCTCTCTCTCTCTCTCTATTAAGAGGTAATTTATTTTGCTCTAACTAAACTTCATTAAAATTGTCAAAATTTTGTCCAACTAATTTGGACCCCATTTTCATATTAAGAGTGTTACCCTACACGGCTTATTTTATCATCTAACATAATAAATGACAATTAACCTGATATGTCATGTCTGTCATGATTGGTGGTGAGATAGAGACAATAAAGAAATTATGCCTTGTAAAATTAAGGTTTTGAAATTGAATTTTAATATCTTAATTATCGAACGTAAGAAAATTACAAATCATCTTATCCGTATTTAGAGATTAGTCATCTGGACCTAATACTTACCTTTTTATCGATATATACCACATCCACTCATATTCTGTCATGTGTCGTAATTAATTGAAAAAATTTATGAACTCCTTTTTTGGCTATCACCTCTCTTGTTACAGCATAATGTAACAGGGTAAATTTAATATAAGAATCAACGGTTGAGATTGTCTGACTAGTTTGACCTCTTCCTCTCTCCTCTCTCTCTGATTATATCACAAAACAGGGACCCACCATTCGTCCGGCCCATGAAAACTGCCGGCCCAAAAGCCACAAATCTGCAGGAGTTTTGTCTTCATCTGCTTTTAGGGCTGGCACGCAACCACAGAAGCACACGTGTGTCGCCTTCAGCTCTTACGCCTGTTTGGACATCGACGACGGCCTTTTAATTAGAAAAAATCTCGCACGTGACCATCCTTATTTCGCACGCTTGTTGGAGCGAAGCCCACTTTGTGGGCCTATGGTAGCCAGCTCACCACAACTTTAGATAATCATTTCGTGGGCCCAAAGAGGCCATCTCATTTCTCAGGTAGTCAGGTTCAATTACTACAATGCCCCTCTAATACATTAGCCAATACCGCGTCTGAAATGTTATTAAACGACCAAATTACCCTCAAAACTCTTTTTTGGGTGGTGAAAATGAATTCCAATTTCCCTTCTTCCTTTACCCTCAAAACCATTTGGGTAATAATTGAGATGGCATACTAAATCAGTTATCTGTATATTAGAAATGATCCTATCAACATATGTTTACTTTAGTTTGAGTAAATATGAAGTTAATAGGATTTTATGGGATATATATTTTGAAAATCTGAATGGTGAATTAAATATTATTTTTATGTATGTCATGTACAGTGCCGGTCCTGAGAATCTGGGGCCCTATGTAAGGGCATAATGGGGCCATAATTATTAATATTTTTTAACAATATTATGAAATTTTTTTCAAAGATTTAGAGTTTTGAAGTAGTTTATTTCTATTAATTTTTTGGAAATCAAACATAACCATAAAAGTAAAATAGAAAGAAAGAAAATCCATACTATAGATTGTACATTAATGTGGCACTATTTTTTTTTTTTTTTTTTTTTGCAAGAAATCGAGGGCCTAAAGCCATATATTTTTTTGCAAGAACATTTAAATTTTGGGACCCTATTTTTTTTACAAGAAATTGGGGGCTTAAAGCCATTACTTTAATAGCTTTAGCTCAGGACCGGCCCTGATCATGTATGCCAAAAATTACAACGATCCAATAATAAAATCCTCGTAAATGTTACTGGTGAAAAAATAATTTTCAACGATGATAACATATATACATAGGATCGATGTGATTTCATTATGTTGATTATTGACATAACATATGTACATATGATCGATGTGATTTCATTATGTTGATTATTGACAAGACATTTATAGCATCATTTGATGGTTAAAATTTTAATTATTTTGTTTGCACCTAAAATGACAAACTCACAAGTCAAATTTCAAAGGGTATTTTTGGAAGAAAGTAAAAACGTGGACACCTCTAAAATGGAGGTGGAGGCTGTTTTAGTAATTCAACATTTTAACGCTAAATTTGCAATGTCAACCTACCGACGCCGCGCCCAATAGCTTCATCAACATCATGCCTACCACTCTCATCATCAACGTCTCACTTTAACCCTGTACATTTAGACTGTAACGTTCCGATTAAAAATATTTCCAAACAGACCCCTCGAAATCAAAATCTTTTTCATTTCCATCCCTCCCATTTATCAATTCTCTCTCTTCCACATGACAGAGAGCAAGTCCTGTCCTCTCTTCCTTTTAAGATTTTCATCTCTCTTTTATTATCCATCAAAAAATGCATGCTTTTCTTAGAAATTCTTGTTCCTGAGCCTCAAAACAAAAAAAAAAAACTATCTCAAGAAACCACTTTTTTCTCGCTATTTTCAGAAGAAGAAGGGCCTGTTTTCTGGGTTTTTGCTTTTGTTTTTCGAGTTTTTTTTTCCCACAATTTCTTTTTCTACTTTCCCTTTTCTTTTTAAGAGCCTATTTGAAAAAAATTAAAAAAATTATTTGATATTTCATTGAATATAACAGGTTTCAAATATTTAATGCGACAAAAGGGACTTTCATGGCCTTCAATGAAGTGGGCTTCTTGTGATATATTGTGTTCATCACTCTTCTTGCATCAAGTCTTGGGATATTCCCATTTCACAAGAACCCTTCTTTCACTCTCTCATCATCAAATTTCAACCTCTCAGGCTTCAACGTAGACCGTTTCATCGTTTCATGAATGTGGGTTTTGCTAATTTGACATGGGTCTTTAACCCTCTCAATCTTTTCCCATATTGAAGAGCTCAAAAACCCTTATTCTCTTTGTTTTTGTTTTTTTTTAGTCTTTGATTCAATATTGTAAAACCTTAGAAATGTTTGGGACTCAAAGCAGAAGCGAGATTTCCTTTGAATTCCAATCCCAGTTACCCAATTGGAGGCCCAGCATTCACACAAGAAGGGCTAACATTATTGTAAAGTTTCAAGATCTTTATGGGTTTACAGTAGAAGGCAATGTTGATGATGTGAATGTGTTGAATGAGGTGAGAGAGAAAGTGAGGCAACAGGGTAGGGTTTGGTGGGCATTGGAAGCAAGCAAAGGTGCAAATTGGTATTTGCAGCCACAGATTTCTTCCATTTCTGAAGGAATTGCCCTTAAATCTTCTCTTAAATTATCATCCCTTGCTAATTCCATCACTTTGAAGAGGTTGATTAGGAAGGGAATTCCACCGGTTTTGAGGCCTAAGGTGTGGTTTTCGTTGTCCGGGGCCGCGAAAAAGCGGTCCACGGTGCCGGAGAGTTATTACAATGATTTGACCAAGGCCGTGGAGGGTAAGGTCACGCCGGCAACACGGCAGATCGATCATGTGAGTTCTTGTTATCTGCATTATAATGGTGATTTTGTTATGTGAAGGAATGGGTTCTCACTTTTTTTTTTTTTTTAATTAATGATTTAGGATTATATGATCTTTGTGTTTGGGTTAGCTTAATTGTAGATTTTGGGTATTTTGTGGCAGCAATTAGCTATGGCAAACATATATGCAAGATGATGCTCCATTGCTCCTTGTCTTTTTTTAGTAGCTGATTATGGCCATTCTTGCGTATAATTGGGTAATTTTAGTTTTGCACCATCTTGTTGAAACAGATCCAATTAACTTTTATGGTATTTTTGCTCGTGATGTTGGATAATTCACTTTACCTGAGAAATTCAGAAGGCAATTATTTAGAATGGAAGGGGTTTATAACAGCATTTCAATGTATGTGAATTTGGAGAACTATCGGATCACACAGCAATTTTTTGTTGCATCAGAGTGGCTGAATTGTCCTATATGTTGGGAAATATGATGGACTAATTGGGTGTGTTCTAATGCACATGTTTGATTTAGTTTAATATGTTTAAAGGAAAATAAAACCCAATACTGTCAAGTGTCAACTTATCATATAACAAATTTCAATAGGTAAGATAACAGTGGCATTGTAGCTGAAAGCTTATCTCTGACTTAAAGATAAGGCTTGTTTGGTGGTCCTTGACAGCAAGAGATAACAATCTATATATATATATATATATATATATATATATATATATATATATATATATTGAATATTCCTTTGATTTGGAATAGATGTTGATTGTTCATTTGGAATGATTGGTTCATAAAATTTTATGGGTAAAAACCTTGATTTCCTAAAGAGTAGCTATTGTATATGCTATGGACTTATGGTTCTTAGAGAGGTAATGTGGAGATTTTTCAAATTGAAAGGGTATTGTTAAATATATTGATGCAATCATGGTTATGTTCAATATAACAATTACTAACATGGGAATAATTGCAGGAGAGACACGAATTTCTGATCATAGTAGGCTTATATCAGGGGTTGGCATTGAGCTTTTATTTTTTTATATTGGTTATGGAATATGGGCAAACTTATTTGGCATTTTGAGGAAGATGTTCCTTGGTGTATGTTGTTTGCTAGTGACGCAATTTTAGTTAACAAAATTAGAGAAAGAAAAAGACGGAATATATGGACTATAACTTTAGTAAAAGCATGAGAAGAAGCAGGGGAATAGTGATAATGGATGGCTAGGAGATACTTTTGCCTAAAAGTTGGACATTTCCATTATCTTGGACCAATACAAGAAGAGGGTTGTTGAAGAGGACATTTCTCATGATATTAAAACAAGATGGATAAGTGGAGAAATGATTTTGGAATTTTGTGTTGTCATAGAATACCTATCAGTTTGAAAGCTAGACAAGATGATAGAAAGTCGTTTGAGATGATTATTAGTTATGTCATATGTGTATAAAGAGCAATGGATGCAGCAGTAAGGGGAGTGGTTTAATTCGTGGAAGGGTCATAAAAGATAAAATGGGTATAGACAGGAACAAAATACATTATTGCCCATGATTTAACAGAGCGCTGAACAGCAAAAATGAATTAGTGTGGCCAACTCTTTAGAGTTGAGATTTTATACTTTGCTGATGTGAGTTTTTGAAACAGCTCACGAATACTTGATTGTTGACAATCTTTGTCATGCTCGACTGTTTCAACAGTTGAGGAAGTGAGAATATGGAGTGTGATTTTCTTATGTCGAGGCTTTGAATACGTGCTTTAGTCTAATCTGGCTGCAATGGATTTAAATATAACATAAATTGGATTAGCTCCTGTTTGTTGAAACTAACATAACATAAATTGGTTTCTTTAGTTGGCAAGTTTAAGGTTTACTTCCAGAGATATCCCTTAATTATGTCTTGCTTATATCACCGTTCACTTTCTTCCACATGTTTTGATTCTTTCTTTTTATGAATTTGCAGGACCTACCGCGAACCTTCCCTGGTCACCCATGGTTGGATACTCCAGAGGGTCATGCTGCTCTGCGACGTGTTCTTGTCGGGTATTCTTTTCGTGATTCTGATGTTGGCTATTGTCAGGTGGGTTCATTCTCTCGACAATTAGTAGCAATTGAGTAGTAGTAGTTTGAGATAATGATTTATCATACCTATTTAATCTATAATTATAATTCGCACTGCTTTACCCTACTATTTGGCGTTCACAACTAAGCAACACAAATCTTGTTCCACAATTTAAGTTTATCCAAAGTTGGATGGAATTTTCATTAATCTTGGCTATTTTGAGTCTTCAATTTAATCTTTTTCCTGCATTCTAGTCTTAGAAATCATGGCTTTAATTTAAACATGAGATTCTGAATGTTCCTTTTTTACCGTCCATGTCCTTTTCAGTTCTTCCCTCCTTATGGTGTTTTCAGCTTGCCCTGACTCAATTGTTGTCATTGTCTAGTGCTTTTGGTTTTCTTTGTAGACATCCAATTACTATAGTTAGCTGGTCTTCATTATTTACTGAGTCCATTACTGAATTTTCTCATCTGCTTATTGTTTCAATTTTATCCATCACAACATCTCATCTCGCGTAAACCTATTATGTGACCAAATAATAGCTTGGCGGCATATAAATCCTATATTGTTCTCTTTTGTTGCTGATGTAAAACTTTCAATTTGTGACTGTTGTCTTTGGTTGCTGATGTAAAACTTTCAAGCAGGAAAATTTCTCACTTCATTATTAAAGCTTGAATTATTCTTGGTGCAGGGTTTAAATTATGTTGCAGCACTGTTATTGCTTGTGATGAAAACGGAAGAAGATGCGTTTTGGATGCTAGCCGTCCTCTTGGAAAATGTCTTAGTTAATGATTGCTACACAAATAACTTATCGGGATGTCATGTTGAACAAAGAGTTTTTAAAGATTTACTAGTTAAGAAATGCCCAAGGTATTCTTCCTTTCTTTTGATGATTAAGGTGATGTGTCCTTTTATTTTGTTGGTACTTTTCAAAATTGGAAAGAGCAAATTGCAGGATAGCAGCTCATTTGGAAGCTTTGGAGTTTGATGTATCCCTTGTTGCCACTGAGTGGTTCCTATGCCTCTTTTCTAAGAGTTTGCCTTCTGAGGTAGAACAATGTTGACTCTCTCTCTCTCTCTCTCTCTCTCATATACTAAACTCACTCAAAACTTCTCTCTCTCTCTCTCTCTCTCTCTCTCTCTCTCTCATATACTAAACTCACTCAAAACTTCTTTCATGGCTAATTATTCTTCCATCTGCGGGACTCATTTTCCAGACAACTATGCGGGTTTGGGATGTCCTTTTTTATGAAGGTGCAAAGGTTTTATTTCATGTAGCTATGGCAATTTTCAAGGTGACGGCACTTTTGCCATTATGCTCTTCACATTGCTCATGTTTGTCTATTCAAGTTCTCTGTGTTTCTTGAATGTTGATTCTTATTAAAATAACTTATACATGAGACATTACCGAGGGAGAAAAGTTAGTTAAGCTGTGCTTCATTGCAGATGAAGGAAGAGGAGTTGCTTCTGGCCCATCAGGTTGGAGATGTAATTAACATTTTACAGAAAACGACTCATCATCTCTTTGATCCTGACGAATTGTTGACGGTAAGAGAATCTTTCCTTGACCCTCCATTATATATTATATATATATGACAGTGTCTATATTATTCCTGTCCATCTTGCATATGCACACCCCCATTTGCAAGTTGACTTCCTCTTCCCATCAATCTCATCCTATATTGAAAAACGGGGCCATGGGTGCAAGCAAGCTATCTCAGTAAATGAAGGGTTCTTTCAACCAATTTTTGCAGGTGGCGTTTGATCAGATTGGTTCTATGACAACCAACACTATATCAAAGCAAAGGAAAAAGCAGGAACCAGCAGTGATGGCGGAGCTTGATCAGAGATTGAGACGGCTAAATTCCCTAAAAATGGACGACAAATAACTCATTCCTGTCACAAGCTGATTGATCTGTAACATATACAGATATCCTAGTAGGGGTCCTCTGGCCTCTCTGGACCAAGTGGAGAGAGCATCTCTTTCTTTCTTTTCTTTTTTTATTTATTTTTTTATTTTTTAAGGATGTAGTAGGGTGGTAAATGTAAATTTTGAAGTGTGACATTCCATACAGTTAATGACGCATTTGAAATCCACGGGATGAGGGATTTCTCTGCCCCTGTAATTTTGGCTTCAAATGTTTGATCCTGTCATGAATTGTTCCTGGGTTTAAATTTTACTTCCTCTGGAAACTGCATAATTTTTCTCATGACCTCTAATCATGTTGTTTTGGACTTTCTTCTTATCCTCCTAGGAAATACTTTTTTGTATTGATAGATTTTAGGTCTTTATTACACTTGACCAAATCATAGACGATTTTCAATCATCTTATTCCCCCACCCACCTCTTTCTTTCTTTTTGGGTTTTTTGGCGTGGGGTTGTCTTTCATTATTGATATTGTTGGTAAATTTTATTTAAACATAATTCTGAATATCAATTATTACAAAAATTTCAACACAAACTGTATATGACTTGTTCATTACCGTTAATTCAGTATGCATTTGGTGAATCCAGTTTTCAAATTACGTATCAGGGCATCTGGGAAAAGATCAAATGGCTGGACACCTATCAACTGTATGAACCTCGTGAGCATAAATTATGCAAATTATGATCCAACTCGTCTGAAGAACTCACAGTGGCTAAAACTAGAAGTTTTTAATATATATATATATATATATATATAGAGAGAGAGAGAGAGAGAGAGAGTACTGATGAATTCTAGTGGAAGGAATTTTCTGGCCTGGAAGCAAAGACTGACAAGTCAGTAAGGAAGCCCAGGCAGCATAATTGCTGCTTCTACTCAAAAAGGGGGTCTGAGATTACTCATCTTTGTATCAACCCATCCAGTTGGGGTGCTTATTGCAGCATTGTTGACAGTGGAACCCAGATGCCCACAGGGAGTGGAAGGCAATGAATCAACCTGGCGAAACTCAGCAGAAACCAGATGCCCATAGGAAGCGGAAGGCAATGAACCAACCTGGTGAAACTCAGACTTTTGATTTGGTACAATGCCTCCTCGAGATAAAGAATTGTGATCTTGTTGCTGCCCATAAAGTGAGAGGCCTGCTCTTGTATCTGTCTCCCTCCTGTGCTTCTCCAGCTCATTTAAGTTTGATTCGGGATGACGACCATCCACACTATCATCGATGCACACAGGAAATTGGTTCCCTATATTGTGAGGCCAGCGATTGAAACCAAGATTGGTGCAGTTATGAGTATCGCTCGGAAAAGTTTCCTCATTCATCGAACTGTACCTACTCTCCCTGTGGCGGCAGTTACCAGTCTGGATTCCACGATATTCTGTTTCAAACTCCATATTATGTCCAGTAAAGCTTGGCTGGAAGTCCCTTAAGTCATCTCCTCTGGCTTTCATTTCTGAAGTCTCAAATGTTCCACATGGTTTTTCTTCCAACAAGCTTTGGAGGTCCGTGCAATCATATGGGGAATTTATTGGAGACGATAACTCCATGTCTATGCACATCTCATTGGTTTCAGAGGCTCTTCCATCATCCGGTATTCCGTGTAGTGATGTCTCAATTTGGCCCTTTTGCTGCCTTCCCTCACATTGCATCGCACTCAGATTCTCGAGCAATTGTTTGTTCCTATAGTTACTATTTCTCCAATGTCCACTGTCTACATCACTAGCAGGAAGGCTTTCTTTCTGCTTGTTAGGGACGATTTTGGTTCCTTCAGGTCCAGTTTCACCGTTATCTTCAGGTACATCATCCAATATGCTGGAGAGATCGCCATAGGCATGCACTAGATTGGAGAAATCACCATAACAATCATGATTCTCCTCCATGAGATAATTTACTACAGATGTTTCAACATTGTTTATATGCATCTTTTCTTGGTCCTTAAAAATGTGGCCACACTCTTGAGATATTATCTTGTGCCTAGCAGTCCAATCAGGGCGACTCCAAAGATAGAGGGGTGGTGCATTCAAGTTCCATTGTTCCAATTGCTTGTTATGCACATCAACAGATCCCGGTAGGTAAAATGACTGAAAAATGAAGCCACGGGGTTACATATACAAGATCAACTGAAATTAAGAATGGGGTAACTGCTTACTTGTGTACCTTGCCTGAGAGGATCTTGTCATCCTCCCAAATTAAATCATATCCAGTTTCTTTTTCTTCAAGTCTGGTTAAGCAGCAAACAAATAAGCGAGAGGAACTTACCTTTTGGTTTCCTTAGGAACAATAAGGAGAATTTTAAGCACTCACCGTTTAGTTTCTTTTGGAACAATAAGTATAAGGAGCTTAGGTTTAAACTCAAGAGCCTTGTCGATGAACTTGTTAGCAAGAGATGCATTGAACCCAAAAGGAGGATTAAGGCCCATGATCTACTCAAAAACAACAGCAAAGTAAAATGGTGAAGCTTATACAGATCCAAACATGGCGCTGCTTCAATGAAATCAAGTCATTTATCTCTTACTAGTTGAGACCCTGCAGGCAATTCTTTTATATGGACGCTCATCCAATCTCTCTTCTCAAAACAGAAATCATTCTGCAAAAAAAAAAAGGCAACCCTGAGCACCAAAATAACAATTCCTGGCAAGAGTAAGGAAAATATATAATAAAAAAATGGAAAAGAAAAGGAAAAATACAACAGCAGCTGCAGGCAAATCTGTTAAGTACCTCCCAGCTTAAGGATTTTACCATTTTCTTTCCATTGTTTGATTGGGAATAAAATAGCAAAATAATTTCAGCAGAACACAGTAACCAAAAAATGCTTCAGCATGCAAAGAGCCACTGAAAGACACAATGAAAGATTGTTCAACAAGTATTATTGATTCACAGGACTAGGTTGCAGCAACTGGGAAAGCTCCTGGTCTGTTTTGGATCAGTTTTCTTCCAGCCCATGTCCTATCCTAAATGATGGAACATTCAATCAATTAGTGTCTCATGTTTGAGTATCAATGCCAAGCATCAAGTGCACTTAACCCAAACCAAAGTGAATGCTGTTCAAGTTTTATACTATAGTATTAGTCTTTCTTGCCTCTACTAAGAGCCCAAACAGTGAGAGGCAATGAGAGAAGAACACGGCTTTTTCACTTATTAATCCTGCTTATTCATATAATACTCCTTCACACACATTTTTGTGTGTGTATATATATATAGATATTCTTCATCATAAACACAGCCTAGGGTCCCTCTAGAGCTAGTAGTGCCTCAAATTTTTTTACTTTTGAATCTTCGTGAAAGATCACAATCATTTTTCAATATATAATATTCAGCGAGTCGATCTCTTAACAGCCATAATAATAATAGCAATAATATAGACAAGGAACAATCCAAAAACTATTCTTAATGGAAGCCTTCTTTTCATATAAGTAACGAGGCTTCCCCAGTATAACCAAAAAGCTGAGAGAAAAATGGTGAACATAAGAAAACCAAAAACAAAGGGGAAAAACCAATATTGAATCTTTTATGTTTCAAAAGGCTATAAAAAGATATTAACACTGAAACCAAGATCCAGAAAATAAGCAATGGTGTTTTTCCCCATCATTAACCTTTCCAAATATTTTAAAAAAACTGCGTTAACAAACAATCTTGACTTGCATCACACTTTTGATTGATTCCCCTGATACAATGGGTGAATTTCTTTTCAAAACATACAGATATCACAAACAAATTTTGTCCACTTTCAGTTTGGAGTAATCATTTTTACATGAATTGGTACCAGTTGTAACCTGACCCATGATTCCAATAGCTCTCTACCCAATTGAGATTGCAGTGTATAAACAAACATGTACACATGCTCACAAAATTTATTAGAAAAAGAAGTATAATTGCTGCTCAACAGGTCAGTAAATAACCGTTACAATACAAGTTAACAAACTAAAATTACAAAATTGATGGTCTACCTTAGGTTGAATAAGATCATAGTTTTTAAATGAGCACCTCTTCCCCATTTTGTCAAGCTTTTCTTTCATCAAGCAACTGAAATCATTAGAACCACAGCAGAAGTCGACTATCTGTTCCAGGAAAGTAGTCCTTGGGTATAATTATGATTATGATGAAGATGAAAACAAGAAGAGGAGAAAGAAGCAGAAAAGCAACTGCAACAATAATAATAATAATAACAAGCACCACAAATTGTGATCTTCAGGAGGAATTGCTTTTCCAATCAAAAGTTTTCCCAACTGTTTAAAATTATCAAAATTCACCTTTTTTCTAATATTTACAATATTTTTTCTTTTAGTTTTGTAGCATTTTTCTTAAGGCTATAAGATGTTGGTGGCTTCATGTCCAATTTTATGCCGCGTTTGGTTTAAGGGGAGAGTGGAGGGAGAGAAAAGGGAGGAAAAAGTGGAGGGATGGGGCAGGGAAGGGTGTGTTTGGTATGGAGGGAGAGGAGGAAGGGAAGAATGGAGGGGAGAGAAACACCATTTTGCCAACCGTCCATTTTTGGGGGGATGAGAGGAGCGAGGGAGGGGGAAATTACCAATTTGTCCTTCAACTTTCCTTCTTTTGACAAAGTACCATCCTTTTTCTATACCAAACAAATAAGGGTAAAATAGTGAATTGGGCGTTCCACCCTTTTCCCCCTCCTTACGTACTGAACACGGGAAGAAAAGTGGGTCTACCTTCCCCGAAGATGGAAAGTCCATCCATCCGACTTCTCTTCCTTCCACTTTTTCATCTTTCCTACCAAACAGAGCATTAATTCAAAGGATCTCTTTGGCATATATGCTTGCCACAATCTGATAATTATGACTGTGAACAGTTTACAACAAGGTGTAAGCAGTGCTTCATATTTTGTAACTACATAGTCAAAGCCCAGACCTTACAAGTGAATGTTGTAAAATAGCATGAGAAAAGTTAAGTAAAGTGGTGTATTACATAGTGACTTTAGACCTTTTCCCTTCTTAAAAATTGCCAAAATTGAATAAAAGGGATGAATGAATAACACAATAAAATCAAAAGTGTGGTTATATTTAAGACAACATTCTTATAAAATAGAAAACTTATGCATTGTATAAAGGCAAACAGATTCAAATGAGATATCCTAAACAGAGAAGAAAGTAACAAACCCACAAAGCAAAATCAAACTACTATAATGTACTTCTTCTGCTTCTGGAATTCATCCATCTTGCGAAATTAATAGAGGTAATGCACCCTCCTCATTCTCTCCCTCTCTTCTCTTGAAGATACCATCAATCAAATATTTATAAACTAAAAGTAAAATATAGTCACTTCTTATCCATTTCTTTCAGCTTAGCCACTTTCCAGGGCATTATCATTATACGTCTCAATACGTAGTCAGAAAATACATACACAATTACCCGCCAGGCTTTAGCTTAAGTACATGCTCAGGCGTCATTCCAGTCCCCACTATAATGGCGCTCATTTCAATCGAAAAAACAATTTGTTGGTGAACATATCATGATAGAGGTCAAGACCTAGAAACTTCCATTTAGTGCATCAATTCCATACTTATTTTGCAGATTTAAAACAAATACATGAAATATAAGGTAAATGTGGACAAAAGGAAGAATTCTTAAAATTCGCTTCACATTGTTTTGTGTCAGACTGTGTGAAAAGAGCTAAAATGACTAAAAGACACACATGAGAGAAAATATGGAAAGAATTTACAAACATTTTGCACTTTTAAGTTTTTTGCGTATTTGTCAGCATTTAATGTTGGAACAAATAAAAAGAGCCATAGTGACTAAAAGGTACGCATGAGTGAAAAATAAGGAGAATCGCATTTGTGAAGTTTTATACTTTTAAGTTGTTACATCTCATTTATAATTTTAAGTTGTTACATCTCAGAGCACAAAAGATTAGCCTCTATAAGTTTTACAATTTCTGAGTGTGTATATATATATATATATATATATATATATATATATGATCATGTCAGCATATGCTTATGTAAGCATGAAGCTAATAGATAATTGTGGGATAAATATTTTGAAAAACTAACATTGGATTAGATACTATACTTATGCATGTCATGTATGCCAAAAATCACAGTGATCCAACGGTTGGATTCTTGGAAATGTCAACGAGAAAAACTGTTATAGTTTCCAGTGTGAAGTTAAATTAACAAGATTGTTTCTCACCGTGTCACCATTTTGCACATATCGATCGAGCCTATCAACAATCTGCACATTAGAACTCATGCTGTTAGCTTCATCACAGTTATTTATAGACTATTCGGCAGTTCAGCCAAATCATAATAGGCACGCAATGATTGTTTATGTTTTTCTTTTCTTTTTCTTTTTCCCTTTTTTTAACCACAATATATGTTCTTCTGTTTCTTTTTCTTCTAAATACAAAAAACTGGGACTACAAAACATGTTTCCTGTTTCCAGTTTTCCAGAAGGCTCATTTTTAGTTTTCAAAAATATAAAAATTGACAATGCAGCCAAACTTCCCTAAGTAAAGTAGTTGTTTATTTAATTTTCACTATTCTACTAATGTACTTGGGTGGTTGCATTGGTTTCAAATAACCTAATTCAAAGTTGATCAACTACAGCACTTGAACCAAAGGAAAACAAGCTTGGGCTTTCCTCCCTTCTTCAAATTTGGCTGTTAGAGTAAAGAGGATTCAGCTCCATTCGTTTGAAAAAATGGTCCAGGTGCTATGGTAACTAAAAGATTAAAATTTACTAAATTTATTTTTGGGCAAATGCATGGTTTGGGGGAGGGGGCCCTTCTACTGTATTCAATTAACCAAGCCACTCTTCAGCATAATAAGTAATAGTACCTTAGAATTCTTGTGTCTTAATATGTAACGTTTAGTTTCACGTATCCAAGTTAAAATACATTAATAGAATGTCATACCAGTTTTGTCAAACGAAGTAAAATCTAAAGGTCATTTCGTTTTAAGTTTGTGCTGATTGGGGCAGCAGATACGTGATGAATATATGTTCTACAGGACAACTTATGGAGTAACTCAGATTTTTGTATAAAAGCTTTGTTGATGAAAGAAATCGGACAAACGACCTCGGTCGTCGATCCTCTCGGGAAGAGAGGGGGGGGGCGGGGGGGCGGGGCGCATCCCTTCGATCACGACCTTACCTAGCAAGGTCGCGGTCCTAGGACCCTCCCTCTTCTCTAGTATGGTTGCACTTGTGCCCTCCCCTTGGCTAGGTGGAACCAAAGGGGGCGCCAAGGAGGGCTTCACGACGGAGATGTTCTCTCGACCTACCCCTTAAACAAGGTAGAGCGAAGGGCGATCTCCATCGATCCTACTGCTCACAGGCAAGGGTGACGGGATGCTGTCGGCATTCGTCTCCTTCCCTTTTCTTCCTACACACGCATAATTATATATATACACAAGCCATAAGAGGCTTTGCAGCCTTTTACCAATACGGGGTCGAAATATGGGGGATTGGACTGGTGATTGGGACAGAAGGTCGTCAAAGCGAAGGGACGCCCTCGCAGGGAGGCAGGGTCGCCCCTTCGTCTTGGCCGGGTTAGTTTAGTGATCCGAGATACGACGCATGTGCAATACAATGCCTCTCTCCCTCCCTTCATTTATTGACCTGCTACCTCGGGCAGTGTGCACATCTACAATGCGGGCTATAGCCGTCATTGCAGGACCTAGGTCGAGCATTATCGTGTCAAGACCTAGGGCGGCGGCACCTGTCGTACAAAACCAGTCAAATCATATGCCTATTTTCATGATTAGGAAATGGCAGAGAGCCAGGGCGTCCATTTGGCTGCACCCCGGCCTTTCTGTCAGTGATTTGACCCCTCATGTGCCCGCCATCCTTCTCCTATAAAAGGGAGGGTGTTAATCTCATTTAAGGATCTCAACAACCGGGATAAGAGGGAGGAGAGGAACTTTATTGCTAGTGTTATTTCCTGCGATCTTGAGGCCAAGGTCGCGAGGAATAACCCCCAGATCGTATCTTAAGGGCGATCACTTCGACCTACTCTGTTCCCCTTTCCTTTCATTCTCGTCATCCGTAATATACGGCTCCACGTGTCTGAAACTGTCATTTCACGGCAGTCCTCACGATTGCAAGGACCTCCTCAGTTTCCTTTGTAAACAAGCTTTTGACAAGGACACTCACTCATTTCTCTATATAAACAAGTGCTTGAAAAAAAAAAAGGGAAGCTAAAATGATAAGTATCTTACCTCCTTGAGCTTGTCCACTTTTGTGAAGTGGCGACCAAAAGATGTATAGCGCATGCCATGGAGAAACGGCGCAAGATAGACTACAAGCTTCCTCTACAGAATGAAAGCAAGCAATCAGTTTAGTTATTTTACAAAACTTTTCTTTATACTAACAGCTAATTGGCATCTCTTAAGGATAATATGCAGGTGACAACCAGGTTTACAAGCACTCCGGATGCATAAAGCTTCATATATATAAAAAAGGTACAAAGAGTAGAAAGGTGAGTTCACTTCAAATGAAGCAACATGGAATAATTAACCACCAAGACAATCTTAGCAAGAAAATTACATAACAAAATTGAGCAGAAAATTACAACTCATAAGTGTGTGTCTCATTATTGAATGTGTAGATCTGGAAGTCTGGAACTCATATCAGAACAAGCTAAGATCAAACTGGATCAAACCTTCCATCTAATAAGCTGATTGAGAATCTGTGGTTCACAGACAGCTTTTGCATCCTCAATACTGCATCCTTCTTCTAACTTCTGTAAGGCTGTTCGAACAGCCTGCAAGTAAATTTAACAAAAAATGATAAAAGATAAAAGAAAAGAAAAGATACAACACATAACTACAATTTTGAGACTTCGAGTTGTCTTATCATCGGCAACTCTTGAAGTCTCATCATCGGCAACTACATTTTCCACTCAGCCAGTAAAATATACCTTCACAGAACCCTCCAACTTCCCTAGGGTGATGGTCTTGTCCAATAGATTTTTTGAATTGCATGCATGTGTAGATGGCACTTTCAGCTTATCCATGAATTCTTCCAAATTAAGGGAAGAAGTGGAATTTTCCATTAAAGCCACTATTCTGTATGGCAAGAGAAGAAATTCAAAGTTCAAAACGAAGCCCGAATGATAGTCAAAATCAAGATTTTTCTACTAGAAAAGTGAACAACAGAAAGAAGGCAAGTACAGCACCGCTTTTCCATTTCAGCATCTATTAAAGGTCGTGAACTGCTCCCTTTTTTAAACACAGGTCTGGCTGATTTTGTATTCTCAACTATACTGCTAGGCATCTTCTGCTGCTTAGGCTTAACTGCAGGCTTAACTGGACACGACCCCACACTTGGCAGTGAGATCAACTCATCATTTCTTAACAATAACTTGCTTTCTGCTCTGACTGACTTGTATGCTTTCACTGCAGCAGACTTAATATTGTTGTTCGAGGACTGTGTTGTTAGGTCTGTAATTTTACGTTTCTTTGAGGAGTCAAAACCTTGTCTACAAAATTTTTTCTCATTTTTTTTGGCAAAATCACCGTCTCTAACAGCACCATACAACTCTTCAACCTGTTTTGGCATCTTCACTGCAGTTTTCTCTGAAGGGAAGTTTTCGAAAACCATAACTCTCTTCGTTTCTGCAACCTTCACTTTGCTTGATAGCAGCTCTGAAATCGATTTCTCTGTTTTCACTTCAACATCGGGAAATATAATGTGGTTTCTTTCTGGAGTCCCAAGCACTTCAACGATCTTATGCTCCCTGGTTAACAGAATTAACAATAAACAAAACATTTAATATATGATGTATCCTTTTTTTTCTTTTTTTTTACTCAAAAGAAGACGGTCCTAGGCATCAAAGAGAAGGCTAGCATCCCAACTAGGTTGGCACCCTAACCCCTCACAATCATGTGCCATATATGATGTATCCTTCTAAAGGAAAACTTTATAAGAATAGAAGTACTTAAATGAAAACTTACTTGCAATACATCAAGATACGATTTGGCAATAGATCATCCCATGCCCTTTGTAGGATCTTTTTATCATAATTTGTTTCAAATGTTATCTTCCTGGCAAAAATAACTAAAGCATCACAATCTAGACATCATAATTTTATTCTTTTCCATTAATTGATACTATGTTTTTCCTTAATAAATTATTGTAATACTCCATAAGAACCGTGAAAACAATTAGGAACTACCTGGGTAAGCATTTTCGGTGGTATGCTTTTGGACAACGTCTACACAATGCAAATTGTAATTCATGAATTGTCTTATTTTCTCCTTGCTTACAAACAAAACATTTGTGTGCGGGGCATGTAAACGATTCCCCTGTAAAAATTCTATTTTGAAGTTCTTCTGCTTGAGTTTCATTCTCAGGATGTAGCAGTTTTGCAACACATTCTGGATGATAGAAATGACCACAAGTTGCAGACACACAAGGGAAGACCTGGAGAACATTAAGTATAAAAATTAAAAATAAAATAAAAATATGTTGCAGATCCATACAAACATAAACTACAATACTGAAAAATACCTTAATATAAATTTAACAAATTACAGAAGACTAAGGAGGGCATGTGATTATAAGTAGATTACGCTTGCCATGAACGATCAGGAATCACTGGAATCAAGGCAGTGAATGAAAGAGGACATAATGAGGAAAGAGAAAATAAAAAACAAGGATTGGGTTCACACAAATCAATGTGCCTATCACGCCATCCTCTAAGTTCTAAGTTGAAAAAATAATACCTTCTACTTTTGTAAAGCCATAAAGATTTTCCAACTTAACATTAATATCCATTCTGCAATGATGCTCCATGTTCTGAGAGGAGAGATTAGGTAAGCTGATCCTTAAAGCAACTTAATTGAGGCGATTATAGTTTGATGATCAATATCACTATTCACTAAGGTTCCATTTAGTTCTACAAAGAATTTAGATCAAGAAACTCTCACTACTGTTTGAAAGATGAGGATAAGATTTTGTTCAAAACAGAAACTGTATTTACTGCACACCCTGCATTCAACTTTTACTATGCTCTACGTATGAAGTATTGGCGTACCAGTGGATATATGTCCACCAAGAAGGATTGCAGTGAATATTACCAAATCTCCTTTGAAAATGCAGACAAAGTTAAAGAGTTAATGAATCAAGAGTTCTAGACAAGTTTAATTGGCTTTGCAATGCTGAGAGGGTTGTCAAGATCAAGGAGGTGGTGGCTAATATTTTAAAAATTCTAATTTTTCCTGCACAAGCTATCAGCATATCACCATTAAATGAATGCCAAAAAAGGGACCTAACCTAATATGCCAGAATTGCAATAACTCTTTTTCAGTCTGAGCATCTGTGTCAATGGGACATGACACAGGTGCTGGTATGCGATCATACTGGTCTCATCATATACACAGGTGCTGACATACATCTAATATCTTGTGATCACATAGAGATTTTATTTTTTACGTTAAAATTTTACTACTGCTTTCTTATCTCATCTATCAACAATATGCCAATATGGTGCTTGTCTAGCAATATGAGGATTAAAATAAAGATTGTCAATATAGCTTGTTTTCCTAGGTCAGGGAGATACTTTCATTGAACATGACATTCAAGTACCCATCTTAGCCGTGAAGACACTTAGTCAAGTCCCTGATTCCTACAAGATGAGGATTTAACAGGCCTGACCCTTAGATACATACCCCACCCAAATACTTGTAATGTAGAAGTGACAGGAAAAATGATAGGACTTTTTGAAGTGATAAATGACAGGATTTTCATCATTGTTTATTCAGGCTTCTCTGAAGCTGAGAACTGATGTTAAATAAATAATAAACTTGGGACAGCTGAACATTGATGGGTGATACAATTCTAGATTTAACAATTCTTTCACACGGAAAGAGAGTGATGAAGTTAAGCATATTACAATAAATGAATATATCAATTATAGATTATCAAGACAGTGATACAGTTCAAGCATGTCGAAATAATATATAAATTTTTAGAGCTTATAAGGTACCACATGGTATCAAGTTTATCAACCTAAAAACCGATGTAGGAAAACGTTCTCGGGTTGAGCAACAACTTTGCCAAATTAAATCTATCACTATATGTCTATATGTAATAGCTTCCCATGTAGTTGACTAGCATGGTTGTGTTGAAGTTCTTAACAGACAATGTTGCAGTAATAATACATGTCCAACTAATATTAACCGATTGAAAATTTTTAGAGCTTTAAAAGAGAAGAAAAATATGTAAATCAAATTATTAAATAGTTACAAACAAAGAAAAATATTAAATAATGTAAAACTGTCAGAATATTTCTACCTCTACAGCAGTTGATTTATCAGAAGAGCCCAACATCCCACAGACAAAGCACTGATGCTGCTGATATTGACAATTCTTACACAGAAAGGTCTGAATTGCCTGCAAACAACCAAACAGTGTTTAAAGGTGGAAACCACTACAAATCAGTAAAAAATAAGAAAAGAAAAAGGAGTCAAAGATAAAGATAAAGAAAAAAAAAGAGAAGAAAAAAAAAATCACTGTCCGTACATCAACTTGGGCATCAGAAAAGCCAAGAGATTCACAAAAAGAGTCACCTCCAGCACCTGTGGTTGCATGAAAAGATCTCATGCATCTTCCTTCACAACTGTATTATATCAAAACCAAATAAAGAAAAAAATGATTAAAAGGAAGAAAAGAATACAGCAAGAAAAGGAAATTTCATCGCAAAGAGAAGTAACAAAAGAAAAGGGAAACGATCTAAATACAAAAGAACAAAAGAACTAAAATGAGCCCCATGCCCAAAAACCACATAGGAGTTTGGAGGAAGCCACATAGGATCCCGAAGTATTAGTGCCTCTATGTCAAAATGAAAGCTTCGTGTCATTAGTGCCTCTATGCCAAAATGAAAGGTCCGTGATAAGCACCCTTGAAACTCATGTACAATGATAAGAGCTGATAAACCTCCCAAAGGATGTGAGAATCATAATACTGCCTCCTTACATCCTACACCAATGGACCAGATTCACAATGTCACTTCCTGAGAACCCAGTAAGCCTCTTCAATTAGCTTCTCTAAGGCCCCACATGAAGTGAAAAAATTCTACTACTTTAACCGCCTCATCCCACCCAACTGGCATACAGATATACAAAATAACAGAAAATAGGAGGAAAGAAGAACGAGAGGAACACAAAAGGTACTACTAGATCCAAAAAAATACCATAGTCCCTACAAGTCCCTCCAATACCCACTCGTCTAACTATCTAAATGAGCAACCCTTACATCATAAACATGTGGATAAATGACAAGACAGATAAGAATAAACACTGCTCCAATATCTTATAATATTTGACGCAAAGAAGACTAAGATCATCATACTTTGAGAGCCAAAAGGAAACAAAAAGAAGTATATATTTTGCAAATCTGACCCAACCCAACAACTCATAGACTTTGAGAAAATAATGAACCCTCACTGACCACCTCAATGATATATTAAATGTCAATCTTCACATATATTGAATAACTTTATTCAGTTTGTGGATGTGTTGGGTTGCTCCTTTGGTTTCTTTAAATATGTTGGTGACTGAGTTTCAAGTTTTTGGGAATTCTAAGAAGGAACTTGTTTTGTGGAGATGTGCAGTGATGGCTATTTTTTGGCTGATTTGGTGATTTTTTGAAGAAGACTCCTCAATGTTGATCCGCTTTGGAATAGAGTTTGTTTTGTGGTTTCTTTTCAGGCTTCAATTTCTAAGGAATTTAAGGGTGTGCCTTTCCTTGTTATTAGGGGTGATAGGTTTCAATTTATGGGCATTAATTTGATCTTTTTCTTGTTTACTTTTTGCTTGTCTTTGTATGTAGGACACTTGTCCTTTTTCTTTTCTATTTTATTAATAAATAGTTGTGGACTTGTGGCTTCTCAAATATATATATATATATATATATATACACACACACACACACACAAACGATCTCGTCAGCAAACCCTCACTTTAGCTTAAAGTCAGCAAAGGTTCAGCCACCATTGGATCAAAATCAAGGGCTGATATTAGCTCACTTAAACGACCCGGTAAGGAGCTGACGACCCACAAGAAACCCGTTCGTCCCATAAGCTTCAGCCACCATCTCCATCTCCATCTCCATCTCCATGTCCTTCCGGCGGCGTGAAGCCCCTTCCCATCTCCATCTCCTCCCCCTCATGGTGACTGGCGGCAAGCTCCTCCTTCTAGCGTGAGAGATGGACATCTCTCTATTCTCCACTTTCGTTTCTCATCTCTCCCCTCTCTCTCACTTCTCCTACAGAAACCCTAAACACGTCCTTGCTTGATCTCTCTACACACAACCTGATGCATTAAAACCTCACTGTCTTGATACCACAGAAATCTGAATCTTGAAATCTCACATTGGTTTCAGAAACAGAGCATGATTAACGCCATTGACGCCATTGCTTTGTTGGGGATTTTTGCGGTTTGATTTTAGGGTTTGGATTTGGGTGAAACTTTTTTGGTAAAGAAGAAGATAAAGAGTTTGTTTGATTTTAGGTTTAAAAGAGATGGTGGTTAGGTGTCGGAGTTGCCATGAATGGCCAGGAAAGAATGGAGTTTGCCGATAGAGATTGAGATGGATTCAACTAAGCCAGTTGGAAATCTTGCCTCAATGATGCACCTTGGGCAATATCTTGGCAGAAATCAAGTGGTTTCAACTTGGTCTCGCGAGCTTGACGCCGGAGACCGGAGATTGATGCCGGAAGGAGCTTCATGCCGCCAGAAATGGAGAACCCTGATCAAGATGGAGAGCGGGTTGGGGCTAGGT
>JAESVK010000923.1:1470359-1502739 GCA_017140935.1 Hamamelis virginiana
AATTCCGACCGTTGGATATGATGCTCACTCCCTGCATGCCACGCCTGCAAAAAATCATGCCGATCCGACAGTTGGAATTTTGTAAAACCAGCTTTAAACGCAAATGAAATTTATATATAGTCTTTGGTAATTTCAGTCTGCTTAAGGCTGGTTTTACAAAATTCCGACCGTCGGATCGGCATGATTTTTTTCAGGCGTGGCATGCAGGGAGTGAGCATCATATCCAACGGTCGGAATTTGGAACTGACCACCGGAGCACGGCCAAATGGCCGTGCAATCCACTTGCAATCCAGACTGCAACCGATGAGTATTGTGTATATATATATAGAAAAATTCTCTTATGAGCATCACCTTACTTTAAGCTAAAGTAAGCATCTAACAATAGAGCCACCTGTGATGAAATTTTGGAAAACTGACCGTTGGATTAGATACCCCTATAATGTATGTCATACCTGCCAAAAATCACAGTGATCCAACGGTTAGTTTATGAGAAACTGACTGCCAAAAAATGATAACATTTTAAAGAACAAAAAAATCATAGTTTTTCACAGTCAGTTTTCTCATAAACTAACCGTTGGATCACTGTGATTTTTGGCAGGCATGACATACATTATAGGGGTATCTAATCCAACGGTCAGTTTTCCAAAATTTCATCACAGGTGGCTCTACTGTTAGATGCTTACTTTAGCTTAAAGTAAGGTGATGCTCATAAGAGAAAACCTCTATATATATATATATATATATATATTTCATTTATATTCGTAAGAAGAATGCACTTGGACACCATTCTATTTCCTGAGGGAACCCCTAGCAGTGAGTAAGCCTCCAATAAATTCCTTCTAGCTACAAAGTTCCTTCCCTGAGTTAGTGATGGGGAGAGAGAGTCGGGCACCCCTTCCAATTTTATTCAACCTTCAAGTAGTAAATCTTAAGACATAATACCTACAGAATCATCTTCAGAGCATAAATCTTAAGATATAACACCCTCAGAGCTCCTCCTCTATCAAATTGAAATGAGTATTGCGAACTCCTTCATTCACTTCTTTGAATCCATAAGATTACTACAAAACACTTATATTTTTACCAACCCTAGTCCACGCTATAATTCCTTTGAACATTTTCCCACATACCCATCAACCTCAGGGCATTCCACCTAGTTTTCCAAAGGTTTAGCTTTTTCTAATGAATTTTAAAATTATTGGTTGATGTTCTTTTCCCTTGGGCCTTTTTTCCCCGGTAATGCACCATTAAGGGACAATATTTCCTTCTTCCCTTTGCATTTTTCTCCACTTTCTTAAAAACAATTGTTTCTTCTTATCTCAAACGAAACAAAAAATAAACATATAAAAAACGTCTCTAAAAAAATGTATTTAGGAGTGATGATCAAAGTAAAACTACAACTTCCCTTGAGGTCAATCCTTTAAAAAGTGGAGAAAATGAAAAATGAGTGCTACTTTAACTCACTCCAAAAGATTCTATAAAATGTTAGTCACATTACATGCTTCTTGAACTCACTCCTTAAGCATCTATAAAATGCTACACAAATGGCTTTCTAGAGAGCATTCCAACATCCTTAAGAAGATGATGGAGTTTAACTATATTCTCTTAATTATTTTGTATTTAATATATCATTTTAAGGGCTAGCGAACAAATTTTTTATCCTCAAGGTGTTTTCCTTAACTCATTGCTTTTTTTTATCTACTATTCTACAAGCAAGTTTAGTAATGTCCATTAAAGAAGTTACAACAAAATTTTGCATATTTCCAAATATTCCACAAGTTTTATTGAAACTACAGCATTTTCTCAACGTTCACCTTTGCAATAAGGCATTCAAAGATACATTTAGCATATTCTGAATCAAAATATTGGCTAGCCACAATAGTTCATGGAATCATGGATGAATACAATACAATAAGAAGCCATATTGGTGTGGCATAAACATTTAAATTGTTATTGAAAATAGAAAAAAAAAAAAAAACATACCACAGAAGTTCACCACCATTGTCACATATTGCACAAACATGATCAAACAGTCCATCCTCTTCTTCATCACATTCTTCATCATCATCGCCGTCGTCCTCATCAACTATAAAGTCCAATTTCCTTGTTGTTTGAATGTCCTGTTGAACAAAGTAAGTAACTTTCTTGAAGAAAATGACTGAATCCTCAATATAAAATCAAAGAAGGAAACTGATAGCACTGACCTCATAAGAAAATTTCATTTTCCTAGGCTTCTCCAGTAGAAAGTTGAGCAGATACTGTTCAAGAGATTAATTGTCATGATGGAAAAGTATATTTCAGATACACACACATATATATAGTGTCCTCATTGAATGTGCTAGACAGATTTTTGCAAACATATTATTCACAACTAGAATCAATGACATCCCAAACATGAGAGTGCAACTTTACATCAGTGACAACATGGTTAACATTCCATAGAATACTGCATCATATGAAACTTGTGCATAGAGATATCAAAACGAACAGAATATGGTTCAACAAAAATGTGTGTGTGTGTGTGTGTGTGTGTGTGTGTATAGAGAGAGAGAGAGAGTCCTTTTCTTATGAGGAAGTCCTCACATAAGCTTATGTGAGGACTTGGCTTTTTAGCCAATGTAGGATGTATATTTTGAAAAACCGGCCGTTGGATTGAATATTTATCCTGTGTATGACATGCATGCCAAAAATCACAGTAATCTGACAGATGGTTTCTAAAATACAGACTGTGAAAAACTATGACAGTATCTAATGGTCACATTTTTTCACAGTCTGTATTTTAGAAACCGACCGTTAGATCACTGTGATTTTTGGCATGCATGACATACATTGGAAGAATATCTAATCCGACGGTCGGTTTTCCAAAATTCAAATCTTACATTGACTAAAAAGCCAAGTCCTCACATAAAGAAGTCCTCATAAGAAAATCACTCTATATATATATATAAGAACCCAATTCAAATAGTCAAACTTGTTGAGGATATAAATTATTCACTCGTACAAAATTTTTAATCAAATTAGGATATAGTTTACATAAATTTGAAGGGAAAAAAAATAGAAATTCTAAATAATCAGTAATTTTAGCAACAATACCAATAGGGCTTAAAGATTATCATAAGTATATATATATGCATCTGCATCTCTATTTACACTCTTATAGTGATTTCATAGCTTGTTAAAATTAAAGTTAGTAAACTTAAATTGCTTATATTATAATTTTAGAGAGAGAGAACTTGATTATACATAAAAAATTTCCTATTAGTAGCACAAAATTGTTCATAATAACACTATAAATTCTAGTGTATAACCATTCCATAAACTATCATGAAATGATTGTGAACTCTGCAGTTTTCCCACGCTTCAAAACTAAAAGGTTTAGCCAAACTTTCAAGTTCCAGGGTAATTTCACATCCATAAGGAATTTGAAATCATTTGTCAAACCAAAGTTACATTCTCCAATTATCAAGAGTAAAGAGATGCAGACATGATAACTAAAAAGAGCCTCTCTTAAACAATTACAAGCATGTGACAGAAAAGGGACAACCATACTGTGTATAAAAAAGAAGAAAGCCAAGAGTGACAAGTGATCTAATCATCCAATAAGCTAGTTTTATGGAACAGAGCTTAAATATTTCCTCCAACCATATGAAGTTGACAGACAAAAGCAAATACTAAGACTGAAAACTTTTGAAATTGAGCGAATTCCATGTTCACTTCTGTAGCCAGATTGTTTCTTCTTTTTCTTTTTCTTTTTAACCAATATATGGATATTTCGGAGAAGGTTCATTTCCAACCTTGTGCTCTATAAAAATGAAATGAGCCAAGAAGGATTTTCTGGATCTTTAGAAATCTTTTTTATAGGATTTGAGTCATTTAACTACATGAGAACTGAAAATTTTATTTCAGTAAAAATAAATCTTCATACAGTTTATTAGTCCGTGTGAGTGATGCTTGAGTAACTGTGTAATTTGGATTATCACACCAACATGGTGGCCAAACTTGCAAACTAGCTGTATCTGTTCACTGTTTAAATATGATCTCTATTGATGATTAAAATGAAAGAACAACAAATATGATTAACCATTAGTTATAACCAGCATTCTAATGCACATAAAATGAATCAGAAAAAATACCTGTTTCCACATTAGGATCATAGAGAGAAATAAGACAAACCTTAGATTTTTCCAAATCTTTATCTCTTTTAGCAGCTTCACTGATTAATAACTTGTGGTCCAACAGATCATTCTCAGAAGGTTTGACCTCATATGAGCTGCACAATACGCAGGCGATTTAAGATTTCCCCTTAAAACAAGCAACATGACTTTGGAGAGTTCAAATGACAATATAAATATGCAGACCTAAAGGATTTCAGCAAATGGTTCCATAGGGATTCTCCAGACTCCTCTGGATTCTTTTTAACAAGGTGAAGGCAATGAACTGAGATCAAAGTTGTCCTGATTATACTCTCAAAACTCTTTCTTGGCCTTTGGAGTTTTATCCAGTTTTTGCCCTTGGAAAGCACCAAAATCTCTGGCTGCACAGAGGAAAGTTCAAACTTCCATGCTACAGCCTGCTTATAAATTTTTTGAAGCCCATTATCAACAGTACCACGTAAGAATATCTGCTCCTTCAAGCCATCTAGAATCTCATCCTCACTCCACTGAAGTGGCAAAATGGTAAATGAAACAGGTTCTTCCTTGTAATCAACAAAACAGTAGTCTGTGACACAATCTGGCACAATCTCACCCTCTTCCTCCGAAGATGCCATTTCGTATCCACACCCAAACTGCATTAGAAGCATTAAAAACATTTGAAAAACCCAAAGCATTGACAAAAAGAGTATTAAATTTCTAATCGAAGACAACATATAAATTTCATTATATCAAATAGATTTAAAAATCTTAAGGCCCTAAGTAAACACTCTTAAAACCTGAATATAAATGCTAGAAAACTATGCAATAGGTAATAAATTTTAAAGTACTATAAATATATTTAGTCTTAAGCACAATTTACTAAATATTGAAATTAAATAAATTAGATACATCCCATTTTGACACAGTAGAAGTGCAAGATGATGGAAACGCACCTTGATCTCCTATAAATCCTTAGTTTCTCAAAAGAAACCAAACAAAAAAAAAAAACTTCACACATTGCTAAAAGGGCAATAAAGCCCACGGCAAATTCCATTAGCATTCAATTCAATTTTGAGACGCTTTTCTAGCTTCAATTACAAACAGATAAAACCATTAAACCCTGCCAACACTTGATCTTGAATATAATTCAATTCAATTCTTCCTAAGCATTCCTAAAATAAATTTATAAAGCAAAAGGAAAGACTATATTGAAAAAAAAAAAACATGAGCAACCCTAGCTACAAAATCTTGAACAATACCAGGCTATGGTAATGACTAGACTACCAATACAAAATCACTTTAAAGTCTCTCCATAATATTAAAAACTGGACAATGAAACCTAAAAAATGAAGATTGGAAGAGGAACTTTGTACATAAAGTGCTTCAATAAATTTTACAATCAAAGATTTAATAATATCTCATCCTATTAATTTCATATATAAGATCAAAGTCTAAATAAAGTTAATAGTCCTCATTCAGGAACCAAGCCATGGATTAATTAGCAAACTATGAACTGAATGCTCCTGTTAGTCAAACCATTTTAGATGAGCTTCTTGAAGGTTTGAAACTCTTTATGAGAAATGAAAATCAGAAGGACTGCATGTAAACAGTACGTATGCATTTCAAGTTTCAACTGACCCTGTGTTTGGTTGACGAGAAAATTTCTGCAAAAAGAAAAAGGAAAAGAAAAGAAAACAATTTTTCGCTATATAAGCAAACGAAAAAAGACACTGAACCTAATTCAACAATTTAACTCAGTCGACTCGTACTTGTCATTTAAAAATAAAATAGTGAGAGTTTTTTCTTTTCTATTCCTCCATTTTCACAGTAACCAAACAGAAAATTTCAATAGAGAAACCAATCAACGTATGTAGCGAAACACACCAGTAAATTCAACTGTGGAAAAGCGAAACTCAGAACAATGAGTAGTAAAAACCAAAACATATACCAAAGTATAAAATCCAGGTTATATGAGAACATGAAACTTCTTGAATGTACCTCTTTTCCTTTTTTTCTTGAGAAAAAAGAATGGTTGATATTCCCTACAAAAATCAACAGAGAGAGAGAGAGAGAGAGGAACTGAGGCTTCTGAGCTTCTCTGCTTGGGAATGACTGCACAATTAGAAAATGCATGTAAGAAGGCTTCGTACTGCTAAAGCTCGAAACTATTTGTCACGTTTTTGATACGGAAGAATGCATCTTTTGCCTTTTTAATTTTTTTCTTTGAGTGCGGAAGTTGAGACACCCTCAAGCTATTAGTCCACCTCTTTTATAAGTTTTTTAGAAATACTCTTAAATGAATTTATTATTTAGGATAAGTAGAAATATAAAATACCTAATATATCCTAAATGCATTTGTTAAGCCCACCTTAACCCTTCAGCTTAAATCGTTTCCCTCCCAAAAACGCTTCATACGAGTCACTTATAGTAACAGAAGACGATAAGTGAGGAGCAGTTCATGGAAGCTTGAAACCGGAGAAAATACAGAGGAACGAGCAGTTCATGGAGACCGGAGAAAACGATTTAGGAACTGCTGACCCTTGTGCAAGTTCCCTTTTTTTATGAAAAAAAAAAAGAATAAACTCACTTCAAATCTGATGTACTCACTTCAAAAATTGAGTAAGCTTAATGAAGCAACCAACAGTGATGAGGTAAGTATTTAGAAGCTTTAATGGTGTTTTTAATTTTTTTGCAAAATCTCGTCATATTAGGATACACAAAAATTAACATTCTATAAATGTTGCGTAGAAGACGACCTAACATTCTAGGAATGTTGCGTTTCTTTTAACCTAACATTTCTATAATGTTGCGTTTTTTATAACCTAACATTCTAATAATGTTGCGTTTATTCTAACATTCCTATAATGTTAGGTTGATCAAAACGCAACAAACTGACTCTGTTAAGTTATGATCAACTTAACATTCAAGGAATGAGTTTCAAATAACGCAACACTTTATCAAAAAAAAAAATTAGTTTTGTTGTGTTGTTTGAAACTTAACATTCCTAGAATGTTAGGTTAATCATAACTTAACAGAGTCGGTTTGTTGCGTTTTGATCAACCTAACATTCTATGAATGTTATGTTAAAAGAAACGCAACATTCATAGAATGTTAGGTCGTCTTTTACGCAACATTCCTATAATGTAAATTTCTGTGTAACCTAACACGACGAGATTTTGCAAAAAAATTAAAAACACCATTAAAGCTTCTAAATACTTACCTCATCACTGTTGGTTGCTTCATTAAGCTTCATCACTAAGCTTACTCACTTTAATTTTGAAGTGAGTAAATCAGATTTGAAGTGAGTTTACTCTCTTTTTTCATATCAAATGGAACTTGCACAAGGTAGACGAGAGGGAGACGAGAGTGTGAGACGAGAGAGGTTGAAGGTGGTGCGCGGCTGAAGACTGAGAGGTTCGGGCAATTTTCGAATGGGGGGTGGGGATATAAACTTTAAACAACAAATTTTGGGGTAGGGTTATTTTAGGGAATGCATGGGGGCTACAAATAAATTAAGGGGGCTTACTTATCACAAGGGGTGGGCTAATAGCTTGAGGGTGTGTCAACATCCGCTCCCTTATTCTTTTTCTAGTTGTGGTTCATGGGCCGGTTGTGGATGGATTTGGGACTTTTTTTTTTCCTTTTTTTTTTTATAAAATAAAAATAATTGCATGAAAGGGTGTTCAGGCAGCTTACGGGACTAATCCCTCAAGTGGTGAGGTGACTGAGGTATCTTACTAATCATAGATATCAGATAAAATGTAAGGCAAATACCTTGAGTAGGTGGCTCAGGAGACTTGAAATGGAAACCTCGAGCTTGGTACGTCAAGGCCCAACCATATAAGCTACCCTTGTGGGTTACTACATAAAACTTCATTAATTAATTACAGTATGGTTTTACAAAATTTCCCTCAAATTTTAAAACATATTAAAATCCTCTAAAATAATTTTATTGAAGTTCAAAGATTTTTCTGTAAAATTAGCAATTGCATTTTGAGAGCTTTGTTGTTCAATTTCACAATTAGATGAATTATTTATTCAATTTTCATGTTTGGGGGTCCCGTGGACTCAATTTAAAGTTTGTGGAGATCATTTATTCTATTTTGAAAAGGTATTTTTTCTTTTTTTGTCAATAACATAAGTGAAGCTTCAATTCGAATAATCTTCATATATGGTTAAAGTTATCATCTACCCTACATCATTTAATGCTCGAAAAATTAAACTGATGAGTGACCCGTTGAAAGAAGTCGGTAAATAATAAATTGTCATTAAATTCTATCAAATGCTAAAACATTTAGAAGCAATTGACCCTAAGGATCTGTTTGGATTAGCTTTTGCTAAAATCATTTTTGAAAAATAATTTCTCCACATATCTTTTTAAGATCAAGTTCAAACCATGTTTTAACATATCAAAATTTCATACTTGTAGCAACAGCTAACAAAAGTTACGAGTCCACAACTTTTACTTTAATGACTTCTAACATAAAAATTTTATCATTTTTTCAAGTCGCCCAAAAGTGATATGCGATTTGTAAAATCGCATATCAAATTAGAAGTAACAACTGAAAATATGAGCTTGCATAATGCTCATTCATGCACCGCTTCTCGATTGTTGGATCACTAATTCCACTTATGTAGTGCGTAAATGCCTTCATTGTTCCTTATTTTTATTGGGTCATATTTCATTGACACATAGTTTTTACTTCTAATTTGATATGCGATTTGTAAAATCAAGCATGGAATATATATTTTGAGAAATTGACGGTTGTATTAGATATTCTACTTATATACATCATATATATATATATATATAAAATTGCATTGATCCAATGGCTATTTAAAAAAAAAAAAAAATATCACAGTTTCAAGATAAACTGAAAAAATTGTGTGAAACTGTCATAGTTGGTTTTCTGAAAAACCAATAGTTTGATCAATGTGATTTTTGACATACGTAATATATAGAAGCAAAATATCTAATTATTAGTTTCTCAAAATACTTATCTCATGTTGAATTTTGCAAACTGTGTGTGAAATTAAAAATAAAAATTGGAAGCGAATAATGCAACTCCCGCCAACTATTTGCTCACCCTGTTTTTTATGTTTCCAAAAATGCTCTCAAATGATTTTACTATTTAGGACAAATATAAATTTAAAATGAATAATATATCCTAACTTGTTTTGTTAAGTTCACCACAACTCCGTATCAACAAACTATTTTTCCCTAAAAAAATCAATATTCTTATTTCTCTTACAAATAGTAAACAGAATAAAAAACACATAGAGAAAGCAGAAAACGTGGAGACTGGAGAGAAAGAAAGCGTACGTCTGCTGAGCCAAATACAATTTCACCTTTGATTTGAAAAAAAGAGAGTAAATTACTCACTTCAAATCTGATTGTATCGTTTCAGTAGGTTATTAAAGCATTTTTGGCATAAGTTAATAAGGATGAAAGCTTCACATGTTCATCAATGGCTGCCATGGGATGATGGTTTTCTCTCTTGAAGCTTAATGATGGTTTTCTCTCTTGAAGCTTAATGATTGAGTTTAATGAAGCAATTAACAGTGATGGGGTAATTATTTAGAAGCTTTAATGGTGTTTTTTTTTTTTTTTTTGCAAAATTCTGTGGTGTTAAGTTACGCAAAACCTAACATTCTCTATTTGTTGCGTAGAAGACGACCTAACATTCTGGAAATGTTGCGTTTCTTCTAACCTGGCATTCCAACATTGTTAGGTTTCTTCAAACTTAACAAATATGAAATGTTAGGTTGATCACAACTTAACATAACGTGTTTGTTAGGTTGGAAGTAACACAACACATTATGTATACATTTTATTGGTTTTGTTGCGTTGTTTACAACATAACATTCAAAAAATGTTTGGTTGATCACAACCTAACAAACACGGTCTGTTACGTTGTACGCAAGCTAACATTATTGGAATGTTAGGTTAGACGTTGCGTTGCGCAACAAATCAGTTCTGTTAAGTTGTGATCAACCTATCATTCCCAGAATGTTAGGTATTAAGTAACGCAACATATTATGCAGATGATTTTATTGGTTTTGTTGCGTTGTTTCCAACATAACATTTAAAAAATATTAGGTTAATCAGAACCTAACAAACACGTTACGTTATGTTGTGAGCAACCTAACATTCTGAGAATGTTAGATTGGAAGTAACGCAACAAATCAGTTCTGTTAAGTTGTGATCAACCTAACATTCTCAGAATGTTAGGTTGGAAGTAACGCAATACATTATTTCTAAATGGGATGGGGATATAAACTATAATGAACAATTATTTGGATTAGGGTTATTTTAGGAAATGCATGGGATGTTCTTATAAATTATTGGGATTAACTTAACCTAGGGGATGGATTAATAGTTGGGAGGGGTTGCCTTATCTGCTCCCATAAAAATTATATTATAAAGGAACACGTCCCATCTTTAAATTCAAGAGCAAAAACCAGGTCCCATATGACACATGCAGGTCCATTGAAGAATTGACACCTCCAAAGCCCAACACCATGAATTCAAGCCCTAATTCTGAAAACAAACAGACCAACATCAAAACCCTAGACCCCAAAATCTCACACCCACTGTCCAATGTCGAAGCGACAACCATGGACAATCGATCCCGACCTCGACGGAATCGACCTCGAACCCTCCGATTTCACCTCCTCACTTCCTCTCAAGAAAGTCCCTTTCGGCGACGTCTTCGAGGCGTCACGCGCCGGCGACGTTGACCGGCTCAAGAACCTCCTCGAGTCCGGCGTCAATGTCAACGCGCGTGATCAATGGGACTCCGTCGCATTATACTACGCGTGCCTCGCCGGCCACCTCGACGCCGCCAGGATGTTGTTGGAGAGCGGCGCGATTTGTTCGGAGCATACCTTCGACGGCGACCGGTGTCATTACGCAGCGCTGAATTTGAAGGTGAGGAAGTTGTTGAAGGCGTTCGAGGCGCGGCCACCGCCGTTGGGGCCGTTGCAGGCGGCGTTGAGGGAGACTTTCTTGGGGTGTAGGGCGAATAGCGTTTATTTGGAACAGTTGGATAGTGAGCAGTCACAAATTTCAGGTTTAGTTCATGGGTTTTTGTTTATTTGTTTCATTGCAATGTTTATAGCTGAAAGTGTACATATTTACGTTGTAAAAATACTCATTGGCAATCTAATGCTTCTTCCTGGTGTTGTGTGTGTATATGGCTATATATATAATATATATGTATATGTATAGATGTTTGCCAAGCTGAGAAGAAGAATAGTGTTTGGTACATTATTGATTTCTTCAGTTGGAAAATTATTTAGTTAGAGAATTGTTGGTTTGAAGCTTCCTCAATTGTTATTTTCTACAAAATAAAAATACAAATGGTGGTGACTGGGGATATGAAAATGATTGAGGAAATAAAATAGAGAATAATTTTGTTTGCGGTTTATGATAACACAGAGAGAGAGAGAGAGAGAGACCAATTGATTATTAGTAGTTGCAGTATCAAGTATGGTATTTAACTAAGTGAAACTTACAAGGCCTAATTGAGGGAGAGATAAAGAGAGTAGTTTTTCCCCCCAATCATGTAAGACTCAGGTAGAGTCCTCCGTTCTGCTTACTGACATGTTGGTAATTGAAGGGAGTATAGTGCCACTGCTCCAAACTATAGGATGGAAAGTGAATGGGTTAGAGCAAAATGTAATTTTTCCTTGTTTTTGTTTGACTCAAAATCTTAAATAGGTTAGTAAGTAGGAAGAGTTGGGTGCAGGTTTTTCAAACTGAGAGTGAGGAGGGGAATACATGGGAAAGATTAGGTTAGATGGTCATGAAGAAAGTGTCTAATAAATGGTTATTTTTTCTGATTTCTGAATAAAAATATATTTGTTATGAACTTAATCTTCGGCAATAAATAACTTAAAAACAATTTAAACAAGGGTTTTATATGGAATAAAGGCTGACAATAGTCTGTTGGCGCGAGCCCCACATGTGTTTTCGCATTTTATCATAAAGTTGTAGTTGCGCACGTCTAGATTAATTCTTTTGTTCTACTTATTATTATTATTATTATTATTAAATTTTAGGAAATAGGAATGACAACATTGTGCCTCTTCCTTCTGAAGATTTAAATCCTCTGTTCATGCTTTTCCTTTGAAACCCTTTTGAAGGCTGTACGCTGTAGCTCATTCATTTATCCAGGAAACTTTGAAAGCCGTTTGAAGACTGTAGCTTATTTGCATAACCACAATGCAGTGAAAAGAGTCTAATCTGAAATCTTATTTTATCATCATAAACAAGAATTTGTGGATATTGATGCTCTATCAGTGTCGATGCCCAACAACTCATTCTCGTTGTGTGCCAAATACATATTTATCTTCCAAGATTAATATGTATATTATTCTGACGCTTGATTTGGGATATTGAGTAGGTATTTGGTCCAACGGGGGATCCAATGCCAACCACTTCCCTCCAGACGTGGTTTTTTTTGTGCAAGGTAGACCTATTGAAGCCCACAGAATCATCTTGAGTGCTCGGTCATCCTTTTTTAAGAGAAAATTTGAGGTTGATTGGAAAAATCGCACGGAAGTAAGGTTCTCCAGGGAAAAATTATCTTATCTGGCTCTTTATAGTCTCATCCACTTCTTTTATTCTGACAGACTAGATACTGCAGTGGATGACATGGAAGATCTCGTGAGAATTTGCAAAGTTTGCAAATGCAAAGCATTACAAACAATCCTTGAGAAAGAGCTGATTCACCAAAAGTATGCAGATTATAAAGCACTGAGAGATGTAGACAACTCTCAGAAACGGTTTATCCTACAGGGCTTGTCCCTTCCTGAGGAAGACCGGCTTCCTGCTGCATTGCATCGGATCCTTCAAATTTCCCTTGCTAATTCCACAAAGGAATGCAATCTGGACAATGGCATCAATAAATTAGAATCTTGTGTTGGTGTGATGAAGATGAGCGATGATCTTGCGGATGTTTGTGTAAGAGTAGATAAAAAGATTTTTCGTTGCCATCAAGTGGTTTTAGCATCAAGGTCAGAATACTTTAAAGCAAGACTATCCCGTATGAAGGATTTTCTTGAAGGGAATGATGGGTTTCCTGGTGGCATTCTTCCATGTCTTGAGGAACATGATTTGAGCACAGAGTCATTTGAGAAAATGATCGAGTATATGTAAGTGTTTTCTATTTAAAATAAAGGGCAAAACTTGAACTAAATATATAGAGGATAACAATGCAACTATCTAGATGTTGTTCCTGGTTGCATCACCATTTATTGATCCCCATATGGACGGATCATCTAAATTGCGTTTACACAATAACCGGAGATGCTCGTAATCAGCGTTGTCCTTATACTATTAGTTTTGTGATCTAGCATGATTTGATTTTTGGGACCGTTTGATATGACACGTGTCAACTTTTTTTTTTTTTTTCCGTATCTTATCTTTTTATCTTTTATAACCAGCCATTTTAAATAGCATTTCTATTTCTCATTTGAGTTATTTTGATTCATTGGTTCAGGTACACTGATGGTTTGAAGGACATTGACCCAGACCAGGTATGCTGTTGTCATTTAAAATGGTTCATCATGGTACTATTATTTTGTGTAACATATTGTTCTAATATATGCAGGCAGAGGAAATGTTTGATGCTGCTTCAAGATATTTATTGTTTCCTCTTAAGCGTGCTGTAGCTGATGTACTGCTGCCGCTCCTGGAAATGGCCCCACCTGCAGAGTTGTGTCATTGGCTGATATTATCAGATATGTACGGTGCTTTTGTTTGTCTGTCATGCTCGTTTTCTGATATCTTGGTAGTTAGCTGTAGTATTTTTTTTAATTTTTTCTTTCCTTTTTTGAAAATAAAGGTTTCTATTCGTTTCAGATTTATTATACCTTGATCAAGTCCCATACATTAGGCTCATTGAAGCATAGATTCATAACAGATTGAATTCTTATATCCAAAATTTTTAACTGTTTGCTAGTGAACCCCGTGAACATTTATTTTTGTTGGCTACTTATAAGTAGACTTGCTAGTATTTCTTTGCCATCAGAGGTTCATCTAGTGGTTGGTAGTTTATATTCTCTGCTAATGCCAATATATATATATATATATATATATATATATATATATTTGATCTAGTAAAAGTATATATATTCATTAGAACCAGAAACAGTTTTAAAGCCTCCAGATTGCAATTCTGGATTCTTTTCCAGGTCCCGCTTAGGTCATCAATGAAATGCCTATATAGGCTAACTGGAACCTCGTTGTAGCTGGAAACATATTTATCACTGTTCCTAATTTCATTTTCATCATCGGTAAAGCACATAAACAAAATGAAAAGTAGATAACAGGGGAAGAAAATATTAGCATTTTCTTTTTTTGCCCCACATGTCACTACACAGAAGACTTATATAGGTTCTCAAGAGTGAGATGATTATAATCCCCATCTTTAGCGTGCTCCTGATCCTATCATGTGAACTGTCCTGCAATTTATGTAGATACTATTTTGGTCGTGGATATATAAAGGGAGTCGGATAATTTGAATAACAAGCTGGGAAACTATTTTGTATTCATCCATATGGTGTCTAGAAATCAGATGTAATGAGTGAATTTATACCTTGTCAGATATGAACTCAGTCTTGGTTTCAATGTCAAGCAGTTTTGTTACATGTGTAGGTATGGTGTTCTGAAGATACGGGAGTATTGTCTGGATACAATAGCTTGTAACTTCGAGACATTTGCTGATACTCACGAGTTCCGGGCAATGCTTCTGACACTCCCACCACCATCCGGAGATTCCTCACTTCGCACCACTGTTCCAAGTGCTCCAGGAGCTATGGTGAATGCAGACCAAGGAAATCTTCTTGACGATTTGCGAGAGAAATGGCTTGAAGCTGAAGCTGCTGAGCTTGACAAGAGAGATGAGAGTGCATTACTTTTTGACAAGCGTCTTGAGATGCTTATGCTCGTTGCAGAACAAGAAAAGTCCGATGCTCTTTCTGATGATGCACATGAATACCCTACATGAACTGTATTCCCTCCTCTCTTTACCCTCACACCAAGTGAACTACAAAAAAGAAGAATGTAAATATTATTCATTTTTTCTAGATATAAATAAGCATTTGTTATTGTTGTATGACAAATTTGTAATTGCAAACGGTATCCCCCTGCCGTAAAAAAAATGAAAAAATGTAATTGCAAACAGAATCTTGAAATGAACAGCCTGTAAGGTACCTTACATGGGTTTTTTGCCACTCTGGTTATTTAACCATTAATTTTCATGGTTCTTGCTTTTACACACCGAATCAAAAAGCTTTCAAGTTCTTTTAAATGTATTAGTTGGATGGGATGTGCAATGTGTTTTCATGAGAGAGAGAGAGAGAGAGAGAGAGTTGGATGGGATGTGCAATGTGTTTTCATGAGAGAGAGATAGAGAGTGAGAGAGGGAGGGAGAGAGAGGAGCAAAATTAGATGGAGGAAGAAGAATGGAAGATCAAGGCAACCTTGGTGTCTGAGAAATCTATTCATGATATTGAAAAACAGTAGAATGATTTCATGATTGCAGCATAAGAAAATAGCTTTTTGTCTATGATTATTCTAAGATTGCCTTCAACATAATAGTATGGGAATACCAGCCTCAATCTCTTGATATGTGATGGATGGTAAACCTTTGCAGTGATACAATAGAATTATATGTGATGGATGATATACCTTCAGTGATACAATCCCATTTTCTGGATTTTGTTTTCCATTGAGACGAAAGACAACTGTACTGATGTTGTTCCTGCTCGGGACAGTGATCAGTAATCAGTTCTGAAGAATGATTCAGAGCAAATTTAGCTTGTCTACTAAATATTGTTGCCGCAATCTTGGTGCCTCAATAGCTGCTGCTTTTTTCTCTTTTCATTTTTCTTTTGGCTTCTTTTTTCTCTTTTTTTTTTTGGAAGCCCATTCGTGATTATGAGCTATACTTATGGGGTTATCCCCTCCGCTTTCCTTGAACACCCCATCCTTAATGAAGGCAGTATTTGATCCGTATAAACCACCCAAAGAACTTTACAAGTAGGCTAGCCAGCACCTTTAATAGCTTGTACTTTGGATTCACAAGAGTTGCAAGCTTGTAGCAAAGATAGTAGCCTGCTGCCTGTGTATCTCTGTTTATGATTGATATATCTATAAAGTTCTAATCGATATCCACAATAACACTGGAATAGCTCCTCAAACGTCTTTGGATGAGTCGAGCAATAATCCCAGGTCTCTGGTCACAAGTCTCAACGGTATTACAAAGTAGTAAAACAAACACAAACACACACAATAATATTTGACCAATATTAATAACAAGGAGGAACATATAGAAATCTTTCTTTCCCTTTAATTTATTCAGCATAATCAATGTAATTATTGTCAAAAGAATATACCTAACAAACAGCAAACTCTAACTACGCAGAAAATTTACAGTACCTTTTTTTTCCTCCTCTTTTTTTTTTTTTTTTTTTCCTGTGGTTTACAAAAACATTTAAAAAGGACATACACTCTTACATAAAACATGAGCAACTTACTATAAAATAACTGCAACTAAATCTTCACTTCTTTCCTGTTCTCAAAAAATAAAGGAAAAGGAAAAGGATGAGTTGCAATTCTGGGTCATTCTTTATCAGGAGTGCCCTCTTCTTCAACCTGTGGGGAGGATTCCAAGTCTTTGACTGTTGGTGAGGATACAACATTTCCAGCCTGCGGAGAGGGAGCTGTATCTGAGACAGCATCATCAATTGCCAAATTAGAGACCTCGCCAGAGAGAGCAGTCTCATTCTCGCCATCCATGGGAGCTACAGGGGATGCATCAGGAGTGTTGTTTCCTCCTTTAATAGGGGTTGAATCTGACTCCTCTGTTGGTTGCTGTAGGCTCCAGTACATGATGCTCGCCGTTAAGGTGAGGATCATCTTCTGGTTTACCTGTCATAACAATGCATATGTTAGTAAAAGTTGGAGAGTCAAGTGAATGATGTGTCAATCCCATGAATGAAGGAAACCACTCTCTCAAATATTCTAATCAAGAAGCAGGTGTTTGAACAGCACCAATTCACATCAATTTCATAAATGACACAATTTTGGGGTTGAATCAACAATGCCGCCGGCAACCAGTTCAACAGGTGGATAGATTTTACAACATTAATTCATTAGAAAAAAAATGCCATAGTTCTAGGAGTTAGGATTTGTATTAGATATGGGAATCCAACACCATAATCTCCGTCAAACAGCATGATGAGATCAAAAGTTCCATCATATCCAAGTTTTGTTTTATTTTCTTTTCTAATAACAAGAGTTGATTTTATAACCAACAAGAAAACATCAGAGCTATAACACTGACAAAAAATGGACAGAAGATATGATAGTTGAAGAACCCTCTTTAATATACTGTAGAACGTGTAAGAAATATAAATATCCAAGTTCGTTACAAGGTAACATTACCTCTATTATGTCTTCAGGTAACAAAAAAATAGAACACCCAAGCTTTCGGGCAACACTAATTATGTATGTTGCATTCAACTTCTTTTCCTCATCTGCAATTTCAACAAAGATAAAGTAAAATTTGTACTCATCCCTTTTCAAAACAACAGGTAATCTCATCCTGCTTACACATACAGTTCCAGTCTCATGTACACCACAAGCCATGAACTGCAAAAATCAAATTCACCCCAATTTCAAGAATAACATACCACTTTCGCCCTTTGTAACAAGATTCCAGTTGACGACCCTTGGCTCCACAGCACTAAGAAGTTCAAGGAAGAAAATTCCATTTGAAAGATTCTTATCCTGAAATAATGTTGCATCAAACACACAACCATCAATCATGGGTTAGGAACTGATTATAATACAAGGTTGAGGTTTAGGTTATTACCTTGAAGCTCTCCATCTGAGAAGCTCTGCCTGCCCTCTTGACTTTTTTGTTCACCCAATTCAGAATGTCAGAATCAGTCATCTCCTTACCTTGAGAGTGAAATCTTAAGTTTTTCAAGAGTTGGAGCATAGTAAACCTCATCAGCTGCCACAGAAATGCTGTGGGCAAGAACAATGCGGCAAACAAATTTAGTTTAGTTCCATATGGTGAAGTGCAATTTAAATAACTTCAACTTTCTTAGGACAAAAACTATTATTTAAAATAAACAATAATTCAAATTTTGAGAGAAGTAAAGTAGTCCAAGAAGTGTGTCAACTATTGCTGAAGTCAAAACCAAAACTAGGTAAAGAGAAGGAAAATATCAAACCTAATTTAAAATAACCATTAGTCTGAAGGCAAAGAGGGCCTGCCTAATTATCTTTGGAAATCCCATAGTTTACCACATTCCAATGGCCAAATGTCAAATTAAAATAAAAAAGAAGCAGAGAAAGAAAAAACCAAACATCCACACTATTATATTAAGTGGAAACCTTTTTTCCATGTATGTGTGTGCGTGTGCATGCGGGCGTGTCTCTCGAAATTTCAAATATTACCCTCTTTTAAAATTGACTTTCCTACCAACATCAAGGCCAACTATTAATTTAATATTAGGTTCGTTAATAAGATTCTTTCACAGAAACTTTCTTTATTAACTCAAGTTTCTTTCAGCTTTGCTTGCCAATGATAAAATCATCATGGGCAATGTATTCTTACCACCAGATCAGGAATTCCTTCAACCAGCTTTTCTACAAATGCATTTCGGTAAGACACAACCACTAAAGCAGGAAAGAGGACGTAAAGCAAACAAAAATAGCTCTGCCTAAACAAGAGAAGAAAACAATAAAACCAGAAAAGGAAAAATGACCTTTGCACTGGCGGATTGCATCTATTGTTTCCCAATATCCATAACTCTCCATTACTAGGCATCTAGGAAAGCCCAAGAGCAGTTTACTCGGAATTGTTCTTCCAATTTCCACTGAATACTCTTTCGTAATTTAGGGTTTCAGTAAAATCCATCCTAAACATTATTGCTATAACATATGTTTGGATCAAGCGAAGAGAAAGTGTTAGCTGAGTAACCCAAGTTGCTGGTGAACTTGAAGGGTAAGATAATACACAATAAAGTGGAAGGGATGGGAGAGGCCAGTGAGTGAATAAGAAAGAAAGAAGGGTACTACTGAAGAACAGAATGATGAAGGATGGGGCCACTTGCTTTCAAAGGATGGGAAAGATAATGGGGTTGTCATTTGCTGGAACTAGCAGGAGATAGAGAGAGAGAGAGAGAGCATAAACCAGGTTAGCTTGTGGGAAAATCACGGCACACCTGGAGTCCCCATTCCCGAGGCTCCAGTCCCCAGAATTGGCAAAGGACCTGTCAATCCTGTCATCTAGCCCTTCTAGTTCATCTAGCCCTTCTAGTTAGAGAAATACACATTTCTAGTGTAGCCTATTTGACACCTGGTGTAGGCTACGCTGGCCATTCTCCCTAATATGGCATGAAAGGAAGTGTTCTCTGAGTTTGTTGAGGACAGTATCTTTCCAAATCCAGCAGAAACAAACAGATGCTTAAATCATGCATCTATTAGTTTCCTACAGATGGGGTAGCTTTTATATAGGTTTTCCAAATGAATATTTGGGCAAGATTAAACAACTGAACAAGGCCTGGATAAGTTGTGGTCTGAGTAAGGGACAGATGTTCTATACCTACAATGTCTGCCAAGTTCAAAAAGAATGAAGATCTTCTGCTTGGATTTGCTTGGTGCTTGGGTGATGTGTCATTATCTGGATCATCTGCACATCACCTAAGTGAAAAGTAAAGTATCCAGATCATGACACATCACCCAAGCATATCCAAGTCCAAGTAGAGGATCCAGACTCGTTCAAAACATAAAGAAAAAATGTGGAAAAGAAAAAGCCAAATATTTGAAGTATACGATCAAACACCCCATCCTACTCCTTTTAAATTGTTAGGCTTCCGCAGTTCATATTAGAGCAAACTGTTTTGGGTAGAACTCAACCCCAAAAGCTAGCTCAAGAGGTGAGGGTGCCCTCACGCTTATATACAGCACATTACTTTCATACCTAGGCGATGTGGGACTTCGCTTCACACCCTCCCTCACGCGCAGCGTGCTCACTCGGCAGCACCTGCCGCGTGCAGGACAGGGACACGCACCTTACGCATCCCTCGGTATGCCAGCTCTAATACCATGTTACACGGTCCTGGGTAGAAATCAACCCCAAAAGCTAGCTCAAGTGGTGAGGGTGCCCTCACGCTTATATACAACACATTACTTTCATAACTAGGCGGTGTGGGACTTCGCTTCACACAAACTTACTCAGAAGCAGTTACCATCCTCCTAGTTTCTTGAATAAGCCATTTGATTAATAAAAGATAACCTAAGTATGGAAACTATGGACTGTATTTCACGTTTTACCATATATATAAAATGTGGAATTACTGTACCAGCATAGCTTTCCCGAAGGTATTCCATAACTTAAAGCAAAAACAACAAAATCAATGTATCGAATAATAGAGAAAGTTAAAGATGGAGCACACTGACCTAGTATGAGCTTCTTATTTCCTTGGACTATATCATTCCCAGCTACATTCACAAGGGAGAAGTTCAATTGCTTCCCAATCTGTATAACTTGGTTGCAATTCTCAACTTTTCTAAATGGCATCTTAATAGGAGGCTTTGTTGCCTGCTTCCAGTAAACTGTTCGTGGGGAAACTTTGTCAAGAGCTTCCAAAAGAACCCATCTGTATGCATGAAGGATAAACATCAATCAAGATTAACAATGGCTCACTATTATTGCACAAGGACAGAAATTCACCCGTTTCTGACATCCTCAAAGAGATTGTTGACATAAGTGGCAATTCCAAGACTGTTGATCCATAGTCGAAAGCATCTTTCTTCCCTAGAAGTTTGTGCATCATCTGTCATCATTTCAGCAAATGACATCTTTTTAGTGTCCACAGACAAGCCATTCCTGCATAAGAGATTCACATACTATTAATACAGATTTCCATAGAAATAATTACAAAAAATGCCAAAATTTCTCAAACACATACTAAAATACTTGAATCAGGTTGGCATTAACAGGAAGAAGCTAACATTGTTGACGGTTGATTATGTTAACCATGTGGCACATGTGCAAAATTTAGAACCAATTGTTACGATGGTTCAAATAGTTATGCAATAAAAAAAGACAGTAGAATATCATACTCACAATCAATTCATTTCTTTTCTCTAATTTTCTTTTTCCAAGCCTATGTGACTGTTTCTGTTAACCGCGTGGCGCCGTCCACAAAATTTTAAACCAATTGTCATGATAGGTCCCACCGGTAGTTTTACATAGAAACGCGTGCGTGCGCGGGTGAGAGGGGGGAGGGAAAGGAAAGAAAGAAAGAAAAACCTTGTTGGTTTCCTGAACTTTTTCTTTCATTTTTTCATTTTAACTGCATCGGAATTCTTCTGACTGCACACAAGATTGTAATAGACTGAATGGTATTAACTATCAAATAATGACAAAGATATCTCAAGAAGGGCTTATAGTTGGTTTCCTTTGCCCCACCAGATCCATGTAGAAAAGCAGCAGAGAGAGTGCCAGAATGCCGTGATACAGACACCGAGACACATTACAATAAAAATGAAATTCACATGACAACATGCAATGAATGGATTGAATGGATTTCATTATCATAGACAAATACTAAATCCAGAAAAGGAAAAATATGGTAATGAAATTTCTGAGTAGAATCAGTTCATCCAAGTAGCAAGCAGATCAACAACCTAAATTCTAAAAAGAACAAATTTCAGAGTTAGAAGGATACCCACTAACATTGTTATTTTCTAGTAGTGCAGATAGAAAAGGTTTTACCCAAAACTATTTCTTTCTTTCTTTTTCCCCCTTCTTTTTGCACTTATTTGCAATGGTAGCAACCAAAAGGGGAAAAATGAGCTTCAAAATCTGAAAGCATAAAATAATAAATGAGAATGTTCACTCTCACCTTTGCTGGAATATTTGTGCAACAAACGCAAGATTTAAATTTGTTGAACCCTCAACAATGTCCTTTGGAGTAAGGTATCTTTTGCAATCCATTTTCTCTGCATGCTCGAGAACCATGTTAGCTCTTTCTGTAGGATCCTTGGCATCCAATGTGGCAGGGCTACAGTGTTCCGGTGCAAGAACATTTAGCAGATAAGCATAAGCCTCCCCATCCTGCAAGTGCATAAGCTTAAAATCATCTGAGATAAAAGACACTATAACTTTGAAACATAATAGAAACACATTGATTGTTCGAATAAGAGTTTCATACAAAATAATGCATATAACATTAGTAGAATATGCTCTGGCTTCTAGTCAAGTGACAACTCAAACATGATGCATGATGGCCTAGTAAAATTCCTCAATATAAACTAATATTGCATAGAATGCAGACCTATGCAAATATCCATATTCATTGTATTTGTTGATGAAATTTTGTACAAGAGAACCACACACGGGCTTCCACATCTTGGTGAGGCACAAGTCTTGCCATTAATGTGCAGAATGATGAGAGAGCTTATGGATAGCAAATGAGTGCACCCTCATGGTAGCCATGCTCTCTTGTTTTGTGAATGTTCAAGTACCAGAATCAACTAATGAAAGTAGAGCCACATAGAAATGTTTTCATAACTGACTTCAATACTAAAGCTGGTGGCCAACTTTACAGAACCATTGTTTTTTGTTGCAAATTATAGGACCAACAGGTCATCAAGGATGGACAGGACTGGGAAAAGAATTCTAAATCAATAAAACATCTTTTGACAACTAAGATCCCACACCTATTATCTTGGCCCAGATGTAGGACTAAAAAGTCTGTAGTAGAGAACCTTAAAATTACCATTGCTAAATGCTAATAGATGCAAACATAAAGTGCTTAGTCAATAAGAAATTGGTGAACTTTCTCTTACCTTCAGATCAGAAGAAAAGTTTGAAACCTGTTTCTCGTAGCCTGCTTTCTTCAGATGAAAATTCATCCATTTCAGTAAGACCTTTTCTGGGGGTAAACCCAAGAGCTCCTCCACATCCTGCAAATTATGATGAAATCATTAACAAAATGGTATTTTATTTGCTAGTCCTGATATATTCAGTGAAGTGCAAACAGAACTCATCCACCCTTTTATACTATATAAGCATAGAAAGAAGGCAAAAACAATCAACAGCTTGCAACCTTGCTGTCCTCCACCAGTTCCACAAGTTGAGGAGTTTTCTTCAGATTGAGATCCGCTAATAGTTGAATCTGATATTGCCACCATAAAAAATACACACAATTAAGCGCACAAGTGTTGATATACGAATCTTTATGTTTCTAAAGATGAAATAAGATTGGTCCCCTCGTAAAGCAGTCCTTTATGGTTTCTATGTCCTAAGAAATAGTAAGCAAATATCTAACAAAGAAAAAGTTTCAGTATAATACCTTAATTATTTGAGAAATCAACCCAAGTAGCAGATATGGCTACAATAAAACAAGTTGCAAAAACTTTAGTAACTTCATAATCACCACAGAAAAAACATATCAAGAGGTTTCAAACAGATAGCTGGCATAAGCTCAACTTACTCTTGCTTCGATCAAGTCCTGTGTGCCAATATTAACCACAGTGCACCCAATAGCCTTTGCAGAATTGAGGCAAAGCGTATGGTTCTCATTTCTCTCCCATGGGTTAAGGACCCGTTTGGTGTTTATGGCACGTTCATCTATCGTCCCAGGGACAGCAACATTGATCAACTTACTGCACGAAGCCATCAAAAGCATCAATGAACACAGAAACATCCACATAAATTGACAAGTTCCACAATTGTCAAACAATCCTGCACATAATATACCAGAGAAGAACTCCATCCTTAACAAGATCAAATAAATCATTTGAAGCTGGGTCCAGAGGAAGATATTTTTTCAAGAATGGATCTTCTCCCAAGTAGCTGTTGATATGAGCAACATAAGAGGCCTTCTCCGATTCACTAATGGTGTGGAGCAGGGTAGTTGTGGCAGTCTTGAGAAATGAAGAAGAATGTCTAAATTTACCCAATTTTGGCGTAGCACGTGCTTGTAAATTTAGGACAGCCTGCTCATAACAAAACACACTGATTGATATTTTCTGTCAACTTAAGATCATAATTCGTCCACTTGAACACACACACACACACACACACACACACACACAAATAAAAATAAAAATAAAAATAAATTAAAATTAAAAATTTAAAAATAAAACATTAAGAATATGTATGAGAAATGAATAAAGAGCCGTGCATATTGGGAAGGCAAGCCCCTTAACAAAATCCAACCTATTGGTTTGCTCTTTCCACTACCACAAAACAATAATTCATCCACCAACATAAATGTGTGTGTGTGTGTCTATATATATATATATATTGAAAGCATGAGGTGAAAAAAGAAAAAAAAAAAAGAAAAGCCAAGCAACCTCCATTCTTTAGAAGACTCACCCGAAGGAAGGATTCAAAATCAATTTCTTCACCCATGTCAGAATACGTCTCCCCCAAAATAACCTTAATCTGATCAATGGTAAACAGTTCGCCGAAAGATTTCACTTTCATCATAACAGGCGGCAAGTCTCCTACTGTAACGCGACCTGATTGATTCCTTATTGGAAGAAACTAAAACCAAATGCAACCCATTTTCATGTCAACCAAAGATTCCAAGTTAACCGTAAACATTCTCCAACGAAAAAATGAATCAAAAAAGAAACCAAAACCCATGAAATCTTATATATATATATATATATATATATATATATATATATGCTAACCTTGGATTTGAGGCCACGAAGCTCGACTTGAGTGAACTGGCTTTGAAGCCATGGATCAGAAACAACGACACCAACAAAACCAGACATCTTCATCCTTATTTATGCGAAATCCCCAATGTGAAGAAGAAAACTAATTGCCCACAAACATATTAATCAAAATGTCACCAAATTGAGAAAAGCTGAACAAGAAACTCCAAACATGAAATTCAATAACCAAAATCCAAAATGGAAACACAAACTCGAATCCATTTTCATGAAAATGAATAAAAAACCCACCAATTTAAGATAATTTCTCAATGTTGAATGCATACCCAATTGAGACATTATTTTGTTCTTTGGTTCAAAGAAGATAAACCAATTCATAACACACATAACAAAGATGATTTAACGTGCATTAATCTCCAATATCAACTTTTCTGATTCATTCAATATAAATATCAAATAACATTTGGTTGCTGAGAAGATGCATAAAAAAGAAACCATAGAAATGAATCATGGTTCCTTGATCAAATAAGACAAAAACCGCACTCATCTGAGCCTAATCCAATGATCTGGCTCAGCTTAGGCGAATTTTCGTTCTTCGGAAAGCAACCCAGCATAAAACACGATTTATAATTTTGTTTTCTTTCCATTTCCTCAATTTTTCAACATAGAAAAATGAAACGAAAAACAATAAAGTTTGAGACAATCAAATGACATGCGAATGAAAGATAGATAATAGTCGAAACCCATATAGGAAAATGAAGACCCAGAGAGAGAACGAACCTGCGGAACTCAGAAAATCACGCTGAGATTGTAGTATTTTCTCATTCTTTTTGGCAGGTTTTGGTTGTTGTTCGGATATTCGAATGAGAGACGAAAGACAGAGGAGGAGAGAGAAAAGATGACGGAAAGGAGAGAGAGAGAGAGAGAGAGAGAGAGAGAGAGAGAGAAAACCGTGTTGCCTATCGGACCCGCGAATACCGTGGTGAAGCAAGAGCAGAGGAGCCTCTCTCTCTCTCTCTCTCTCTCTCTCTCACATCTATTCTTATATACTCATTGAATTCCGAATGTTTGTTTCATTGATGAAACCTCAAGTTCAAGATCACTCCTGTGAGCACGCAATATTATTTTTACGACGTGTTTGGATGTCTCCTATTTTTTGATTTTTTTCATTCCTTTTTTTGTTTATTTCTTCTTCTTCTCCTTTTTTTTTCCCTAAATAAAATTCACATTTTAGAATTTAGCACAATATTAAGACTTCTAATGTGTAATCCAACTGCTGAAATAAAAAAATATAAGCAAATTTACGTACAACATGTGTTTATGATATCACATTGATAGTTATCTCTATGTACATGAATTTATCTTTGTATGTTAATTTCAACCGTTGGATTGTCCTATAAACTGATTTCAATCGTTGAATTACACATTTTCGGACTCCATTTTTAATTGAATGTTGCTCTATATTAATTCCATTACTCTAATATTAACTCGCCCTTCGATTATTATGGAGTAGTTTATTAATATACATTATTGCATCCTAGTAGTTAAAAATATTAGCAAAAAATAATAATTTTAAATGCAAAAATAAATAAAATTTATTTAATTTTGTTAAAAATATATTTTAAGTAAATTGATATGGCAATTCTGATCAAAATTCACGAATTAAGATCATATTATTAGTATACATTGTATATATTTTTCCTTAAAAAAGGTTTAAAACTAGTCCTTGCATTACCCCAAATTCCTACTAATGCTGTAAAAGCTTGATATTAATTTACTGTTATGTGACACAGCTCACATCATTGAATAGAGAATTCTTCGAGTCTATAGTACAAAAATATATTATAGAATAACATTTGGTCTGGTTATATGCATTGATCATAGTTAATAAATTTTTTTGAACTAATACTGTATGAGTTATCATTACCAAAATTTAACATTGGTATCCAAATAACTTATTCCAATGGGGTGTCATATGGGGTGCCAAATTCGGTATCTCAAATGACACTTGTCATTCGTGTAATGTCATATATATATATATATATATATTAAATGTGAGCAATGCCAAAATATTGCATTAGTGCATTGGAGCACATAAGTACCAAAATTTGGCATTCATGCCATTTGAGGTGTCAAATTTTGATTTTAACGTATCAACTGACATGTATCCATTAGAGATGTTCTTAAGCTAGCAATGTGCCCGTTTCGATTGAGAAGCAAAAGCCAAAGAAGCTGCTTCTCATCATCAAAAGCTGCTTGAATAATTTAGAATCCAACTGCATATGACACGTGTCATAAGTAAAGGAAACAAGCTATTTTACTGCCACTGCCCCCCACTCACCAAAATTTGGCTGTTTAGTACATGGACTCAATTTGCAATGATGGTGTGCATGGGCCGGCAACAGACCTAGTTTCAATTTAGGGTTTGATCAAATTTAAAAAGGGAGGGGATGTTGACACACCCTTGAATTATAAGCCCAACCCCTATTATAAGTTAGCCCCCTTATTTTATTTGTAGACCCCATGAAATCCCTAAAATAGCCCTCCCCTAAATTTATTCTCAAAATTTTATTTCCCCACCCCCCCAATTCGAAATTTGCCCTATTCATTCCTAGAATGTTCTGTTGGTCAAAACGCAACAAACCGGCTCTGTTAAGTTATGATCAACCTAACATTATAGGAATGTTAAGTTTCAAGTAACGCAACACTAAATGGAAATTTTTTTTAAGTTTTGTTGCGTCGGTTGAAACTTAATATTCTAGGAATGTTAGGTTGATCATATCTTAACAGATTCGCGTTGTTGCGATTTGTCCCACCTAACATTCCTAGAATGTTAGGTTAGTCAAAACGCAACAAACCGGATTTGTTAAGTTATGATCAACTTAACATTCCAGGAATGTTAAGAGTTTACCAACCTAACATTACAGGAATGTTAAGTTTCAACCAACCTAACATAGCGAAATTGAAAAACTGACATACTTATAGTGTTCGGTTAGGAAAAACGCAACATTCTTATAATATTCGGTTAGAAAAAACGCTACATTCTTAGAATGTTAGGTCGTCTTCTACGCAACATTCCTAGAATGTTAATTTTTGTGTAACCTAACACGACGAGATTTTGCAAAAAAATTAAATACACCATTAAAGCTTCTAAATCCTTTCATCATCACTGTTGGTTGCTTCATTAAGTTCCATCATTAAGCTTACTCACTTTTTGAAGTGAGTAAATCGGATTTGAAGTGGGTTTAATCTCTTTTTTTCATATCAAATGGAACTCACAATGGTAGCAGCTCCTAAATCTGATGCAACGGTATCCATGCCATTCCAGTTCCTCTGTATTTTCTCCGGTCAAGCATCCATGAGCTGCTCCTTTCTCAGAGCTTCCATGAGCTGTTCCATTTATTGGATTTCTTGGTCGCATGAGGCGTATGGGAGGGAAAGGGAAATGTTAAGTCTGAAGGGTTGGGGGGGTGGGCTTAACAATTGGAATTAGGATACATTAGGTATTTAATATTTTAACTTGTCCTAAATAGTAAATTCATTTAAGGGCATTTTTGGAAACTAAAAAAGGGGGGTGGGCTTATAATTCAAGGGTGTGTCAACATCCCCTCCCATTTAAAAATTGAGAAACCTCAACGGCAACCCAAGCCTAGTGAGGGGGTGGTAGTGTTGTGCTTGTATTTGATTAGAGATTTAGGTTTGAGCACATGATGGCACATTGATACTAATTAGCTAATACTCCAAAGCTTCGAGTAGGAATAGGTTGTTATGGTTTAGCGAATTTTTTTTAATATATATATATATATATAAACGAGTTTCACAAAACCTACTTCAAATTCGAACATATAAACATTTAAACAATATGTCAAGTTGACACGATCTTTTTAAATTTTACATTTAAATAAAAACATTCTAAATTAAAAAAAATAAACAAGTAACCTCGTAAACTTCACGAACGGGGATAAATGTATTACATATTTATAGTTAGGGAGTTTATTTGTTTGGAATTTACCTCGTATTTGTTTAGATTTGAAGCTCGGAGGATTATTTATTTGGTTTCACTTTTTTTATTCCCCAAAGACCCAAATGATCGACAAGAACCTACCTTTATTCTAAGTCCCTCATAATATTAACTAGTGGATATCAATGTGCTTCCATGTTCTCGAACCCGAGATATTGGTTTTAAAGTTTAAAAGAGTTTTTATTTATTTATTTATTTCCTTTTTTTTTTGGGTTTTTGTTAGTGAAATTGACCTGTAGTTGAGATTTTAGAAGAGATTTAGACCTAAACTAGTTCGAGAGGATGAATGAAATTACATGCAAATCTCATTAGTCACAATAGTCGAGATGCTCAGATTTGATCCCTGGATCATCGCTTCAATAAAGGATAGTCCTTGACTACTTCACCTAACTTAGCGGGTTTTATATAGTTTACCCAACAACCAAAAAAAAAAATTATTAAAATTAAAATACTATTGAGTTCATTAGCTGGGCTTGGGCGCGATCAAGTTCACGAGTAAGAGCCCATAGACATCAGCCCTAACCTTCGGTTGCATTGCCGAGCCTGCAACTGAGCCACCACCACTTGTGTTAACGAAGAGCCAAACTCTCTAGCCGGCACTAATTAAGATCATGTAAGGCACCCACCCACTTTCTCGCTTTCCAAACAGCCAAAACTTCTACTCATGGAATTCTATTACGAAGGTACCACAGAGTTTCTCGCTTTCCAAACAAGGCCAACCAGAAAAGGAAAAGAAAAGTTAATAATATCTTGGCCCATGCAGGTCTCGAACCTGCGACCTTCGCGTTATTAGCACGACGCTCTAACCAACTGAGCTAATAGGCCTATATGTTTAGATGATCTTAAAAGTGTTTTTTCAATTCTACTTTACCTTCTTATAAATCCACCCAATAGACAAGTGAAACATGTCAAATTGACAAATTCATTGTATATTGTCATATTAGGTGCCCATCCAATTCCACACATTCCCTCTTTTCTTAAACTTAAATAGCATGAAACCCTCATAAATTTTTTTGGTCAATTTTATAAAATTGTTCTAAACGAGTTTGGATCATCTGCTTGATTTTTCTATATTTAGGTTTACTTGGATATTAAGCTCATTACATATCACCCAACTATAGCATTCATCTCTCACTTTAGATAACATGTCATAATCTCAGTATCAAAGCAAATACAAGCACCGAAAAACCCAAGCAGAGGATTTAGACTCCAAATTTTAAGTTTGAAATAAACTATAGATTATATTCTTTGAACAAATTAATAATCCTCCAAACTTTGAAAAATTGAACAACTAATTTTTCTAAAGTACAAGTTAAAGTTCACAAAAAGCCCATTTGAATTGCGAAAGGAATGGGACAAAGTGTTACAAATTTGTTATTTAGAGAGTTATATATTTGTTTGGTTTTTATAACTCATTGAGATTATTTATTCACTTTTAAAGTTTATGGAAAGTTTTATGAACCTAACTTACAGCTCATGGAGTTATTTGTTTAATTTTGAATTTTATGATAATATTGTGAATCAAACTTCTAATTTAAGATGATCATATGATGTAATTCATCACTATTTAATTAATGTTTAATATAAATTTATAAGAAAAATTTTAAATATATATAATTTCTTTAGTGTTGGAGGGTAAGTTACCAGCTTACCCTTCAATAAATTTTGAGTAATAAATATTTGTTTAAATGTCATTGCCAAGAAAGCTAGTGACCATTCCCTGTAGCTTGTGAAGTAACTCTTTAAGAAACTCTGCAACACTCTAGAGTGTGGTCACATTTTCCTTGTTAATGGCTTGTCATGGTCACATAATTACACCAACCAATGTCGACCTTACTTAGCCTATGGGGTTTGGCCTAGGAGATGAGGGAGGGTGGAAAAATGGGTTTCTCATTTAGGAGTAATATGGATCATTGGAACCCAAAAGAAAAATGGACCTTGCTTGGAAAATGGCATAACCTCATTCAATAGTCATATGAATATCAATATCATTGAATTTATGGGTATTTAAACTTGGGAGGCTCCATTCTTTAGAATTTGCCTATATTTTTAAAAAATGATGTTTGTCCTGTCGGATGGACCGTGCCATATTGTGGGTTCCATCCCACTTTCTGTGAGGGAGACGGAATTCTGTCGGCAAGACAAGCAACATTGCTTATATTTGTTTTGTTAGGTTTCTTTTGCATTTTGCCTTTTGGGTGATTGATTTTCAAATTAAATTTTCGTATTCTCACATGGGGAGCCCCACAATCCTCCTTCTAAGCATATGAGAATTCTATACAGGATTCCTAATGTAGTGTATGTGATTAGTATTAATGATTCCGGCTTGAGTTGGTACCTCCCTTTCTCTCTCATTCATTTTAGTTACATGAGGTTGGATCGTGTTTTGAATTTCCAATCACCCTTCCCCGATTCCTTTCTATTCCATTTTCTTAAAAAAGAAAAAAAAAATGTTATTTATTTTTTGTTCTTCCTTTCCATTTCAAAGTTTACGTGAATAAGATTCAATCTTGTTATTAACATTTTTATTTTATAGGGATAAAAAAAAATTATTTACAAATCCCATTAATATTATTGAATAGATATCAATGTACTTCCATGTGTCGTGCTTGAATTTGACATATATCCCCTCAAAGTGGAGTTATATGCCACTAGGCCAATAATCCATTAGCATTTGGTATAATTTTGTATACCCTCAATTACGTATACTTTTGGTAGGACTTGCATTTTGTGAAACCCACCTTTGAATTACCAGCTCTAGCTTTTCATAAATGCAATATTATTGAATATTAAGTTACTTGGTCTCTCCAAAAAAAAAAAAATTAATTGGAGATTAAGAGCTGTTTTATCCATAAATGAGGTATCTAAATCATCGATCTAACTAATTTTTCGGATATGAACAAAGCTACCGCCTACTCTACATGAGTTAATGCTCCAAAAAACGTAGTTGGTGGATGTTCTACATTTAAAGTTGAACTTAATACTTTTCACTTTCGAAGATGCAAGTACCAAGAGCAATTATTCTACCCATGGTATTAGAGTATTGCTATTTATGAGTTATGATCTAATCAGTTGACTTAGGGTAAGTCAGCAAATGCTCACTTGATCATTTCACTGCAATTTATAACTATGTTTTCTTATTAAAAACTTCATGGGATGGAATGGTATGTGGGCTTCACATGCTATTTGGGGCATTGTTCCAGACTTCCAGCACGGCTACTGAGCCTCTCGGGCACTTGACATAGTCTTCACTCTTACCTGAGAAACAGGATTCACAAAGCTTGATGCTGAAATGAGGATTTTGCCCTAATTCAACATGATCCTCTGGAGGAGACTCGTCCCTATGCTTCTCTTATTGAGGACTTCCAGGTTCTTTTGTTAAAAACTGTGGGCCCTGTTTTACTCAATATTCTCTGCAGGAAGGAAATTTTCTACCCCACCATGGAGGCAATGACTTGTATTTTATCAATGATGGTTGAAGCTCTCAAGCTCATAAGAAAG